>CM037875.1:53471289-54071289 GCA_021292105.1 Anadara kagoshimensis | reverse complement strand
TGATTTTCTATGTTCAGGAAACCCAGTTTAAGATCGGTGTGGTTGCCTTATTTTACTTATTTGATATATCGCTACTCAAATGCATCTGCCTAAAAGTTTATTTTTCTATTTCAGCACCACCTGTATGTGTCGGCGGCTTTGTAAATACCAATGTAAACGCTAATGTAGGAGACACTGTAACACTTGCCTGTCAAGTCACTGGAAACCCAACACCAGTAGTCACATGGTTTAAGGATGGCGTATCAATCACGACTGGTATCAGTAGTGCTGGACTTACACTGACCAATGTGGACGCTTCTCACAGTGGACACTACATGTGTAAGGCTGTAAATATTCTTGGATCTAAGAGCAAGATCATCACATTGACTGTTGGAGGAGGATATTAAAAGTAAGATACTAGTACATATTATAATAAACACTTCAATTATTATTGTCATTCCTTTGTAACATTATATTTTTATTCTATATTGGGTTTATTTCGTCAAAATCTTGCAGCATAAGATAATTCTAAAATGAAATTATCTAATATTTAAATCAATTTTGATATAGCTGAAGGTAATCATGCTTTTCAATATGAAACTCGTGTAATTTTCATTCTAAACTTTTAAAAACTAATATGGCGTAGATAGCTAGCTTAACGGAATGTGCGTACTCTCCGGAGCATGCACCTGGCCTCGCTTCACTGGTGAAAGGTCACGTATATAACCTAATTTTCAATCTTCAAAGTTTTACTTTGCCTAGGAATTGTAGCACGGATCGGTGCGTTTGTTTTTCATCATATACCATCATGATATTTGCAATTTATCGTAATTAATGAAAGCTACATACTTTATTATGTATCCGACTAAAACATTTACAAATTGATTCAATATCTGTAGAACTGCATTGATTTTATATGGTTCCACATAGTCAAAATGTCTCTATGTATGTTGTAGTTTCCAAACATCGTTAGGTATTAGCAATTGTCGGGTATGACTTAATCAGATGACGGCATTGAATGATTGAGATTATTGCGTAGGAAAACGTTTTGAATTGACATTGCATATCATACTATGTGTGTGGTTCAAACTTAATTGTTTAAATCTATTTATTTCAGATTGGTGTGAAAGTATGAACATTTCAAGTGTGTTTTATTATTATTGTGCAAACAAAATGTACAATTTTTAGTCAATGTAACAAATAAAAAATTTCAGATTTTATTGTTTTTAATTGAGTTTTAATTTACTTTGTTATCGTAGAACATTTTGAATGCAATAAAATACATAGGGGTAAAATTAAAACATATAATACAGCTGAATACCATATATATTTACAATACCATTGAAATAGACAGAGCAACCGAAACACGATATGAAAAAGATGCATATCAAATAAAAACCATCAATGAGACCAGACCGAGGGGCATAGGATTTAAAAGGATAATAATAGAAGTTTGTAAAGGTTTTATAAGTCTAAACATGTACTTTACAATATTCAAAGGTATCAATAAATGCAAAAGACGAAATAAATATTAACACCGGGAATAACAGAATATTTCCTACTAATATAAATCATATGCATTACATCTGGTACCAGTTGTGCCACACTTGATTAATTTAACCAGTTATTAGCACAAATTAAAAACACAAATAAAATTAACAAATTGTTATTGAGTGAAAATTGTGTTTGAATTTGATGAAATTCGATTCCGCGTTTTCAACAAAAAATTAAAAAATATGGTGCCTATGTTTCCCAATTAATATGTTATGGTAGAGCTTCTTCCCACTACGGAGACTTTTTGCAACGAAGCAGGCTGCTTGTAAATAAATTGTTGACTCAGGGATATTGAAATTATAGTCTTATCAAGGCCCTCAAAAAGTTTTATGACCGTCATCACAGTATTGTTGATAAATTTGATGCCTCTGTGTCCAGGATTGCCCTGGATATATTTGACATCCCATAGTCCCATGTTTCTTTCACGCAATTTTGATAACACACGTGGCGAGTGAAGCTAACTGAACAGGGGTGCTTAACCTTCCGGGGCATCCGGCCTCACTTTCCTTGTGGAAGTTCACGTGTCTAACCAGACTTGTCAGTTCCAAAGTTTTCAATTTGCTTCTGAATTGTGATTCGGACATGGATTAGTATGTTTGTTTTTTATATAACTTATCGGGCTTCGAACAACTCTGCCATGAAGGTTATTACAATGTTACTGGTTGTGTTTCATAATCTCTATTAAAACAATTGATTTTAAACTCATCGAATGCTTGTTTTAGATCTCTACCAAACATTACCAAATCACATACGAGTTAAGGTAATAAAGAATTTTTAATGACTGTTATGATCAAGAAGTGGTAGAAACTTGCAAAACAACAAATTGATCATTTGAAGTTGTTACAAGATGTAGTTAATGTTTTTGATATTGCAACCACATAACATGGAATAAAAAAGATAACCTCTTTAAATTATGCGGTTTTAATATCATTATATAGTATCCTAATTATTGGACATCCTTGATTTCTTGCACAACGTTATGTCTGAATCATCAAAACTAAGGACAACAGCTTTTAGTATGTAAGGATCCTCAAGAAAGCTATATATAAACGCCTTTCTTTCAGAAAAACTTTATCTCGGTCAATTCTTAATGACATTTATAAATATATATACTAACAAGGGTTTGAAATAAATTACGTTGACGCCAACGAAAGACTACATTTGAACATTAATGACAAACGTGATGCCTTCAATTTTTCTATTGTCAACGTCAACTTTAATTTTCTATGCAGCAATATACCTGCTTCTCCTGTCCCATAGTTTCGTGTACCTTGCACACAATAATGATTACACACATGGCGGGTGTAGCTAGCTAAACAGGAGGTACTTACCCTTCCGGAGCACCCGAACTCACTTCCCTGTTTGGAGTTCGTTTTTTTTTAACCTAACTTGTCAGTTCCAAAGTTTTTACTCTGCTTCTGGATTGTGATTTGGACTTGGTTTAGTATGTTTTTGATTACGTTACCAGTCTTCTTTATGTAAAAATCAAAATATCAGTCAAGATCGCAAAATACAATTAGTTTAACGAAACTTAAAAGTAATTAATTACCATATGTGATGAATACAGCTACGTTCATTGGAGCATTAGTTTTGATTTTCGTGATATTAATATAATGAAAATATAAGGTAAAGCTTTTCATGAGTTATATATTTACATGTTTCAAAAGTATTCAAGTGTTTATTCAGAACAAGTTTTATTAAATTTAATTCATTTTAACTAACGTAAGACATATGCATCGTGTATATATAACCTGATAACAGTTAACATATACGATAAATATTGTAACAGCTATAAGTATAGTATGGTCTAGAGAGATAGATGGTTCAAAGAAAACCCAATTTTATTATATTTTGAAAGTTCGGAAGCTACATTTATTTAAATGTAGACGTTGATCGGTGTTCCTTAACGTTAATCCACATCTCATTTTTCCAAACAAAAATGTACTGAAAAAAATTTTATAGTATAATTTTCCAAAAAATAATCGGTATACCAATTTATACAAACTGTGCATTATGCATTATTGCTTGCTGATTTGTTTCTTTATTCTTATGAAGCAGAATTTATGCAGAACCTTGTTAACTCTGGAGAGAAGAAATCATTCAACTCCACATAGTGGTATATAGATGAAGTTCTTAACAATCCTAAATTTGGAGACTGTCAATACCATCTATACTAGTGAACTTGACATAAAAGATACGACAGATTCCTCAATTTCTGCCTTATATTCATACTCATACTTTAATTATGACGCCCAATAAAGGCTACATTTGAATTTTTTTTTGACAAACGTGATGAATTAAGTTATTCTGTTGTCAACTTTCCGTTTCTGTGTAGTAATATACCTGATTCTCCTGCTTATGGTGTATTTGTTTCTCAATAATACGCTATGGTAGAGCTTGTTTCAACTACGAGACCTTTTTTATAACGATGCAGGATGCTTGCAAAAAAATTATTGACCCAGGGAAATTATAAGCCTGTGCTTATCAAGAGATCAAAAAGGTTATGGCCGTCATCACAGTATTGTTGATAAGTTTAATGTCTGTGTCCAGGATTGCCCTGGGTATATTTGACGGCCCATACTTCCATTCTCCTTTCACACAATTTTGATTACACATGTGGTGGTTGTAGCTAGCTAAACAGGAGGCACTTACACTTCTAGAGCACCCGGTCTCACTTCCCTTGTGGAAATCCAAGTGTATTATCTAACGTGTGGATTCCAGCGTTTTTACTTTGCTTCAGGATTGTGATTCTAATATGGATTATTATGTTGTTTTTTTTCACGATTATATGCTATGTTAGAGCTTGCTCCAACTAAATAAACTTTATACAGCGAGGAAAGCTGCTTATGATGATTATCAAGACCCTTAGAAAGATAAATCACAATATTGTTGATTACGTCGCGGTATTCTAGATATGTTTGGCGTCCCAAAGTTCCATGTTCCTTCCATTTTCAATTTTAATACACACGTGGCCGATGTACCTTGATAATTAAGAGAAGCTTACCTTTTGGGAGCACCCGACGTCATTTCCATGGTGGAGATTCACGTGTGGTCTCCCAATGTTTTACTTAGCTTTGGGATTTTTTGTTTGGGTATGTATTGAGATGTTTGTTTTTGATTCCAGCCAAAACTATACTTACAATGTCATTAAAAACTTTTTTGCATACACACTATTCGCTGTGTTATTATGTATTTTTCAACAACTATCGGTATATCAATAAGCACGCAATGTGCACCACAAAATAAATAAATTATTAGTTTTAAACTAAGTTTAAGAGTAGCTAAATATCAAGTCAAAGGTTCCTTACTGCAGGGAAAATGAGCAAACCAGCTCTGGTTTAACGATATGCGCATCTTCTATCTATGTTCATGCTTTTCACCAAGTCTCATAGATTTGGAGAATCTGTGCAAAAAAAATTGCGGATGGACGTACTTATGGAAACTCGAATTAAATAACCCCCCTCTTTCTTCGAAAGGCGGGGGATAATAAAATTTAGACACATGATTACTTACTTGCAAGTGGAATTTTAACGATATACTAACATGCATATTTCTGTGACCGAACGCACACATGCCCCATCCGCACACATTGTGACACAGCACTTAATGTCATTAACACTTTGCTACTACGGCAGCTCAGAAGGTAGATTATCGCTTCGTATGTGGGAGATCATGGGTTCGACCCCAGGCCAGTTTGATCAAGACTTGAAAAAAGATAATAAATGTTCTTTGCCTAGCATTCGGCATTAAGAAATGAAAGTCACGGGTTCCTTCGGAAGAGACCTTAAAACCGATGCCCCATATCACGGCAGGCGTGATACGTTTTAAACCTTCCCTGCTCGTCGTCATGACCCCACTACAAATGACAAAATATCTGCTTCTTAACTTAAAACTGGTGGCGTCTCGATATAAGTAATATTCTTGATTGAGACGTAAAATCAAAATCAATCTATTAATCAATCTGTAACAATTTGGTAAAAATTAGATTATTTGAACACAATGATCGATTTTAAGAAATATTATTTGTACAAAAATTCCTAAAAGACCCCTATCAGGATGCCATGGATAGTATAAGTAATGTACACCATTCTTCATTAGCAGGATTTAGATAGCATTTATAGTTATGTACATCATGCTACATTAGCGTGATTGGGATAGCATTAACTGATGTACATTATGTGATACATCAGAGTGATTTTATAGTTGGTCTCAGCACATTTTAACGTTATGACGTTACATGACGTTATATTTTATTTATTTACCATGGAATGTACCATGTAATAAAATTCATATTTCAAGGCCAAAAATGTGTAAAAATAGTACAGAAATAACCAGAATTACCTCGTCTTTGCAGATATGCAATAATCTCAAAATGTCAATTTTTCAAGTTAAGGGCCCTTTTCTCATGACGGCAGTCAAATAGTTTTTCAGTTTTTAATTCACATTTTCAACGTCTGTTTGAACAAATACTGGTATTTGAGTATATAAAGGTAAATGTGTAACACAAAATCCTGTTTAAGGATTAAACGTGGAAAGTTGTTGGCGAGAAACACGACTGACCTTTTGTTGTGTATAACAAGGATTATGATTTTATTACAGTACTTACAATATAAGTCATAATTATTTATATATACTCTTAGCTTTTGTTCCTTAACAATTTTAATGCGCTTAGATTTTATTTGTTTGAAAACATAACATTAATTGAATAGCGGTTCTTTTATAACATATGTTGTGCTGCTGTTTACCAGTTATTACATGTTAGATCCTAAGGCTCTTAAGTTGTTATAACCGATTTATAATTGTAAAATGAAAAAAAATGATTCGAGTTTTTTATGGGGTTAAGGATAAATCACACAAATATTGTTATGGGGTGTAATTAATTCATATAAATGTATTAAAATATTACAGATTAGTCGCTCACTGAATGATTGAGTCGTAGGTCTTGTTAAAGTACGTCTGCAATATGTTCCCAGAGTATCATACACCGAAAGGTATTAATACCGTGTTGTCGTATGCATACATGCGTTCATTTGTTAAACATTATACAGACTTTAAAACACTTCCAAAACATCGCCGCCGACAGACTATAGGAGATCAATTTAGCATTCACAAATTATCCAAACTGAGCATTTTAAGTTCGCCCACTTTCCAGTAAAATTAAGTTCAAGTTCTCATAAAGTTGTTTTTATTCATAATATGACGGCGGCATACATATATACATACATAAAAAGTGAAAGATTTTTTTTTTATACTTTTTATGACAATTTGTTTGTGAGCATCGTTAAATAATGTTATAACTTTACACTTTGTCATTTACTTCATTGCTACTCATGCATCTTTTTAATGATGTGATTCTGACTTGTTTGGTAGTGTATAATAATAATTTGTATTGTACTTTGTTCTTGTGGTACTTTTTACAGTTAAAAATTAATTTCTTTAAATAAAACTAAATAACGTGAATAGTAACATCTGATTGGGTTTATATGTAATGTTTTTTTTTCTATTAGTATTCATAAAATGTGCTTCTTCCGATATAAAAAATAGGTTTTGGTTTCCATTCGCATGCTTTGGTATGCTTTACTATGTTTACAAATTCATCACGTGTGGTTTTATAAAAGTTACTGCCGGAGGTATACCATTTATATCAAAAACTTCTTTTAATTTATAATGTTCGGGAGACAAAGACTCAACTTAATAAATATAAAATTTTATATTAAATATAGAGCACATATTTGTTTACATAGTAGTCCAGCAGAATCGTGAAAAAATTGTGGGTTTTTTGTTAAAAGCATGAAATTTGGCATGATTATAGTTCATGACCTGGAGATTATTTTCAGATATGGGGCCGACCAAAAAATCCAATATGGCCGCCATTTTCAATATGGCGGATAAAATGGCCGCCAAAATCACATAAACTGATTTAAATTTTGTTATCACCTATTTTGTTCACAAATATGCAGGAAGTTTTTTTAGTTTTGATCTGCTTATTACTTTTACATATATTTGCTGATGATTTAAATTTCAAAATGGCGGACAAAATGGCGGCTCAAATAATGAAAAACGTAGGTTTAAGCACTTTTGTACCGATTTTTAATTAAGTACTGCATGAGAACATTTTGTATATGGTCTGTGATTAGTCATAGATATATTTTAAAATTGTTTACAATTCAAAATGGCCGTCAAATCCAATATGGCAAACAAAATGGCGGCTAATTTATAACAAATAGCTGTACAGCTTCATTGTATTGAACCGCGGGATATTTCACATATTTTCTACATAAAAAACAAACGTATTATTATTCATGTTTGAATCACAATCAAGATGCAGAGTAAAAACCTTGAATCTGACAATTTAGGTTAAATACTTGGACTATCACAGGGAAAGGGGAACGGCCGGGTGTTCCGGAAGGATAAGCACATCCTGTTTAGCTAGCTACACTCGTCATATGTTTAATCAAAATTGAGTAAAAAAGCATAGAACTATGACATGTGAAATATATACGGGGAACTTTGAACACAGAGGCATCAAACTTATCAACAATACTGTGATCTCGACCATGAAACTTTTAAGGGCCTTGATAAATTCAGACTTGCTATTTCCCTGGGGTCAAAAAATATTTGTAAGCAGCTTTTTTCATTGCATAAAGTTTCCGTAGTGGAAACAAGCTCTATCCTAGAGTATTAATTGGTAAACAAATACAGCATAGAAGAACCGGGTATATTGCCTCATTGAAAAGGAAAGTTAACAATTGAAAAATTAAAATGATCACGTTTGTCAGAAAGTGTCAAATATAGCATATTTTGGGCGTCATAAGTGGAGTATAAGTCTAAATATGAAGCAGAACTTGAGGAATCAGTCGTGCTTTTTATTTCAAGCTCACTAGGATAGATGGCATTTACATAGTCTTCAATTTTAGGATTGTTAAGAGAAAGAATGTCATCTTTATATCTGTATGTGGAGTTGAATTGTTTTATTTTACGACAGTCTTTTCTCCAGATTTAAGATGGATCTGCATAAATGCTGTTTCATAAGAATGAAGAAACAAATGAGCAAGCAATGATGCACAGTTTGTACCCATTGGTATACCGATTGTTTGCTGAAAAACTATATTACCAAACACAACAAATATGTTATCTATCAAAAGCTCCAACATTTTGTTGATGGTATCTTCAGTATATTTTGTTTGCAATCTGCACGATGCTTGACAAAATGAGCAAAATACATGTTTAGCACTAGATATTTGTATCTTGGCTTACCGTTTTTGTAAAATAATGACAAGTAATTATTTGTGTTAGACGTTCTTTTAATTCAGAATGAGGGATAGTGATATAATATGTAGAACAATAAAATGATTATTATACTTTTTACTAACGAAAATAGTATTTATTTTCTGCGCTTGTGTCGCTATTTTAAATTTCATGATTTCATGAAAAATTATCTTTTTTATTGATAAATATATTGATTCATCAATTGTTCGTACACATTTATTGATTTTTACATTTTCTAATAATTATCGATTTCATAATTTTAATTTTATTAAAATCACTGATTTAACAAATAAAACTTTGGACGGGTCTTGGATATCAAGGGAAAAATTATGCAATGTGTCGATATGGTATTCTTTGATAGCCCTTAACAACTTGCTTTACATCTGTAGTCAAAGCATTTGTAAAACTTAAATAAAAAGTAAGGCTCATTTTGACTATGTTTAAATTATGTAGTATTCTGAAACAATAGTATTAACAGAAATATGTACGTATTTAAATTCCTGCTTTTAAAACTCGTTACTTTGAACGAACACTGAATTAAATAGCGAAATGATGTACAGTGATGTGATAATAGTACAAAAAAAATTGAGGTTTTCAAGGTATTTTTCCTATAGATACAAATGTTAATATTGTACTTTATTAATGTTGCTATATAAACATAAACACCTGTTCCAAGGATATATAAGGGACAAAATGAGGATTTTAAAGTACTAGTCTGCAATATTAGATATACATAAAGTATAATTGATATGGAGTTAAAGGTACGTACAGTTATATAACAACTTGTGTAGTTCCAAATATTAATAATGGATTTTAACAATCGCATTTTCAATTTCACAGATTTGTTTACTTTTTCCAATAACACTTGATAATAAAATATCTTTAAGAAAGAAAACCATTGGAGTTTACTTAATCACTTATGATTTTTGCTACAAAGAAAAAATAAAAATTGGTTAAATATTTCTATGTGAAACTAAACACAGTAACAAAATATTGGAATATCTATATAAATTTGTAAAGAAAAGTCTTTTCAAATTTTGGTTGAGAAAACCATTGATTGTTATATAGATAAGGTGGTTTAGGTCAACCTTAAAAGATATTTACAATTATTATCATGTCCTTTGAATAGTCGGTATATCAATATTGTTTTTATATATGTTTATCGTGTCTCCTATTATGTGTATTTTTGCCGTTTTACTCACAACATTCGTCAACTAGCAAAGCTAGAAGAATCAAGTATTTTTTTACAAAATGCACTTTAAATTTTCATTGTGAGCGATATTCCTATTCAAACTTTCTGTTGATTATAACTTCCATTGAAAACTATGGTTTAAGTCCATCGCAAAATTTCTGAGAATTTTCTGTTATCATCTGTTCTTGATTACAAAGGCTAAAGCTAAGTATCTATTCTTTAGATATAGCTACCTAAACAGGAGGTGCTTACCCTTCCAAAGCACCCGGTCTCACTTCTCTGGTGGAAGTTTACGTGTTTCATCTTATTTGTCAGTTTATTTTTTTTACATTGCTTCTGAATTGTGATTTGGAAATTGTTTAGTTTGTTTTTCATTTTTACGTACAAACATTTATTTTTATTTCAGGTCATTATAGTTCTTATCTGGCATGGTTTGGCGATATCTTATGCGTTAATTGAGAAGATCGATACACCTGAGGATTACCAGGAATGTTATGACAAATTAGCAGCAAATGTAAACGCAACTCAGGCGGTCGGACATATGATATACTGGCACTGTAAAGAAAAATGTTCAATGAAACTGGATGAAGCATGCCACCATAGCAACTCCTCACAGGGTGACTGGTTTGAGAACTTACTGACAAACTTGGACATCAAAAATGAATGTGATTTTACTAAGATAAAACCTCGAGTTAGGAGAGAAATACGACGTTTATCGAAAGAAGAATGGAAACGATTTACTGATGCAGTAAATGGACTGAAAGAGACACCGGTAAGTAAGAATGGCAGAAAAAATGTACCTATTTATAAGGACAAACTACAGCTGCACAAAAAATGAAATCATCATATAAAAATTGTTCAGATTGTACCAAACATCGTCAATTAATAACAGCAAACTGGGTATATCCATATTTTTCAGAAAAGTAATCAATAAAAAAGGAAAAAGAAACAAAAACATCAATACCATCGCTATATATCTTTTGATTGGTTACTTTTCGTGCTAAGTGTATTTCTGAAATTTTTCGATGCATTATTTAATCTGTATTTTCGTATATGATTTTGAACTTTGGATGAATAGTCCCATTTCACAGATGCATACGAGGATAGTTTTATTTGAATCGATCAAACATTCCGATAGTTTTTGTGCTTTGATATTTTTGCACCATTTTTCATTATTCCTGCTGCCGGAACAAAGCCAACGTTTAATAATTTCGATACAATGCACGTGTTGTTTTTTTTCTCGTCTTCATAATCATGAAAGTAGTTCCTTGGATTGGATACCAATATTATTTAGTTATTTAGTAATATTTCTTTATTTCATTTTCAATGTTATTTGTCTCTTAACAATCCTAAATTTGGAGACTATGTAAATGTCATCTATCCTAGTGAGCTTGAAATAAAAGACACGACTGATTCCTCAAGTTCTGCTTCATATTTAGACTTATACCTGGATTATGACGAAAGGCTACATTTGAAACTTTATGACAAACGTGATGACTTCAATTTTTCTATTGTTAACTTTCCTTTTTTTATGCAGCAAAATACCTGCTTTTCCTGCTTATGGTGTATTTGTTTCCAAATTAATACGCTATGGTAAAGCTTGTTCCCACTACGTGGACTTTGTACAACGAAGTAGGTTGCTTGCAAATAAAAAATAAAAGGCCCTCAAAAAGTTTTATGGCCGTCATCACAGTATTATTGACAAGTTTGATGTCTCTGTGTCCAGGATTGCCCTGGATATATTTGACGTCTCATAGTTCCATGTTCCTTTCACACAATTGTGATTACACACGTGGCGGGTGCAGCTAGCTAAACAGGAGATGCTTACCCTTCCGGAGCACCCGGCCTCACTTCCCTGGTGGAAGTTCACGTGTATAGCCTAACTTGTCAGTTCCAAAGTTTTTACTTTGCTTCTGATTGTGATTCAGATATGGATTAGTATGTTTGTTTTTGATTATTTGCAATTTTCTATTTTAGTACTTGGATACCAACAGATATGATTATTTGGCATCATTCCATACTGGTGCATATATCCCGACTGCACATTTTGGACCAAACTTTTTACCTTGGCATAGACTGTACCTCACGCTGTCAGTATAATAATTACCTTAATGTATATAGATCGTTCAATGAAATCATTATATACGTCGTGGAACTAAAGTTAACTAAGGTCTTGACCCTTAGAAGAATTAAACATCTACATTAGTATCTATAATATAAACAAAACCATTTGAAATGACCAACTAGATGAAAAATCAATTGTTTTTAGTGGAACCCATTATTTTATTGCATACATGCATAACTCAATTATCACAGGTCCCTTAACTTTAGATATCTTAGACTGTAATAATAATAATTAATGTTATAACACTTATGTTGAAAACAACCAATTTGAAATAGGTATAATCACTGATGAAAGAACAAATTCTCCAAACAGTCAGAAACAAATATTGAATTAAGAGCTGCTTGCAAATATTTAGTTACTCAGAAATATTACAGTCCTAACTTTATCAAGGCCCTCAATTTTTCGTCCGTCATCACAATATTGTGATAAATTATAATATATCTGTTTCTAAAATTATCTTGGGTGTATTCGACATCAAACAGTTAAATGTCACTCTCATTGTCGATTTTGATTGAGGTGGATCTAACTAGCTAGACAGGAGGTGCTCACCCGTTAAGAGCCCTCGGCCTAAATTCTATAGTTTTGTCGGTTTTCAGTGTTTGAAGCACTTTGCTTTAAGGGTTGTCATTCAAACAAGAAACAAGGACTTTCTGGTATGTTTGTTTTTGATTTGTTATGCACATGTTTCCTATTGTATACAGGTATATAATAAAGTAGAACATTTATTTTACTGGATTATTCTTTCATAAAGACCTACCTCTGAAAACGTATTCTTGACAATAATAGTAAGACGCAACAAAAGGCAAAACCATATTGAGTATAAATTAATAATTCCTCAATTTTAGATTCTATAGTAATTATAAACAATGCAAATGATTAAATGGAATGACTGCAATAAGCCTTAACCATACTTCAACCCAAATTCGATTAATTGTCAACTTTTTCTCTTTCATTTAGGTATGAAAGTGCTCTACGTGAAATAGACCCCACTGTTTCGCTACCTTATTGGGACGTCACCATCGATGCAGAAATGGACAGTCCCAAAGAATCCGTTATGTGGAGTGACCAATTAATGGGTAATGCTGATGGAGAGGTAGTAACTGGTCCTTTCAAAAACTGGCAGACCCCTGCTGGTCCTCTTTTCAGGAATATTGGACAGTTTGGTGCTTTGTTTGACAAAGATTTTCTGAACAATATGTTCACAAGAACACGAATGGAGGAAATATCAATACCAACAGCTCCATTTCGATATAACTTTGAATTTAGGCATGGTGCTCCACATGTTTTTCTTGATGGACTTTTTGGAAGAATTAATACAGCTGCATTTGATCCAATATTTTTCATTTATCACAGTTTTGTTGACTACATCTATCAGAAATTCCGCGAGGTTTCGGAGAAAGCCGGGGTTGATATAGAAAATGACTGGACCCCTGTCTACCCGCCTCTCCATGCGCCTGGCTTACTGTCCGGATTCGGGAACTATACCCATATACAGGGAAGATCAAAGTACTATACCAACTGCATATTCCAATACGAAGATAGTCCGATTTGTTCTGCGAACATTTCATCAGGTTGTAATTCAGAATATATGTGGTGTAACCAGTCTTCTGCTAGGTGTGTGTCTTTTAGTGAAACAGAATACATCAATATGTCTTGTAGAGGACAAACTGATTTTGGATTCGTCAATAGTTTTTGTGTTGGTGAATCTTGTGATTCAACGAATGGGTTTACTTTCAGTACAAGTAGTCCAATTCCGACCCCCTGGTCATGGTAGAGCTAAGACCAGAAAAGTAAAAAACAAACACTTCGAGGAACGTGATATCTATGAAGCTACTCCTGAGTCTGTTGTAGCCACAAGTATTGAAGGTGATGAATTAGAGACTTATGAAAAATGTAAAGCCATGCATAAATACGATAACATTATTGTAGAGACAAATGGTCTTAGTTACTACGGGGAGTACCAAGAAGTTGCTATGACTGACACTCGGCTACCGTTATCAACGGCAACGGTTTACATGGCAGTAAAGGCACCATCTAATGACAGTGATACAACTTTTACCATTTCTGGTGCTGATAAATGCGGGCGGGAATGTAAAATAATGTATAGGTCCTATGGAACCAATTCCTTTCATCCATGTTCCGGATCTTTTCGTTTATCAAATCTAAGTCCATTGATGTACGGCTATTCAGTTCCTGAAGTGGAGAAGGATATGTGGGATGTTCAGGAACTTTGTCCAGGAAAAGCACAAAAGAGGTTTACATTAAGATAGTGTGTGATTATTCAAAAATATTACCATGGGATGTCACATACTGGAAGACAAAATAACAAAAGTACCAGATATTTTTAAATAGGGATATGTAACACCATGCATTATTGAATTTTCAATGATTACTAATTTCATTTTAGACCAATGTTTGAAATATGCAACTTAAAAATTGGAATAACTGTTTTATTCTAAAAAGTTTAGTAAAGACAATAAAGTTACAATTATTGAAAAAAGATACTTAGTCTTTTTTGACTCGTAACCTTTTGTTCGGTTTTAGTCCTATCCATTAAATGGTACTAAATGTTCTGTTTTGTAGTGTCAGGAAAATATTGTTTTATTTGAATGGTTTGTACAAGCACCTTGCTAGGAAACCATTATATATATATATATATTAATAGAATCTATCATGAGTATCCATGAAGGTTAAAAATATAACCCGAGGGGTTGAATATTTCAGTCGGAGACGAGGCTTGCCGAGTCTCTGACAAAAATATTCAACCCAGAGGTTTAGATTTCCCTTTCCTACATGGATAAACTCATGATTGATTTCTTTTCTTCCATTTTGATGACAATTTTTGGCTTCAAGTATCAGTCACATCGACATCGACGCCATTTTTGTAAATCTAACTTAGTTATTTAACATTTTACATAAAAATGAATATGACCATCGGGCAGAATATACCTGATTTTGGTTTATACAATATGTATAAACAAGAAAACAAATCCATTTATTCTAATCTCCCAAACTAAACATTTGAAACGCAGTAAAAACATCTAAATTTTTTAGATTCGGGTGTCATTTTCCCGCAAGACAACGTCATGTCTCCACGATATGACGTCATTCAATTGTCCTTTGATTGTGACGTCACTGAAAGCCGCACGTGTACGTAAAGATAAGCACGTGGAGGTGAAGATAGAAATTTCTTTCATCGTTTCTTCAAGCGAATCTCTATCTCAAACATAGAAAGATGGAAGAAATATATTTATACCGCTGGTCAATTAAAACGCTTCGTTGTACTTTTGTGTCAACATCTCAGTCAAGATCGTACTTATACTGAATCTCAAACTAATTAAAAAAGAAAACATTCTTCTGTGTGTTCTCTCTGCTTTGGGATTGTTGTTTGGACACGGATTAATAAATATGTTCGTTTTTTATATAATAATGCTTATAGCAATATATATTAACTGCAATTTTTTTAATCAATGTTTTTTTCGGTTTGATATGGCGTCATAAACATAACATTTGAATACACAATGAACTACAATGTATGTAAATAAACAAATCTATGTCCAAACTAAAATGTCAAAGCAAATGGAAAACTTTGAAACTGGCGAATTAAGTTAAACACACGATCATTCATTAGAGCCATGTGCTACGGAAGGGTAAGTTCTGCTTATGTAAAATTATATATAAATATAAATATATAATTTGCTGTATATCTAAACGAACAGCATGTTCGTAAAGTTAACCGTCTTGAAAAAATATAGTATACTTTTATGAAAATCGCTTTTCCAAATGCGTTCGGCGTTCTTATATATCATTGCACTGGATATCTTTGACGTCCCATAATTTAATATTCCTTTTAAACAATTTTGATTATACACGTGGCTAAACAGAAGGTCCTTACCCGTCCGGAGCACCAGGCCTCATGTCCCTGGTGGAAGTTCAAGAGCCTTACGTAACTTGCCAGTTCCAAAGTTTTTACTTTTCTTCTGAATTATGATTCGGGCATGGATTAGTATGTATGTTTTTGATTGTCTGATTGATCTTAAGCCTGTGTACAGTGTAATTGATAAAAAACAAGCATACTAATCGATGTCGGAATATAAATCCAGAAGCAAAGTAGGAACTTTAAATAGATAAGTTAGTTTAAACATGCGAACTTCACCAGGGAAGCCAGGCTTGGTGCTCCGAAAGGGTAACCCCTTCGTGTTTAGCTAGCTACACCCGCCACGTGTGTTACCAATATAATAATGATCATATTAAGAAATATAAGTATAACAAATCGACCGCAAAGGAATTAGTGAGACAAACAATCCCTCATTGCGAACAAAGTACAGTATAACCTGCTATAGAGTCCACCTCTGTATAAAGTCCACCTGTCTATAGCAACCGGTCTGATGTATTCCCAATGGATTTTACTATATAATGACCCTGTGTATAAAGTCCATCTGTCTAATGTGAATAGAGTCCACCCTTTTTAGTCCCAAATGACTTCTCAACCTGTTTATAAAGTCCACTATTTCAATCAACTTTTTAAAAATTTATTTTTTATATTATAATTTAGAGTAATTTCATGTAATTTTTTAACCAAGTTATTATTATATCCTTAATTCTTGAAGATTAGAAATATACTATTATTATAAATCTATTATCATTGTATAAGTTTTACAAATTTTTGTTGCAAAGAGTATAGATAAGTTATAACAAGTAAAAATTTGAGGGGGGGAAATGTGAAGTCCTTATTCTCATGTCAATGACTGAAGCCATTAGATCAGCAGTTAGAAACAGTCTTTGTTATTTAGGGCAGTATGTTTTCTATACCTATTGTTTTAATTAGTGACACCCTGCTTCCTAAGAAAACAAAGACATTAGTCAGGTATATACTGATAGATAAACTGATAGATAATCAGATGTATAGCCCATTAAGATTTTAATGCACTTTTCAAATATCTTCTATAATTAATAATAAATCATTTTTTAAATATCATAAAAATAATTTTAACAAAATTAAACAAAAGGGTATTTTAATAAGTATTATAGGTATTATTTTCATTTATTTATATACCAGTATCAACAATACACGTTTACTCGTTCATAAAGTGACCCTCTATATAAAGTTCACCTGTCTATTAAGTCTATTTTTGCTCAGTCCCCTGGGTGGTCTTTATACACAGGTTATACTGTACAAAAATAAACCCATACCCTTAAACTTATTTGTCGATAAAAATATTGTTATTTTATTCAATCCATTCGAGCATGAGCATGAATTATGCTGAACACAGACCTCATGTTCATAATTTGACGAAAGAATTATTTATATTTTTCTGGAGGAGTTTTAGCTTTTTAATAAAATTTATTTCTTATTAGATGTGTATTTTTATTGAAAAACAACACAACTACTTTGATTTATTCTTGTAAAGATAATGCGACAGGTGTTCAAAATAATAATTATTTTTTTTAAAAAGTAATAAGTAACTTAACCGTAAACATATGTAGTTATTTTCATATGAATTGAAAAAATGATTGAAACAGGTGCGTGAATGAAGACATAATTTGCAAAATCAAATCCACCATAAACATGACACTGCTTATTTTAACTAGAAATGGAAGAAATCAAATCAATTAGAAAATAGTTTGACAATGTCTAATTTAGAAATGAGTATACAATAACAAACAAACAAAAAAGACAAATACCGACCCATGTCCTAATAACGATCCAAAAAAGCAAAAACTTCGAGAATTGGTGAATTGAGTTCAACACCTAAACTTGCACCAGGGTAGTTAGATCATGTGCCCTTCGTTCCTAGCTTGATATACCTGCCATGTGATTGATAATGCATATGATTTCCATTAGAGTAAGATCAAATATTAGAATTGCAATTTTTAGGTTCTGTTTTTATATATCCGATACCTATGTTAACAGGTAAAAAGACAAAAACAATAAAGAAGAACTATAACAGCAAGGAATGAAAAGCACCAACTCCATATGGTTTACCAGAGTTATCTATATATTTTGAACATTAAAGACTATATTTGGTAAACGTATTAAAATTTTCTTGAAAGCTTTTAGCATCCTCAACATATTGCATCACGGTAAAGCGGAGGGTTTATAACTAAACACTTATAGAAAGCCGATAGCATCAAGAAGAAGGTACAGAGTAATGACAGAAATAGCCTATACACATAGTAGAAAGATTGTGCTTTGGCTCTTTAGTTAATATCAAATGGCTTGGTTTTAGAACCATTGTAGATACCCAATCATCCCACGAACATAAAAATGGTCTATTAATACGCATATTCGATCATTTAACGTACCATTCCATGTTTAAATCTCAAAAGCAAAGTAAAACAGCGGAAACTGGCAAAATAAGCAAATTACCCTAACTTCCGCTAAAATGAGTCCAGATACTCTGGAAACGTAAGCACTTCTTACCCGATTAGCTACATCTGCCACGTGTGAAATCAAAATTGCGTATGAAAAGAGCATAAACTATGGTGCGTTAAATACAAGTATTGGCGAAGACAATCAAGGACACGTCTAAGTCAATGAAATGATAAAACAACCAAACAAGATAACACAAAACTGATTACATACATGTTTTTTATATATTCTAAAGTAAGGGTAGAGATTGACGTTTGTCATTTTAAGACTCTAAGAAAAATGTCGCCATGAAATACAGAAATGGATATGCTGATCACAGAATCCGCATTTGATAAGAAGCTCTTTTTAATTTTGAAATCACCAAAGTTAATGATAATGATAACCAATTTAAAAGTACAGTAAAACTTCGATATCTCGAATACCACGGTTAACTAGAAGTCATTATTTTGTCCCGACTCGTTTCCTATACATGTATAAAGTATATAGTCATTCGAATACCTCCAATAACTCGAAGTAATGTTAAGGTGGAATATAAAACTTTATATGACAAACAACCTGTTAACACTCGAAATATCTTTCACAATGAGTGATCAATACAACGATCCAACGATCAGTGATTATTCAGCCATCAGCTTTAGGCGTCTGTATAATCCGATTAATACGAGGGGTAGTTGTACAGATCAACGGTTCTGCTACTGTATTAATAAGTGTACTCCCTTAGTAGAAGGCAAGTTTTGGAAGGATCATAATCGAAATGTGCAAGTTGAGAATTGTATATACCATTGCAAAAACCTTAAAAAAATCACTATATAGTTGAGAAATGTTTACAATTGGAAATCTTAATACTTTCCTTTTATCGTATTTTCCATTTTCATTAATATTGTAATTTTTATTTGAAATTTTAAGATACAAACACGGGTACATTTATCAATTCCGAATTCGAAATAAGTTCGAAATCTTTTTCTAAAAAATCCGGACCAACAAATTGATCACAATGTTTAAGCATATGGAAACTTGTATCAATGTATCAACTTTATTTGATTCGGGAATATATTTCCATATGAATGACTCCATCTTGTGTTATTTCACCAACTTTGTAAGCAAATTAACCACAAAAGGACAATACTTTACTTCCCTAATACAAGTTAAGTTTTATCCTAACTTGTCATTTTCAAATTTTTACCACTCCGGAGCACCCGGTCTCACTGGTGGACTTCCCCTGGGGGAAGTTTACGTGTTTAACCTAACTTGTCAGTTTCAAAGTTTTTACTTTACTTCTGGATTTTGATTAGAACATGGATTAGTATGTTTGGTTTCAAAATATGATTGATTGGCCTAAAGAGACTTTCATTGGACGTATTATATTTTGTGTACTTGCGACTGAGTTATACACCTTAAGCAAACTTGCAATAAAAATAATAAAATTATAATAATAATGGCCGTGATGGTGCTATGTACTTTTTAGTTGTAACATATTAAACTTTTGAACTTTGTTATTTTACCACTTGAATAAATAATGCTTTTATTAAATGCAATACTGTGGCAAAAATGAATTCACATCATTTTTATTAAAAACAAGCGATTTAAACAAGTTCAATATTAGTCTCAATATTGTTAATTATTATACCTACTACTGATATTTTCTTTCGATGTTCAATGAATATTATGCAAATCGGATCAATGTCTAAGTAATTCAACATGTGTTAATAATAATTTCACTTGTTTATCAAAACATATCAGTTATTATTAATATTTGACAATGTATATACATATATAAATTAGTATCGTTATATGCAGGTTTAGTGGTCTTAGTTGTGATATTTTGAACTAAGAGTACATAACCATGTTTTTAAAGCATTAAAAAATAACTCTAAACCTATATTGCGCAATTACATTTGTCATTTTTATGCTTCTTAAAAATTTTTTTTCACTCACTGTAAGACAAAAGGAAATCCAACAAAACACCGAGTTATATACATTTTTACATTCGTTTTGTGAATAGTAATGATAATATACGGCTCTTAGGTATTGAAAAATACAATCAAACCATCCTCATTTTAGCCAACTTTCAATAAACCAGACCGAGCATGTTTTTTATTTAAAATCACAGATGCAACAGATAAATGCTACTTATTTGCAGGTGCAATCAATTTTCTGTGATAAATTTTCAAAATTTTCTGCGTGACAGCAAACATTTGTTTTCTGATTGAATATTAAAAGAACAGGAAAACAACATATATCGTGTAAACTTCTTATGAAAAAAATATATGGTAAATTTTAAAGTTGTGTTTGATAAACAGTCTACACAAAAAGTATAAAATTAAATATGACATCATTTTTCTTTTACTTTTTAATATACATTCAATAATGCATGATAAATTATGATTAATTTTTTGGATTCAACAAACTGCTAGAGAATAAGCTTTGGTTGCTTCGCTAAATCTTCAAGTTGTGTTTCATAATTTAACTTATACCTCAAGTATGACAGCCAAGAAATGCTTTATTCAAAATAAATTAGCAAACATGATGATATCATCTTTCTTTTGTCAACTTTTTTCTAGGCAACAATACTTTCTTATCGTGTTTTTGTTTCACGGTTAATTTGGAATAGAAGAGCCTGCTCCTACTGCGACGACTTTATACAACCAAGATACCAACTTACAAATAAATTTCTTTTTCGGGAATATTGTTGGCCTAAGCTTAAGGCCCTCAAAACATTATATGGCCGTCATCAATTATTAAAGATAAGTCTCTGTGTTCAAACTTACCCTAGATATATTTTACGTCCCGTAGTATCATGTTCTTTTAATTCTCAATTTTAATTGGTAATATATAAACAAGAGATACTCACTCTTCTGAAACATCTGACCTCACTAAACACGTTCATCTTTATGTACAGTTTCAAAGGTATACTTTTCTTTTTGAGATAATGTTTTCAAAATGGTCATTTTGCTTTAGAAAGTAAATGTGTTTCTATTTAATACATTAGCGAGCGGAATAAATAATTTAAATATTTAGACTTCAAAAATTTTCTGAAACTGAATACAAAAGACACCTAGGTGGAAAAATAAACTTTGCCCATGACAGTCAGAACAGTGTTCAAAATATGACCACCTGCATTTCAAAAAGAAAATTTTTAACGGCAATTTAAATAATAGTTACTAGCAAAAAATGTAAGGTGGGTGCAAAATGTGGTCTGTATTTGAAGACCTTCTTTAAAAGAGCTTAATATAATTGAAATGAACATGCTCGGAAAGTATTAATTTTGAGATTAAAAACAATAAACTTGTAACTAAATTTGTTAATTTATCGATGAAATTCCTGTAAGCTGATGTTTTTATTTAATTTGATTTAATTAAATCAACCGAGCAATTGAGGCCCTATTTAGGATTTTTTGTATGCGATTGACTTGATTCATTTAATCAATTGTATTATGATATGCATACACGACAACACAGAATTTCAATCTGTATATAAAAATATTTCAATAATTCATAATAGCAATGTACAAAACTGAATGTCTAATTATTCAATATTATTTAAACACAAACAAAATTCTGAAATATAATTCTAAAAAGTATTAAACATACCATAACAACGCTAAATTCTGGCTTTTTACAGAATGTCATAAAGTTTGACATTGATATGTACAATTTATTAACCAGGAATAAACCGATCCATCTTCAAATCACAAATTCAAAAGCAAAATAAAAACGTAGCAAAATTGCAATTTAAATTAAATACGTCATCTTTCAACAAGGACATTGGCCGTATTATAATAAGGATAGGATAAGCACCTCTTGTCTAGGTAGTAAAATCAAATTTGAGAATAAAAGGAGATAGAACAAAAAGACGTCCAATATATCCAAAAGACGCTATAGTTATCAACAATTTTGTGTAAACGACTGTAATACTTTTTTATGGCATTAACAAGACTATGCTTGCAATATTTATACTTCATAAAGTAAATCTCAAATAATCAGTATCTTTTTCACGTTTCTTTTATATAAATAATGTGGGCCATCGTAGAGCAACAGCGGTACTCTTGACCCACCATAAGATAATTCAGTAATGCAATCAAAATTGTTTTTGTGGTTGTTGTTATTAAATAAATATATATTTATATACAAAATTATAATCGCGCTATGCATGGCACCGGCTGTGAAAATAATTATATCTAATATCAGGATTGATTCCGTAGTCTCTAATCTTTGCTTTTTAATTCGTAAACATATTTATTACATCTGTGACACATACTATACATATATATACCATACAAAAATATTTCTATTTCGCCGAAGTTTCACAGGTCAGCACTCCAAAAGGTTCTCCATCATGACGGCAGAGAAGGGGTTCATTGCATTGGAAGGGAAAAGACAACATGTTAACAACATTACAATTGTTTGTTTAACCGCTGTTTTAGTTGGACTTAGTGGTTTTGCAATTTTTGAATATGTTCAGATTATGAGTTTAAAAAACCAAGTTACAGATATTCAAATAAAAGAGAGTGTGTCCTATTTTGTTCAGCCGCAATCTGTGCAAAAGGTATTTATCAAATATTTATTTATTGAAAAAGAATATTCGTGTTTTTAAATTTCTAATTTTGCTGTAAATCATTAACTATTAGATAATTTTTATGTCAGATTGTAAATCGGACTTTCCTCAAAATAAGTTTTATAATTTTATTCGCTAATAACTATTTAATTGAGATTTGTTTTGTTGGGTTTCTGTAGCTTTTTTAAAATTGTAAAATCCTGATTCATTTTTGAAAGTCTATCAAACAAAGCTTTTTACGCGCCCATAAAACTGTCCACCTCTTAATTTAACTTAAATTGTTTGATATTTTTCATAATTATAATTTTGTTATGTTTGAAATAAATCATATATATTGATTTTGCAAAAAAAACAACATCAAAGTAAGTATTTACAAACTTATCAGTTTATTGTTTTATTATTTCTTGAGAGAAACACTTGTATAAATGTTGTTATTTCAAAATACTTTAAGCATTTACATTATAGCACCTAGGTCCGGAAAATAAATATCAGCGCACGTTGGCATCAAATATGAAATATTCGCTTTTTCTATTTGTTAATATTGTCAATATGCTTTTTTTCTGAGAAGACTCAAATTCCCTGCAATAAACTTTCTTCTTTACCTAATTTTCGGAATGCTATGACTCTGAATCAAGCATTCATAAAAAATCCA
This sequence comes from Anadara kagoshimensis, assembly GCA_021292105.1. Classification (NCBI taxonomy): domain Eukaryota; kingdom Metazoa; phylum Mollusca; class Bivalvia; order Arcoida; family Arcidae; genus Anadara; species Anadara kagoshimensis. The sequence continues at coordinate 54,047,591 of CM037875.1, read as the reverse complement.
TACCTTGATGCGCTACTTTTTCGCTAGTGATGTTAATGTACCAGTAATTTGAGAATTTCCTGTTTTTATGCCTTTTACTCATATATAAGGTGGATAATGTTCGTCACAAAATTCAGAGTTCCTAAAAAACCTTTTTTTAAATAATTCCAGAGATCTGTTGAAACTGAATAAATATAAAGCAGAATAACTGCACGTGTGTATTTATTTACGTTTTATCAAATTTTGTTTTTCTTTGTAAAATCAATGATCGAATATTTTCTTAAATAAGGTTGTCAATTTAAGTTATATAATTATATTATATTACACAAGTGGCGTGTTTAGCTAACTAAACAGTGAATGCTTACCATTCCGAAGCACACCTGTCCTCGTACCACGATGGAAATTAACACATTTAACTTAAATCACGGATTTCAAAGTTTTTAGGTTTTTTTTGGATTGAGATTTGGATACATTTTTATTTCAATTGATCTTTTCTCAAATGTTTTACAAGCCACAAGCTTTGACCACTCATAAACCTTCTTTAAAAATATGGAATGAATTTAAAAATTTACAACAAATCAAAGAAATATAAATAAATATCTATACATTATATATGTTTTGTAACGCTAAATGGCAATTCAAAATCTATTGGAATATACTAAAACCTTTAGGAATCCTAACATAAATGCTGTATTCCAAAGTAATCGATTAAAAATGAACTTCTATGATGAAAATATTCAAGAAAATTCCACAATTGTGATCAATTTTAATTATCATGTAAACTAAAGTTTATTGTTTTCTTTTTAGGCTGTTGGCCAGAAAACTGACGTGGTATCAAGATTGAAAAGAAACTATGACTATGGCACTGGTTCTGGTTACGACCTCGATACTGTGTTGTTGATGGCTGTAAGTAATATACATATACTATGCATTTGAACTTAATTATTAATATAAAATTCAAAAATGAAGAAAATTTGTTTTGGTTTAGTCGTTCATCTCTCTATTGGTCAGTGCAGACAATATGATTAAGTATCTTGTAGAGCTGATACATTCATATTGATAATTGAGATCGCTTAATGAACAGCATCCAAAGAAACGTAAATTACCAGTTTCAATATTATGTACAGCACTAGACGGTCGTTTCGGAATACAATTCCTCATCAGTAGTTCTTGGACCACAATTATGAAACAAAATTGTTTTCAAGATGTTGAAAAGATTACCAAAAGGACCAAAATATATTTTACCAAATTTAGCTCAGGAAATACTTTGCAGTAGGGAATATACCTTAGTTTAAATTTTAACTGGTAGCAAATTTAGACAATAATATATTTCTGACAATAATAAACAATTATTGCCTACTGAGTTTGTGATCCAGATCCGGTTATTCAAATTAAATCACATTGGCCATTATAGAACTACATTATGTTATTATTATTATCTGTGTGAGGATTGGTGTATCGCGTCTGGCGTTAGGTCAGTATGATACTATTATCACAACTAGGATATTTACTGCTTTCAATTTTCATATAAAAACAAATGTTTTGTATTAAAATATGATATTAAACTTTAGTCTAGTAATGGTATAAATACCATTACAGATAATAGCAGTGGTTGTTTTGACAAATAATTGACAAGACACAATAAGGACAATACAGCCGTGTCGTCTAAATTCCTATAATATATATTTCTGGAATTAAAATTTTACTTCCAGATGCATTATTTCAATGACCAATGTACGAATGCCAGTGTCATCTGTAAACCAGGTATCACTATATCTTTATCTTTCACACAAACACACACATACACACTTTAAATGAAAACTAAAGATAAAAAAGCAGCAAATTGAAAATAATTATTAGAACAGTCTGTCATAAATACTTACCTCATACAATTGAGCTGCGAATTGGTACCACGGGAAAATTGGGGAAGTTAACTAGAAATGACTGAACATTTGCCTTACCGTGGTGAGTAAATCACAGTCACACATCGAAAAACATTTAGTAATGAACGTTTAGGGTTTACGAGGGACATAATTTCTTTTACATTAAGAACAAAAACGATACATTTTTCAAAACTTTTACCAAAATCAATTTCACAAGTAGGATATTTTTGTTTGCAATTTTTATATAGATAAAAAATGTTTTGTAATAAAATATCATATTAAACTAATGATGTAATAAAAAATAATCCATTCGTAAGTGTACGCTATTATCTTCTGTCCTTATTCGCTTAAATTATTCACATTTTGGAGTAACTTCAAATACTTGATAAAGGCAAATACATATCGACAAAACATATGTATCATTCGAAAGGCGAACTTTTCGTTTAAAATATGATTTACATGTTATTTAAACCCCCTCATTTAAAAAATTTAAAAATTTAATTTTTTAAATTAAAAATTTAAACCCCCTCAAACTATAGCTTATAAATTCTCTGTACTTATTTCTTTCGTTTAAGTTTGATGTACTCAACCTTTTTTATTATTCGTTTATTAAGGACCAGAAGGCCAAGCAGGTCCAAAGGGTGAAACTGGAGGACCAGGACCAAACGGACAGGATGGAACCAAAGGAGAACCTGGTGATGAGGTTAAAGGTAACTTGTTTTAAGATTGTAGAATACGGAAATGACTTTGTTCTTTTGCAATAATCACGATAAATAAATAAATGGATAATTTAAAGATAAATAAATAAATAAATAAAGTGTACAATATAAAATTTCATATACATGTCAGACACTTTCAAAAATATATACCATTTTTACTTTTAACAATGTTTATAACACTTATTGCACCATATGAAAACAACCACTCGAAAACTATATGATAAACCTTACTTTCATATGGTTTTGAAATGACAATTGATGTAACTAACAAAAATTTCCCAACGATTTTCTATAGTTGTCATTATGTATTTTATGTTTTCATAATTAACTTACATATATGCTTTCCATTTCAACATATATATACTCAATATTTGTTATCAATATTTAAATCATATGTGATTTTTTTCTGTGTTAAATACACTTATTTATTTTATAATCACACCTATCCTGACTTTTTTTCAGGTGACCAAGGTAGCCAAGGACCTAAAGGAGATATTGGACCTGAAGGCAAACCTGGAATCAAAGGTTGCAAAGGACTTCCGGGAGTTAACGGGACTGACGGAGCAAACGGCGACCAAGGTCCACAAGGACCACAGGGTGAAAAGGGTGCTAAAGGTGATAAAGGAGATAAAGGGGACCAAGGGCCAGTTGGAGAGAAAGGAAATGCAGGAGATGCGGGTCCAAATGGGGCTGACGGTACTAACGGCATTGATGGTAAGTGTGCGACATTTTAATATCGCATTATAAAAATGTACAATAAGAACATCTCTCTCTCTCTCTCTCTCTCTCTCTCTCTCTCTCTCTCAATGTTTTAACTAAACACTTGCGAGATGATTATTTTTTGCTCAATGTGTGATTTTTAACTCTTTAAATAAACACAGGGAACAAAGGTGAAAAAGGCAACCAGGGAGAGATTGGGGCTCAAGGTGCAAAAGGTGTCGAAGGCGAAAAGGGCGTCCAAGGTGACAAGGGCAGTAAAGGTGCAACTGGTGCCCAGGGTGCCAAGGGTGTTCAAGGTGAACCTGGTGTCAAAGGATCCCAAGGTGATACAGGACCAGAAGGACCAAAAGGTGAACAAGGAGACCAGGGAATACAAGGACCAAAATCCCCAGATGGTGCACCAGGAGCTCAAGGTAACCCGGCTACTTTAGTTGTAGATTTTGATTAAATAAACCCCATAGTGGGCGCGTTTGAGGAAGTAGGTCACATGTTATCTAAATTGTCGAAAGTGTATAACCTTCCTTTTTCTGCATTCGGTCATGTAATTAATTTTTATGTTTGCATCCGCAATATTGTGCGGCATAAGTAGATTATAAAGCCATCGAACATGCCCATCATTTATGTGAAATTAAAAATAAACAAAACAGCACTAAAATCAATTAAATCATTTCTCATGACAAAACACGTACGTGAATGTACTGTTTGTCTACATAAAACAATGTCTTCAGTTAGTTAAACACGAGTAAGTCAATTATGCAAATTATTCAATAGTTGTAATAATGTTTAAATGGAGATATTTACGGTTGAATAATACATTATAAGAGCCAAAACAATCATTATGTAACGAGCAGACCACAAAATGTGACTTGCTTGTGTTTACCAAGTATACATACACTATCAAATAAATCACTTATTCTGAAATTTCCAACTTTATGAATTGGCGGTTACAGTAAACGACCTTTAATGATATAGTTAAACTGCATTCATCCCACTAATTCTACAATCAATAACCTTTAATAACACAAAGCTTAATTCAGCTTCCTAATATATGAAATTATTTCGAAGGTTTCATGTTATTGTCATGTGCTACTTTTGAATTTTTATGAAATAATACATTCAAAAGTAGCAATTGAGCTACTTTTGAATGTATTATTTCATAAAAATTCAAAATAGCACATGACAATATTATTATCAGTTGTTCATACATTTTAAAGTACGACCTCTCCTATCCAATTTGTCCGACTGCGCGTTACTTTGTCGGGGTCAATCAAAAGATCAGGGGTCTCAATACGGCATTATCTTGACTTATATCATATGTATACCCATTCCTTTGGCGGTGGTTTTAATGTTATACCATTCCGAACTACAATTTTAAATATTCAACATTTGTTATTAAGTTATCAGAAAAATAGATCAAAAATTATTAATTACAATTAAGATTGACCATGACCATGACAGTAAGATATAATAATATTGTAATTAACAGGACCAAAAGGAGACCAGGGTCCCCAAGGTGATGCTGGACCAGAAGGTCCAAAAGGTCCAGTGGGAGATCAAGGACCTGAAGGTGCTGCTGGTGCTAATGGTCAAGATGGTGCCAAAGGACAAAAGGGTGCTCAAGGAGATAAGTGAGTACTAGTATATATTTATACATTACCGATTTTTCTTACATAAGTTATTACAAAGAATAATGTTTTTACCTAACCATTGAACTGTCTAGAAATGACGTTTATAGTGCTATAACTCGCATTACTGTCCAAAGCAAACTAGCGTTAGCAATTTCAGTCAATTGTTATATTTACATTCCACAATTTTTGAAAAACTTGTTTTTTGTTTTTGAATCCTGAAATATATTTAAAAAACTCTCGTGTACGACATGCAATTCTAATTGCTGGAACAATCAATCAATGACGTCATGGATGTAGGAGTAAGCAAGAGGTGAGTGACGTCACATTAGCAAATGTAATTATAGTTTTATAACTTCATTTGGTCTTAAACAGAGTTTTATACAATCAAACATCATAAATGTAAATATATTTCAGTAAACTATCTTGACGTGTCTTTCTCTCGTCAAGTCTGATTTTGGTTTTGGTTGTTTATGTGTAACATCAAGGACATCAGGGTTAAATGCTCTGAAGAGGGGCACTGACGTTAAAGAAGGCAAAGCTAACAGCTCTAAAAAGATGCATCTTTTTGTTTCGATCACTGAAAAAATCAAAAATAAAAAAAGAAAACTAGTATTGTTGAATTGCGTTACAAATGCTATACAAAAATGTTAGATATTAATAATGTAAATATAAGAAAAAATGGGTATCAACAATTTAGGAAATGATAATTCTGTCAATACACAATGTAGTTGCTTCCCAACAAACCAGAAGTCAAATAAAAATATTAGGCTGAAACGTTATTATTACATTCAGCCAAACAATTATTCTACAAACACATGATGATCCGATATAAACTATAGAGACCCATAGAATAAGTAAATCATACAGTTGTATTCTGAGTGTTTAGTTTAAAGATTGTGTCAGGTATTATTTGCAAACGAGAAAATCATGTCATATAAAGCAAATCCTTTTGAACATTTGTCAAAATTATGAAAAAAAAACACAATGCAGGTTAGAATATGGGACTATACTTACTTGGCCAACAATGCATAAAAATGTAATTTGTGACAGCCAATTAATTCAATACTTAATCAGTCAAAAACTAAATTAGTATGTACCATCACAATCAACCACAAATTAAACACACAGATCCATATATTTAAAGTGGCGTTGATGGAGCTAATGGTGCTAAAGGAGCCCAGGGACCTCAAGGAGACGCAGGTGACAAAGGCGCAACAGGAAACCAGGGTGACATCGGAGAAAAAGGTGCAACAGGCCCACAAGGACCAAAGGGTGAAACAGGACCACAGGGACCAAAGGGAGACCAAGGACTACAGGTACTATTAATTAATCTAGAATTTTTTTCTAGGTACTCGTATAAAAAATTAAGACATATTTGTGTCGTTAAATTTTAGCGATTTTTATTTATGCGCTGTAACACAATTAGCATAATATAATTTTTGCGCAAAACAAAGACCGTGAATAAGGGAAAATACATACACCGCGAAAATAAATACGTTCACAGTAGTCAATGAAAACGGAAAACTTCACTATCACTATTTGTGCAAATTTGACAATTTCTTGATATTCATACTTATCTTAAAATCAATATGTATTTTGTTTAAATTTACTCATCTTTGGACTGATACAAGGATGTCTGATACAAGATTCTGTATCAGGCATATGCGAACTACTTCAGATTCGTAGTAATGACGTCATCAGATTGGAATGTAACGTAAGCAAAGATCAGGGGTTTCCCCTAGGTTCTGTCGTGTCAAGACAAGTGAATGCAGTTAAAAACTATGATAAATTGTAAACAACGGTAAAATGAAATTCTTGACAATGGCGGCAAGTTGATTTGTATCAATACATAATATATTTAATGATTCATCTGTCAAAGTAAATGTTGCATTCATGTGAACTTAAACTGTACGAAGAACTTCAAACACTGTCAAAAGTATTGATAAAAAATAATCGCCATTTCCATTTTCCAAAGATTCAATTGTCTAAAAGCTTTTTGATCACACGCCTAATGTCTATAATGACGTCCAATGAACTGGCGCCCGTCAACCGCGATTCGTGTTTTATACTGTGATGTCACACACCCCAGATATCCATCCGAAAAATGAAATAGTGCTTACTGTGTTTAACTTCATAATTCTAGAGTTTGAGTTTTGATAAATTTGTAAACATTGTAGATAAAAAAATATCATTTATATATTATGTATGTACTGGATTTTGTTTCGTCTTGTCCCCATGACACATCACGACTCGACGCAAAGCGGCTCGTCGTGATATCGTCAAGGGAACAAGACTCGACTCCGATACAAATCCCGTACATACGTTAGATATAAATAATATGTATATATTAGAAAAATTCGATATCTCAACTTTTAATTGTGATTTTCAATAATATGATGAATCAAGTAAGTCAAGGATACCTTTTTACTATGTCATATTTAGGTAGGCTTGGAACTAAAAACACAAAAATTATGAAATAGAAAAAGTCAAATGCCTACGTTTAGATCCCCTATGACACAAGGATACTCATAGGTTAATCTTATATTTTGTACCCTTCTACACAAGTGACCCTCGCTACTTATTGTCATACATGCATTGCAATTGTTTATATAAATATAGCACTTTCATTCAATTATCGGTTTCATTACATTGTGCAATTGTCTCCTCTATTGAAGGGTGACCAAGGTATCCAGGGTGCCACTGGTGAAACCGGAGCTAAGGGTGCAGAGGGAGATAAAGGAGTTCAAGGCGATAAAGGTGATGAGGGTGACAAAGGAGCTCAAGGTGAAACCGGTGCTACTGGTGAAACAGGAGAAACAGGTCAACAGGGAGCCCAAGGAGACCAAGGTAAAACTATATGGTATTTTTACGCTTGTTATTGAAAACAATGCATTTAAAACATTGCCCTCTATATTTAGACTCCATATTTCATGTTTGTCCGTAATCGCAACTATTCCTTAATCCATTCGTGATTGCTTCAAGCCATTTATATCCTTTTTGTCATTGAATTTTGTGTGTAAGGATATCTACAGACAGTTTTATCAATATGCTCTTATCTTCTGCCTTGTTCGATAGCCATCGTTTATATACATACATGACGTCCCCGTAGTTCCATGTTCCTTTCACACAATTTTAATTACACACGTGACGGGTGTAGCTAGATAAACAGGAGGCGTTTACTCTTCAAAAGCACCCGGCCTAACTTTCCTGGTGGAAGTTCACGTGTCTAACCAAGCTTGTCAGCTTGTGCTTCGGGTCGGACATGGATTAGCAATATTGTTTTTGATTTGTAACAAAGTGCTATTGGTACCAAATACAACTTCTTCGGTCAAAAGTCTAAATTTTATCTGGACTTAATCTTTTCAATGTACTGCTATGTAGTATATTTTTCATTACCAGGACCCAGTTGTATACATTTTAATCAATTGATTTGTCAAAATTCTATTTTAACAATCGTAATTTCAAAGTTAAAATTAATGTTGAAAATGTAAAAAATAATAATAATTTCATCAATCTAAGGAACATTGTTACAAAATAATGGATTTGGAAATAATATTTTTATTTTCATTGACATATTGATTTTGTATTAATTATTTAATTGATTAAACTATCCTAGATTCAAAGAACGGGTTTCAGGTTTTCTTATCTGTCTGTTACATTCTATATATCACTTAATTATTAATTTAAAAAAAAACAATAATAAACATCTCATGTAATTTGAGTTATAGCTATTTTTCTTCATATGCGTATGCTATTTTGTTTACGTTTTATTCCAATATGTATATATTCATTAAAGGCATCAAAGGTGAACAAGGACTACAAGGTGATCAAGGCATCAAAGGTGTCACTGGTGAAACCGGGGAACAAGGAGCACCAGGTGTTGACGGTCCAAAGGGTGAACCTGGAATACAAGGTGAACAGGGTGACAAGGGAGACCAAGGAGAACAGGTGAGTTATTACATATTTATTTATCTTGTAAATGAGTTAAAGCTGCTACTAGATATATTACTTTTGCATGTTGAAAATTTAATTGTGAGGGGTTAGTTAAACAGACATTTTTGTTTACACGATAGGCTGTACAGTCTATCCTGCCTTAAAGACCGTCTCTGTATAAAGGTCGCCTGCTTATAAAGGCAAGTAGAATTGTATCCCAATTGTTCATTCATATTATTTGACCTTGTATATAAAGGCTACTTGCCAATAAAGACAATTTTACTGGTTCTCTTGGGTGGCCTTTATGGACAAGTTTGACTGTACTTATTAAACACAAACAAACCGGTCCATGTTCATATCACAATCTCCGAAGTATAAACATGAGAAGTAAAGTTAAAACGGGGAAGTAGAGTCAGGAGATCTGAAAAGGTAAGCACCTCAATTTGCCAGGTTTGTTTGTTTTTATGATTGTGATTTGAACATGGATTGTGTGATTGGATAAACAAACCATGATGAGTTTGAGAGAAACAGTGACTACTCTTTTACCTTATATGAATTGATTGGTTACTTTTTTTGTTTAACAAGAGTTATCCCCCTTTTGCCAACAATGCCATTATAGCCAGCAGATTGTGACACGATCAAAATATTTTATAGTTTATTGGATATCAAAACCATCCCATTTTATAACCAGAGGTCCATTCATACAAATATTACACCAAGACATTGACTATCAATGAACCAGCAAGCTTATCATGCACATGTATATATAACATCTATAAAATTGTCCTTTAATGTTATCTTGGCCAATATAAATTTCTACCTATGACTATTTTGTTGCGTTGTTTGTGTTAGTCATTACTGACTTTGGTCTTATTTTGACTGTGTTACTGAGGTTCTATTAAAATCAATTCAGTTAACAATTATGATCAGGTAATGTATGTATGTTTCTTTTACTCGAGTGTTTGTGTAAAGGGATTGTATAAAATTAGAAGTATTAAGTTTTGTATAAAAATGAAATCCATACCAATCAATCTAATTACTTATTTAGGGACCTAAAGGAGAAGTTGCAGACAGCTGTTGCCTCAAATTGTGTAAGTATTAATAGTTAAATTCACATGACTAGACATAATGGCTGGGGTTTGTTTTCTTTAAAACTTCTCTCACGATGCCGCATATAATGGTTTTTGTATTATTTACCTACCACTAACTACTTTTATAAGAATAGTTATGCTTTAAAATAGAATAATGTTCTACTTTAAATGGCATATCCACTGCAATTCAGTTATGGCTTTCTATAATTCATTTCGAAGTACCAAAGTAAATAATCCGTTAAAACTACATGATTTTACACCCGGCCACACTTCCTTGGTGGAAGTTCACGTGTTTAACATACTGTGTCACTTCCAAGGTTTCTACTTTGTTTGCTTTTTATTACATATGTACGCTGAATCTAAGAAACTATTTATGTATTTGTAAGGTTCATTCTAAGAATTTGGTGTTGGCTCTACAAAACATTATAAATTATTACATGGATCAATTTGCCAATATATTCATCTATGGTGCTATAGTCAATATACGTGTTTGGGATTGTGGTCATGGACTGGGATGTTTGTTGTAGATATCATTATCTCGTTTTTTTTCATATTTCAGTTTTTTGTCATATCGGTATTGCCGTTTGTGTTTAAACTCAATAATTTTACATTCCTTTTCAGCACCACCTGTATGTGAAGGCGGCTTTGTAAATGTCAACGTAAACGCTAATGTAGGAGACAATGTAACCCTCCATTGCAAGATAACTGGGTATCCAACACCAACAATAACATGGACAAAGGATGGTGTCTCTATCACGTCAGGTATCACCGACGATGGACTTGTACTTACCAATGTAGCCGCTTCGGACGCCGGTAAATACACTTGCAAAGCTGAAAACGTTCTAGGATGCAAGAGCAAGATTATTACTCTGACTGTAGGATACTAAAGGTAAGATATAGATTATTATAATATCTTTGAAAGCAATTTCATGTCTGAAAGATTAAATGTACACCTTGATGGCCAATACCCTTGTTTTCTGTGGCTATTGGTTTCTATAGCGTTGAAAGTATTAATACACCTTTCTGATATAATTTTCCAAACAAAAATATTTAAACCGAAATTAAATCTCCAATAAAATTGATAGGGTTACATGAACGGGAGACATCTCGTTGTTTGTTTCTTTATTCTTATGAATCCTGATTTAAGTAGAACATTGTTAAAGTTGGAGAGAAGACTGTCGCCATATCATTCAACTCCTTTCACAGATATATAGATTGCGTTTTGTCTCTTAACATCCCTTTATTTAGAGACTATGTGAATGTCATCAGTCCTAGTAAGCTACAAACAATAATACAACCGACACATTCTTCAGTTTATGCTTCATATTTAGACTTAAACCTCAAATATGACGCCTGTGAAAGCCTATATTTGGAACTGTATGACAAACCAGCTGATGACTTCAATTTTTCAATTGTCAAATTTTCTTTCCTATGCAATAATACAACTGCTTGTGATTATTGTCAATTTCTTTCACAATTAATACTCTATAGTAGAGCTTGTGCCCACTACGGGACCTTTAACAACGAAGCGAGTAAAAAGTACAAGCTTACAAATAAATTGTTGACCCAGGGATATTGTAATCCTAGGTTTATCAGAGCCCTCAAAAAGTGTTATGACCGTCATCACAGTATTTTTGATAACTATGATGCCTGTGTCCAGGATTATCCTAAGTGATTGACGTACAAAAGTTCCAAGTTAATTTCACTTAATTTCAAATACACAAGTGGTGGGTGTAGCTAGCTAAACAGGAGGTACACCTATTCGGAAAACCCGGTCTCACTTCCCTTTTGAGAGTTCACGTGTTTAAATTAATTTGTCATTTTCAAGGTTTTAACTTTGTTTCTGATTCGGACATGGGTTTGTATGTTTGTTTTTGACGGTACGTTGTAGAACCTACAATAAAGTAGTTTGAATTAAAATTAATGAGTATTATTATTACATTTTTAAAAACTATTCAACAATTGTATTCTAAACTGATTTGATGGATGCTAAATCACTAAGAGCTGGTATGCAATTTTATCAATTTAAAGCAAGAGATATTTCCAAATTACTTTATGTATGTTTATTATTTATTCATTTATTTATTTATTTATTTATTTATTTACTTCAGATTTGGTGAGAGAAGATGAAAATTGTGTCATATGACTCGTAACCTTTCGAGTTCAATATACAATCATTTATAGCTCAATTTTGGGACAAAATGTATGTAATAAAGATTAGAATTTTCAAAACTTAAGACTTAGGTTTTTTTATTTATGTGTGTTTAATGATGTGTCATCATATAGAACAATATCTAGAAATATCAAAACGTTTGAAAAATATGCATGTTACAAGTTTCGTGTACAATGTATAGCATTATGCTGAATAAAATACCCTTACAAAAATAACAAGAACGTTAAAGAACATGGTATAAAAGCCTGACGTATATATTGATTTGGGACCTGGTGGTCAAAGATAAATGAATATACAATTGTGCCCATTGGTATCATTCAGTAGCAATTGTATAGTATATTGTCCATAAACCTATACTTCACAATAGCCAGTGCAACAAATAACATGGTACTAAAAATAAATTAAAACAAGAAAACAAAACAAATAGAAAGAAACTACTAGTCATAAGACTCTTGGGCAATTATAACAATAACAATATCCAAGTACATTTAAAGACAGATTTTGTCAGCAAAACACAGAAAGAAATGTATAAGTGAAAATGTATTTGTTCAAAATAGCATTAATTACGGGCAGTAAGGCTTTATTGGAAAGATTGTAAAAAAAAATTACAAACACACCCAATATACATTCATGTACAGTACTACACATATACAAACACAACATATACATGTACAACCATTATACTTGCCCATCGTGAAAATTTACTTAATGTAACTTGCGGGTAACAATATAAACTTCTTGTTGTATTAATTATTTTCACGGTTCGGCCGAGTTAATTAACATATCAAACTAAATCGGAAAATAATATTTTAATTTGGTTCTTTTTAATCAAACACCTGGTCAAGTAATGCTTGAATACGTTTCATCATGTTTGATGGATGTGATTACTAATTACTGGAGATAATCAGGACCAAGTCGCACACAAAGCTTAATAAAAGTGAACCATTGATTAAACCATAATAAGTCAAGCAAACATCATTGTGCTGATTATGATTCAATTAATGATTAACGTTTTAATTATGTTTGATTTAATCAATTACTAAGCATTGAAATATTACTATATTCTTTTAACCCCTTCATAGAATTTTGGTTTCACAATTTTGATTCAAGCACTACTGATGACGAATTGTATTCCGAAACGGCCGTCTAGTGTTGTATAACTTATACTAGTATAATATGTAACATGATGTGTTGGGGTATATACACCAACATGATATGTATAATAGTTTGATGAAGAATAGTATTGAACATGGTTTGAATGCGTTTTAGCACGTTTGAATGATATGATTATAAAATTTTCATTCATCACAAGTTCTAATGTGTTTTATACTGATAAAAATTACAGCATTTTAATTATTTTCAATTGTTTTAGTTCCTCAAAAAAATTACAAAATAGACTGTATAATTGTATTAAGATTTCTGCAATTTGCTAGTTGAGAAAAGATGTTTTATATGCCAGAAATATAATAATTTGTTTGGTTCGTACACGGTTATATTTTATTCAGACCGTTTGCAATGTTCATATGACGTTCTGGTATTCAAGCGAATAATGGGTATATATAGATCGATACAGAAATTTATTCGTGTCGGAACATCTGTGGTACCTATGTATATTCAAGGTTATTTATAATATCGTTGAGTTGCAAATACAAATATGAATCATTACTAGCGTGTATGATAGGATTTAAAGAGGTAACGAATAAGTATGTCTCTTTTACCCAGTTCTGGAATACAGATAACCCTCTGGCAAGTGACCCTATTTCAAACATTATACATATAATCTGTACTAGAATCCACAGATATTTCAGTATAAAGAGCGAGGTATTTGTTTGTTCAATGGTTGCAACACATGGTATTATAAGATAGCGTTGATGCCAATAGCAGATACAAACATCTAAGTCGCAATCACAACGCAAAATAAAAACTCTGAAACTGCCAGATTAAGATGAACATGTGAAATTCCACCAGGCAGGTGAGGTCGGGTAACCAGGGAAAGTATATTCTTCTTGCTTCACTACTAAATATGTTTTAGTTTATAATATCCCCGTACAACATTGTTTAACAATAACAACATCAAGTTATTTGAGTTAGTGACACAGGCAATCACATACCTCACATTTAGTGGGAAACGTTTTAAAACAGAAGAACGATATTAAAACTATTTGACTCACTAGGTTTTCTTTCCCAAGAAATTTTAAACTGAAACCATGACAACAGCCAATTAACTTGAAACGAATCTCTATAATGCGTATTGCTTATTTTTAAAAGATTGTAATGATTACTTTATACAGGAAAGCAAAAGACTATCGCATATTGGGATCAAAGTTTATAAAACTCCCTACTTTGGATGCCATTGTCTTAACTATCCAACTGTATTACTCGTTGTCAGCCTAGCTGTGATAAGGCCTTAGAAAGTTTTATGGTCGTCACAACAGTTTTGTTGATATCTCTATCCAAAATTATCTTACTAGATATATGTTACATACATTCTGAGCTAGACAGGAGGTGCTTACCTGTCCGTAGCATCCGGTCTCACTTCCCTTGTGGACATTTACGTAGTGTACATAATTTGACAGTTCTCAAAGTTTCTATACCTATGGCATTGCGATTTGAAAATGGATCAGTGTATTTATGGTTGATTGTTAGATTCTAAAGAAACATTTTGAAAATAGTTTGATGGACTAGAACCATGTCTAATATTGTCAACCAAATATCAAAAACAAACATATCCATCCATTCCAAATCACGATCGAAAAGCGAACACTTTGAAAATGACAAATTAAGTTCAACACGTGAACTTCCGCCAGGTAATTAAGATCGGGTGCTCCGGAAGGGTAAGCCTTAAAGCTCATAGAATATAAGTATTCAAACTGTTATAACCAAATGACCCTAAGATATGAATTTATAACTGCTGTATATGTATATACATGCATTAAATGTATTGGACATCTGTCACTGATCACGAAACTCATTTTGGCTATTATACCATGTTTTGTTTCAGTCGACTAAGCAATTCGTAGATAACATGTTATCCAATATGAAAAACACGCATAGTAATGATAAATACACAATAAAGTCCGTAATGACTAAGTCATACATATTGGAAAGAAATTATGAGAATGTACTTTACATAAAATCAAAGAAAATATAAACCTGTAAGCTTCTAAACATGTACCTTTAATAGTGTTATATCAAAAATAAACATACCGATCTGTCCAAATCGCAATCACAATCCCAGAAGCAAAAATAAAAACTTTGGAAATTGGCAAATTCAGTAAAACATGTGAACTTCTACTAGTGAAGTGAAGTCAGGTGCTCCTGAGGGGCAACAACTCCTGTTTAATTAGTTTCACCTGCCAAATGAAATCAAAATTTACCATACAAGAAACAGGAAATTATGGGACGCCAAATATAACCATGTTGTAATTGCTGTCGTTATTTATATGATTATGTAAACATGCACTTCGTTACAGCCAAAACATGTGACCACAAACAAGAGAAATATTCAATATAAAACATGTATTGAAAACTCTGGTCGTAAATTTAAATATAATAGCAAAAGGTTTTACCTAGTTTAATCAACCAAAGACATTTGTACTAATGTTTCGTGTTTTTATTAAATTTCATATTTCCATATATATGTTTAATACTAAATTTTTTTAGATTTGAAATGTGAAAAAGCTCGTTTTTGTTCCACTCAATATACAGCTTAAGCTGTTACCCATGTGTTATAGAAATAATATGAAAATCAAATGAAGAAACAAAGTAAAAAATCAAATTGTAAGTATAATACGATTGTTTTTACTAATGGTGCCATATATAGATAGACACCTGTTTCAATGTTCTATAAAAAGACAGCCAGCACCTATATAAAGCCACCGTCTCCTGCATTTTTATAGTACTACAAAATAAAAAATGAACTTGAAGGTACGTATTCATATAACAATATTCCCGCATCCCCGGTATGAGTTTGATATGATTTTCTTCTGAAATAATTAGAAAACAAATATTGCTTGAAAAAAACAATATCATAAACGTTTTATGTTTAATTATGAAATTACGACAGCATTTATTCTGATGATCAACACTTTTCAAGTCTTAAAAAGATACTAGACTCCGTCACATATCTTGATTCTGTTCTTTTTTTTTTTTTTTTTTTTAGTTAGCGAATTTAAATAAAAAGAAAGATGCAGTTGCAAAATTCCACTTACAACTGTTTATCGCAATAAATTGTTGCCATTTGATACTATTGATTATCAGATTTTGTTCACCCTTTCTTTAGATTTTTTCATAACATAATAGATTTTTTTAAAAGTACAAAACTTCATTTGACGTTTACCACAGCAGTTACTGATGTAATTTCAATATGTGATACTGTATAACATGTCTTTTGTAACTATTGGATATTTTCTACAGTTTCAGCGAGTAATTATAATATACATATTTTACTTGCATACCTTTTTGTGTATATTTATACTACATTCAAGATTTGAAAGGTACTTGATTCACTTGTCAAATTATTTAATCCTTTTTGTTATTTGTTCTCTTTAGTTTTTCATATTTGTGATCTTGTATTGCCTGGCGTTAACAAATGGTTTGATTCAAGAAATATCTCTACCAAACGATTACCAGAGCTGCTATGACAAAATAGCAGCAAAAGTAGATGCGACTCAGGTGGTCGGGCATATGATATTCTGGCACTGCAAGGAAAAATGTTCTATGAAGCTGGATAATGGATATCACCATAGCAACTACTCCAAGGGTGACTGGTTTGAGAATTTACTGACAACCTTGGACATCCGAGATGAATGTGACCTAAAGAAAATAAAACCTCGAGTGAGGAGAGAAATTAGACGTTTGACAAAACCGGAATGGAAACGCTTTACGAATGCGGTAAATAAACTGAAAGAAACACCGGTACGTATTCATCTTGAACAATTATCAATCTACAATGTTCAACATCAGAGGTATATACAAATAGCAATACCGTTTACAATACCATGATATCAGGTATACAATTCGTAAACTAACCATTGCTTTCTATCCTCTTATTATTCTTCTAAAAACAACCGTCTAGTGCTATAAAATTAATTTAAAACACTGAGCCGGTTTCTCTGCTGGTGGATGTTTCCCTGGGTATATCAAAAAGACACTAAGCAATATTTTCGTATCGTCAGAAATATACCTGCTAGTTAAAATCTGAAAAAAAAATTAAAACTAAGGTATACGCCCTCGTGCAAAGCATTTCCTTAGCTATATTTTGGTCCTTTTGATATTTTTTTCAACACCTTGAAGAAATTTTGGCTTCGCGATTTTGTTCCAAGCACTACTGAAGAGGAACTATGTTCCGAAACGACCGTCTAATAGTGTAAAATTATCACTGGTATAATTATGTATTTTTGTATATTGTGATGCTTGATTTGGTAAAAATAATAGTAGCGATATAATGCAATCGATCAGAAAATTCAACTCTTTTTCAGTTTCAAAGTTTTACTTGCTTCTAAATTTCGATTCGGACATGTACTAGTATATTTGTTTTTGACATTAACAAAATACGAATACTCGTATGTATAAGGTTGTGCGTTTTACGAGAACTATTATCTTGGACATTTTTTCAATGTCAATTACTAGTACACTGCAACTGTCTTGGAAATGGAATTAAAAGGACTATCAATAAGATCATAATCAAAACCAAACATACCAATTCATGTCCATATCACAATCCAAAAACAAAATAAAAGTTTGACACTTGAACTTCCATCAGAGAAGTGAGGCCGGGTGTTCTGGAAGAGTAAGCACCTCCTGTTTAACTAACCTAACCCGCCATGTATGTAAAAAAAATGAGAATGAAAGGAACATGAGACTATTGAACGTCCAATTTATCTAAGGAAATGTTGACGTCATACAACATGTTGAGGGCATTGGTAAGCCTAGGCTTGCAATATCCATACGTCGAAAATGTATTTATTTGTAAAGAGTTGTTGGTTGTATAAAGTTTCCGAAGTGAGAACAAGCTCTACCATAGCAATATAATACTAAAGTTAAAAATATGTACTTTTTATATTAATTCTAAAGAGCAAATAAGTTTTCAAAATTTGTCTGGATGTTCAGCGATAAATATTTTGTTGATAGAGTTTCCCATGCCAATTATACTGAAATTATCCATAGTATGGGGAATGGAATTAAAATGACTAGAAATAGAGTTTTTTTAAATGTACTAATATTACAAATAGAAATAAAATAAAACTTTTCCCATTGAATTTGTTGAAAAACATAAAACATCCTACTGAAGAGAAAAAAATATTTGCATATATAAAACAAATGCATTCACCTTATAGGGGGTAATTGTAATTCTAGTGCTCTAACATTACGACTGGTATTATGTTATACATACCAGTATTTAATATTGGTTTTCCTGATGTATATTTTCAGTATTTAGATACCAACAGATATGACTATTTGGCATCATTCCACACTGGCACATATATCCCGATGGCTCATTTTGGACCAAACTTTTTACCTTGGCATAGGCTTTATCTCATGTTGTGAGTATATTAACTACATTTGTTTATACGAATCCCAACATTTTTACTGACACTTTACTAGTGGAATACAAACAAGAAATAATATATACATGTATATTCTTTCAGAGCAGTGATGCCTTAATGTAGACTGTGCTTGCTTTAATTTTCACATCACTTTTAATGATTGTTTAAGCTACATTGTCATAATGAAAACTAAAGTTTATATTCAATTAACAATGATAATGAAAACTAAAGTTTATATTCAATTAACAATGATATAATAAAATGATATATAAACTAGAAGTGTCTTTTGAAAGTAAAACAACCCCCGACCCAACATCTACAAGGGTTCAATGTGATATGACCTTGGATCAAGGTCATGACACATCTTTGGACCATGAAGATTATTCAAGTGAAGTTTTATGACGGTCGTCCAAAGCACCTATGAGATAAAGCCCGGAAACGATTTTCAAAAATACTTTTTCTGCGACCTTGACCTTCTGATGATCTTGGTTCAAGGTCATGACACACCTTTTAGCCATGAAGATTATTCATGTGAAGTTTATGACAGTTGTCAATGTTCTATGAGATATGACCAGGACAAGATACTTTCCCGCGACTTTGACTTTTCTGATATGACCTTGGTTCAAGGTCATGACACATTTTTGGGTTATGAAGATTATTCATGTTTAGTTTTATGGCAGTCGTTCAGAGGAATTATGAAATATGGCCTTGACACGATTTTACATGGACAGACAGATAGGCGGACTAACGGACAGACAAAAATGATGATTCCTATATACCCCCTCCTCAAAATGGTTTGTGGGGGTGTAATTAGTAAGTGTTTTTAAATATTAAACATTAAAAAAGCAAACCATTAGCTTTATTGGAAACTATCATCAGAACTTAACCATTTAATATATCTTTATTTAGGTATGAAAGTGCTTTACGTGAAATAGACCCCACTGTATTCCTGCCATATTGGGACGTCACCATTGATGCGGAAATGGATGACCCAGTAGAATCCATCATGTGGACTGACCAGTTAATGGGAAATGCTGATGGACTAGTGACAACAGGTCCATTTAAAAATTGGCAGACACCCATCGGTCCCCTTTTCAGAAATATTGGACAATTTGGTGCTTTGTTTAACAAAGATTTCCTGAGCAATTTGCTCACAAGAACTCGTATGGAAGAAATATCGGTACCAACAGCTGAATTTCAATATAACTTTGAATTTAGGCATGGTGCTCCACATGTTTTTGTGGATGGGACTTTTGGGAGAATTAATACAGCTGCTTACGATCCAATATTTTTCATTTATCACTGTTTTGTTGACTACATTTATCAGAAATTTCGTGAGGGTTCCGAGAAGGCCGGTGTTGATATAGAAAATGACTGGACCCCTGTCTACCCTCCTCTCCATGCGCCTGGATTAATGTCCGGATTTGGTAACTATACCCATATACAGGGAGGATCAAAGTACTATACCAACTGTATATTCCAGTATGAAGACAGTCCTGCTTGTAGTGCTGAGAAACCATCAGGATGTAACTCAGAATACATGTGGTGTAACCAAACGTCTTCTAGATGTGTATCCTTCAGTGAAACAGAATATATAAACAAGTCTTGTAGAGGCCAAACTAACTTTGGATTTGTCAACAGTTTTTGTGTCGACGGAGTGTGTGATACTAACAAATGGGTTTACTTCCCTGTAGAGGTCGTCCAGTACCGACCCCCTGGTCATGATGTTGCTAAAACCCGGAGAATTGAAAACAAGCTTATACAGAATATTGATGTCTATGAAGCAAGTACTGACTCCGGTCTGGCCCCAAGTCCTGATGGCGATAAACTAAAAACGTACGAAAAATGCAAATCTATGCATAGATACGATGATGTCATTGTAGAAACAAATGGTATAAATTACTTTGGGGAGTACCAAGAACTCGCAATGACTGACACGCGACTACCGATATCTATGGCAACGGTGTATATGGCAGTCAAGAAACCCATTGGAAATGGCTGTACAAAGTTCACGATTTCTGGCGCTGATAAGTGTGGCTGTGAGTGCAAGATTATGTGTAGGTCCTATGGCTCAAAACACTTTTATCCATGTTCTGGAGCTTTTAAATTAACCAATCACAGACCGTTGATGTACGGAAATTCTATTGCAGAAGAGGTTAAGAAAATGTGGAGTCTTTCAACATGCCCAACTCGCACACAACGGGAAGTTTATATAAAGGTCGTATGTGATTATTCAAAGACTTTGCCATGGGATAAAAGATATTGGCAGAAGTACTGGATGAAATACTGGCACTAAAGAAGTGTTTTACAGTACCATGTATAATTTGGAGCGTTTTGATGTATTCAGTTAATGGTATATGTCATTTGCTGTTTGATTTTGATTATACTGAATGAAAATTAGTTCTGAAAAACGTTAAAATAAAGCAAATAAATTTTCAAAACAGATATTTACTGTTTTTTCTGATATTTCTTATTTATTTGTCTTTATTAGAAAAAAAAACAGAAAACATTTAACATAGCTAGTTAGTTCATACTGTCTCCAGAAGTTCTATGCATTGGGTAGGGATACAGGTGCGTCGGAATACTAACGATCACCTTCTATCCGTTTTTAATGTTAATAAAAATTCATTCAGTCTACAAAAATCTTTTGATAATCAAAATAACAACCTATAATGTTCCCTCTTGTTTTATATTCTATTTCAATCAAATATTTATAATAGCTAGTTAATACCAAACCACCGGGTTTATTGGATATGGATGTTCATCTGATTGGTCAATAGGAAATCTACAATACAGTTGTAAACAACTAGAAGCACCCAATACTTGCATGTTCAGTAGATTTTTTTAATGAAAATTATAAATGAATTGAAAAATAATGTGAAACTTTTCTCTTTATGATAAACAACATCAAGACAGAAACGCCTTAAGAATAAGTGGTTGTTTAGGTAAAAAGAAACACACAACCGAATGGGGAAATGTAGTGCCAATTGTGGACAGAACAACATTAAATTATTCTGAAATCAGATATAGCCTCTAATAGGCCAGCCAAATGTCAAAAGATGAATGTAAACAATTTTACAAAAGTATACGTGCTCCAGACTTCATAAAAATGTAATAAGTTATCTATCTTAGTGTGTTATGTTGATCTAGTCGGATATAATGGAATCTTCAATACTGACTTACGTGCATAATAATGCAAGTGACTAAACGTCCTCTTATTCTGCGGTAGCTCAGTTGGTAGAGTGCTCGCTTCGTAAGTGGGGGGTCGTTGGTTCACACCCCGCCCGAGTCTTGAAAGTTGGTAGCCTGACTGTTCTTTCGCCAAGCACTCAGCATTACGAAATGAAAGTCGCGGTTCTTTCGGAAGGGAACTTAAAATAAACGAGGTCCCGTGTCATGGTAGGCTTGGCACGGTAAAGAACCCTGTTGTATAATGCCATCAGCGCAACGCACATGCATATAGCTATATAGTTGGCGACGTCTCGATATAAGTGAAATATTATTAACTGGGACGTTAAACACCATTACTCAGCTCTTATTCAATCATGATAGATCATTACGATAGCCGAGTGGTAGAGTGCTCGTTTCAGGATTCAAAAGCGTCTGACTAAGACATGAAAAAAGGCAGTGGCAGGTCTTTCTATAAGCACTCGGCATTTAGAAATGAAAGTCACTGAGTCCTTCGGAAGAGACCAGAAAAACGATGTCCAGTGCCACAGCAGGCGCTGCACGTTAAGGGGATAAAAGTAGGTATCAGCAGAGGAAGGAATTTCGTTATATTTTCATATTTAAAACTTTTTGAATTTTTGTGTCGCTGGATATGTTCCTTAAGGAAAAGAAAACATAACTTTGTGCTCATTTTAAAAAATAAATAAAATTATTATTTATTGATAATTATTAGGTCCTCCGCAGCAAAACATTTTTGTTGTGAGGACTGAATAACAAAAGATCAAAATTTAAAATAAAGTTTACCAATTAGTGAGTAAAAAGATCAGTTAAGTGCATGGGGGCTTTGGTTGTTTTTTTAAAACAAATGAGGTTTTAGGAATTTTAGAGAATTTATGGCCAAGGCCTTCTTTGATTTATTTCTTTTCTAAAACTGTGTGTATCAGGCGTGATGCTTCATATTCTAAGGCTACCGACGACATATTATAAATGCCAAGTTGTTTTTGCATCCTTTAACTATTTTTGAGACATATTCAGTTAAATATTGTGTTCATAATTGTTTATAATAAATAATATGCGCCTTAAATCATATAGTATAACAGTACTGCAAAGGTCAAATTTCTGTCACTTCATCTATAGCTGGTGACGTTTCGATATAAGTGAAATATTCTTGACGTAAAACCCAATTCAATCAGTCGCTGGTTCATTGTTATTTCATTTTAAAGAATTGGACACCTGGTTATAAATTAAATGTGATTGTTGCCCCAATAATACTATAAAACAATACCAATGCGGATATTATTTTGTCAATCCTAAGTGTCCGTAAAGTCAGGTGTTTTATAATCAGCAACGTTAGTTCATAACGTATTTATCTTTTCTTGTCTTGTATATTTCTTTCGTAAACTTGAACTTGCGGCAATATATAAAATCTAAATGTACTAAAAGCAAACTCATCATCATCATCATCATCATCATCATCATCATCACCGTCTGACATCATCATCATCACATCATCATCATCATCATCATCATCATCATCATCATCATCATCATCATCATCATCACCGTCTGACATCATCATCATCACATCATCATCATCATCATCATCATCATCATCATCATCATCATCATCATCATCATTTATTTATTTATTTATTTATTTAACGATAGTTTTATATTTTATTAAATATTTTCAACTTTACTAGCACAATGCCTTATGGAGACTAAAGGTGGTCGTATCAACTGAGGAAACTATGAAAAGTATAACGTCTCAAAACTAGCGGGAAATGCGGAAAACGAAAGTAGATTTGACCGTAAGTACCACACAAGGCGTTGGTTGCAACATATTGTGGGCGCGTTTGATACAGATTTTATAAGCACATATTCAACATGTACATAGACATTGAATAAGTACAAGTTTCGACAACTGTATTTTACAGGGCGGGGGGAAGGGGGTTGGTTATCGTTACCCTCTTGATTTATTAAACGGGCGGTGGAATGTTTGTATACAGATGATCTTTGGTGATCTCAAACACTACGAAATACACCAGGATCATCTTACCTCTTCATATATATTTTTAACCAACGAGTTGAGCCCCTGTGAATTGTCTATAAAGTGATAGTCCGACTAATCAGACCACTAAACCCCCATTTTAATTTTTGACTTGGAGGTTTGTGGTCTGACAGCGAAAACACGCGTCGGTAACTTCCAGTATTTCCTTACCTCGCTCTTGCTGACAACATGGAACACTTCCTAAAACATTATTTTACAGACCCATGCTTAACTTTTATTTAAAATCCATCGATATCGGTAGAAATACAAGGTTTTCTGATGTCTCTTCAGCTCTCTGTCACTTTCGCATCGTGAAGACATTACTAATCTGCATTGACCAATCAGATCGCGCGTTGCATTTGGATGGTGAAACTCGCAGTTCTGTCTGATTAGTCGGACTAATAAAGTGAGTGCATATCACACAGTAGACCTGAAATTCATGGCTACGAACGCTTGAGTAAGTGATACACTCCAGGAGGAGGCCTACTCAGTATACGGAAGAAGAAGAAGAGGATTTTTTTTATATTGATGTTTCCGTTTCCGAAACGTTAACATCAAAATAATAAAGCCGTTCGGAGCCATGAATATCGGGTCTAATCACACAGCACCTCTGACCACCGGCATTGGACATTTGAGGGAAATCATAGGACAAAATTTGAAAAGACAGAGAGAAAAAAATGGTTGTTTGAATGACAGAGTAATTGACATTTGGGCGCCAGAATTTTAACCCATTTCAGTGAAATTCCAAATATATGGTTGAAATTTGAGCGACATTTTGTCTTAACCTCTTTCGTTAGCCAGACTGAAGTTTGCTCACAGGGAAGGTTGAAGCAGGATTATGAAAAGGATAAAAGTTTTGAAAAGTACCCAATTAAATTTCATAAAATCCATTAAAAGTCTAGCACTATTTTTCATAAAACCATTAAAACTTGGTAAAATTTACAGGAAAAAAGCTTAAAGTAAAACAGAAGTATGTTTTGAAATGCACCAAATTAAAATTTCTTAAATCCATGAAAAGTCTAGCACTACATACAGGTGACTAGATTTTAACTGTCGCTCAAATGTCCATCGTAAAATACAGGTAATATTTTTCAAATCTGTCACTCAAATGTCCACTAAAATGGTCATTCAAATGTTCACGAGGAGTTTTTTAATTTTTGCTCAAATGTCCTGCGCTCCTCACCACCTACTTTTGATTCTCACTCTGGCATATTCTATTGTGATAAAGTGCCATTTTGTTTATCTTAGTAATGGGACTTGTTTTTCAGAAAATGTGTAGTAAGAGTTTCCTGTGTCCTAGAACTAACCGAATTTAAACAGACCTTGACCTAATTAATAAGAGTTTAAAACTAGTCTTGCATTTAATTATTTAAAAGTGTGAACTGACAGTGTTGGCAGTAAGTGTAATCAAATTGAAATTTAAAAAAAGGAATAAAAGGAGTATTTCTTATTTTTCATATTTAGAAATTTACTGATATGGGTCTGAAATTGCTTCTAAGGCTTTTTTAATTTTAAAATCTCAGATCATTTCTGCAGGAGAGTTTTTTGCATTGATGTTAAGTTTGGGTCTTGTGATTAAGTCTTGATGATTGTATGGATGACAGACACCAACCCCTCAATAGTACTATTATCATGGCAGATTTTTCTTTTAAATTTTCAATAATAGAAATAAATTGTGACATTGAAACATCTACAATAAGACATCATCGTATTAGTCTGCAAAAAATGGACTTTCTTCAATTTCATACAAATATTTTCATCCAGTATAACTTGTTACAATGTTTCTCAATAACTTTGCCTCCATAGTTTTGCCACAATATTTTGAAGCCCCAAATCCATGTTTTCTATGGTTTTTTATAAGCCTCTTGATTTTACATCAAACTATTATAACGTCACCATTTGACTGAACAAATGGTGATGATGAATCAAGGTGTTACTGTATTTAAAATTGGTTTTACAGGTATGTTCATTTAAATGACATCAACTGAATGTAAATTGTGGTTCATCCTACATGCATTTCGGTTCATGGTGTCATTGTGCAGGGGAAAAAAATCTACCTTGAACAATCTCTTTTTCAAAGTTTATCTGTGACAATTTTGTCAACAATGTTGTTCAGAAAAATCCACATTAACAGTTTAAGGTTCTTTTATTTTGTCCACTCTAAGTCAATTTGAGGTAGATATTAGCATGATTAGTATCAGAAAACTTTGTTTTCAGTTTGGTAAAAATTTGCTGTTTTATGTTATATTCATATTGTATTTTTACCATTTTTTGCAGGTTGTGTATTGCCTCCCATTATTGATCACATTATTGTTATATTTCTTTTCACCATGTTTTTCCTTTCACTTTGTTCAGTGTGTGCCAAACTTCGTCAGACCGTCGGACAAGTCCGATAAAATTACCGCTGGTCCGATAAAAAATCAGATTTTTCCGGACCGTATGTCTGGTAACCAGTTAGGAAAATAGCGAGCGCCAAAAATTCGGATTTATAGTTCCGATCCGACTTCCGTTATTACAAAAATATACGTTCCAGGAGCTATTCCAGGGAAACCAATAAAACGGAAAGCAACAGGAGGCGCAAATTATGAAGAAAACGTGAAAGAAAATTTAAGCAGCATTGGATGGAGGGGCGACCATGGTTGCAATTTGACGAGGAGAAATGTGTAATGAAATGCACACACTGCTTTGAATTTTACGGGTCGGAAGGCGCAGCACACATTAATAATAATTTAAAAGGCCAGAATACATTTATTTGTACTTCCATAAATAAATGTATTCTGACCTTTTAAATTATTATTGTGTGCTACGCCTCCCTAACTCGACCCGACCCGACTCGTTTCTCCTTGTCAAATTGCAACCATGGTCGCCCCTCCATCCAATGTTTCTTAAATTTTCTTTCAAATTTTCTTCATAATTTGTGCCTCCCGTAGCTTTCCGTTTTAAAGGAGAAAATAAGTAAATATTTACAAAACCGAATAATTGTTTTCTTTTTATTGAAGAATTTTTGGTCCAGTAAAAAACTTTACAGTCTGGTAAAGTTTCTAGGTTTACCAGACCGAATGTCCATTAATCATTTTGAAAGTTTGGCACACACTGTTTGTTAATAAAATGTTAAATATTAATTTTATAAACTATCCTTTTTAATTTAGTTTTCAATGAGATAAGTGAAGTCATGTCATTTAGAAGTGAAACTGCATTAAAAGACGCTGTATTCCAGCTGATTAATCATCATCAGAATATTGATCATTTATTGACTGAAGTAAGTTTTATTCTTGGATTTTTCAAGAAAAGGCCTAAAAATATAATCATGTTTATGCTAATGTGATATGTCCTAAATGTGTATGTCTATCCTAAAGTTTTTATGACAAAAAAAAACCAGTTTGACAAGCATGGTTAAAGTTTGCATCCTTGTACCATATGATCAATGTAAGATACATGTGTAATTATGCATAGAAAACATGCAATATTGGATAATAGAATGTATACATTTTAAATACCATATGCAAAACATGTTGAAATATTCTACTGTATGTATACTTCTTCAGAATGCAAAAATTATAATTTAGTTTTTTCAAGAGGTCTGTGAGATGTTAAAAATAGTCTTCAGTCAATCCAAAATGTATTCTAAAAGGTAGCTAGTTATTCTTATTCCAACATAACCCAAACTTTCAAAAGTATTTTATTAATGAATTTGTCATGTCAGCTTTTAGTATATTTTAATATCTTTAGTACTGATATTTTGTTTGCATTTTCAGGCCACAAGTTTAATTTCACAAGATACTGATAGACATGTAAAGAAAGAATATGTTGGTTTGTAATACAAAACATAATTACATTTAGTATAAATTTTCTATCTATTTATCATATACTTTGTAGTAAATACATAGTTTCTGCATGCTTGGATACGGCTAAAATGACATGATTCAAATCACTGACGACACATGCCTGGACGGAAAAGTCGAATCACCGGTCTGATATCAATATCAAACCAGTAACTCAGAACAGATAGATCTAATCACTATATCATGTAGAAATTCCTTTTACAACAACCTTAGGCCTTACAATGGTTCTTCTGATGAGAAATATTATGCGATGCCATGAGTGGAAGTATTTGGAGGAATGTGTATTTCAACTTATTGGTATCAAGTTGAATTTTTAAATCTTATTCAAGCAAATGTCTGTAATGCATTATTTGTTCTAAATGGTGAAGTTTTAAATATATGATAAACAGAATAACACATAAGCTAAAGCCCTCGGTCTGATATGGATGGTCTTGGTCAGATATGTCATATTCCACCATGTATTACAGTATTCTATATACATGTATATAACACTACTATCAGTATACATACCCTGTTTTGTCCACATACAAGTATCACCTAATATATCTAATACAGAGCCGCAGTCTGTATCTTGTTTATTACTGAGAAAAAGACATTGTTTTTCAGTCTGATGCAGTATCCCCATGTGATATTGAATCACAGTATTTCTGCTGATGTCCATATATTTTATAGATTGGTCACTTGTACTATTAATGAATTAAAATATGTTTCTCAATTATTTGATATACAGTTTGATGAGAACTCATGGTCCTTGAATTAATCATTCATGGTTATAACAATTGGACATTCCACAGTTCTCAGGTCTCTCGTTGGGCAATATTTGAGGCAGATATTGGATCCCATTCACAATTGAAAATCTAATGTTTTTCACAGACAAAATGTTGATTTGTATAATTTAAAAAAAACTAAGACTTTGACTATAATATTATATTATTAATCAGGTTTTTTCATATTGGCACAGTTAATTGGCCAAGGTGTGTCATATTGGCCCGAGGCCAAATAACTGTGCCAATATGAAACAAACTGATTAATGATAATTTTATTAATTAACATTTCATACTCTAAATAGATTTGTCAGTATCGTCAACCGTTACATTAACATTTCTGCTATTTTTGGCAAATGTTGATTGGCATCGGTCTCGATATCCAAGCGAATGTTTTCCAAGTCAGAATCTTCAATTTCTTTCATCATTTCATAGCGAAAAAACCTCAAGCATACCTTCCATAGAACAAACATGTTTGTCTGACATTCGCTGCATCACATTGTTGTCGTCCGATTGTTGGTAAACATTACTGCATCAAAGAAACGCTTACAAGTAATGAGAGACGAGCGAATGAAAATGTGTAGCTTTTTGTATATTTTGTGAGATACTTTTATTGATAATATTTTTTATCAAACAAAAGCAACTTCTCTACATCAAATAAGCAAATTTTTTGTAATGGGAAAAAAGTTTTAATTTGCACTTGCCCCTATTGGATTTTCAGAAGCGCTATGTGTCAGCTATTTTTATTTTTTTAATGAAATGACGTCAGAATATTTGCATGCGCCCATATTGGCTCAGTTTTTTATATTGGCCCAGTTTTTTCATATTGGCCCAGTTTATCTCATATTGGCCTAGTTTTGTGAATTTATTGGTGAGGTGGATTTTAATGTATTTTACCAATAACACATGTTGTTAATTAATAATAGTTGTTAAATACTGGTGAATTAAAATACATTGAAAAAATAAATTTATGTCACAAACAAGCATCAGTAGTCCAGTCGCCATCCCTGGAGGTTTTCAAGGAATCAATCCAGACCCTACCCTAGTGGATCCCAACTACAGTCAGCTGCTGACCTTACAATGAATGTACATAGTTTTATATTTGTAAACGGCGATCAATCTCATTGCACAGCATGTAGAGTTTCCTTATCAGTTACATCCAAGCTGGATTTTGATGAGTACAGTCATTGAAATTGAAGTTGAATCTAGAAACAAATTAAATCAATATGAGTAATGAAGTTGATGAACTATGTTTTTATCTGTCTGTTTTATAGTTTTGTAAAAATAATGGTATTTTTCATTTGAAATCACAATTTTGTTCATTACATGGCTAATTGTTAAAGTGAAAAGGACTCTGTCTGGATTCACAAAAGACAGTCCTGGTTCTGCATTACTATGCTTACTTTTACTAATTAAAACCAACAACTCTTATCCCTATTTGTTTGTAGATATATTTAAATCATGTATAAATGGACTAGAAGATGTAACTGATGCCACAAGTGGATTCTATACTACCGAGACTTATACTTCAAAACTTCTGAAAATTATATCCTCAAAAAGTCCAGGATCAAACAGATATGTATCAACCTTAACCCAGACTCAGAAGGTAAACCAGGGGACATAAATCTTCATATAATTATCATTAAGTACTGTTGAAGAAATAATAATTATAGTACCTTGAAGTTTTTCTGAACACCTCTGTATAATAAACTTATGCAGGACAGAAATGCTTTAAGAACCAGTAGTGTGCTATGACCTTCACTATTCACCAAATATTTATAACATTTTATACATCCTGCAGCAGTAATTATATGATATCTATATAGGCCATTTGCCTATAATAATTTATTTTTGGTTTCTTTGCCTGTTCATAATAACAGCCATTGCCAAAGTCAAGAAACTGTAAGTTTTTGGAAAGACTGGTTTACATTTTCAATAGTCTCCTATATGCCACAATATAAAATTTTGAATTAATCAAGACAAGGAATCGTTGAAAATTTTGTCTTATTTCTAATACTGCCTTTGCTTCATTATTTCAACAAAATGAAATCTCAGTAAATAGGTAATTTTTTTGTTAAATCTTTATTGGTTGGACATTACTGGTAGATACATCTTGTATATATATTTTGTTTTATCAGGATGAAGTTAGTATTATTGTGACAGCTATCAAAGACATGATGAAGGGTCAATGTTTCAACAAACCAAGATTTCTAAATATGATTTGTAAAAAGGTAAAACTATATACAGATTATTGACCAGGGTTGAGGGGGTGAAAACACAGCTGGAACCTCTTTTTTATCTTTCTTCTTTTATCCTGTTTCTAGCTTTCCTATTTTCTTTCCTACACTTATGACCAGCACCATACTTTGTAATTATCAAAAGTGATGGAGCCCACAATTGATGTAGATGTAGATTTCAATGTTGAGAACACTTTTTGGAAGTAATCAGATAAACATAGGTATTTTCAATTAATTATCAAAATTGGACAAATAAATTCATTGTATTATTTGTAGATATCATTTGTTGATTCATACCTTTGATATTGAATATCATATATTTACCAAACTTTTGCATTTTCAACAGGGCACTCCAGTTCTATCACCCTTCTGAAACAGACTGCCTTGATATAAATGCAAGAACATCATGAATATTGCTATTACTCCACTCCACTCTGTTCTGATATTTAAGAGGAAATTCCAATACATCATGTACATAGAATACCTCATAATGTTTGTGTGATTTTCATTGGAATGGTATAATTCAATGTTTCCCATAAAAACATTATTAAGTGAATTTGCAACATTATCAATTTCCTTATATTTCCATATTATTCTTAAAGGGAATCAATTGTATGTTACACTGCAGAATCCTATTTCAAATTTATTTTACTCGCCACAAGTTTATAGTGCACATTAATCACTTTTAAAAATACATGTGTAAATGTTTTTCCAACCTGCAGGGTTGCCTCCCCTTAGAACTGCTGTGGATATTGGAAGTGGAGTGTGTTATGTCTTTACAAACTTATATGTCCTTGTAAGTAATTTATGTAAATATATAATGTGCAAAATAATACATGCAATCTTTATCTTATCATAATTAAATTCCTAAATGCAAAAATCTATAAAAAGTAACACAAAATTTCTGTTGATTAAATTCCTGTATGGGAAAACTTTAAAAAGTAACACAAAAATGTTTTTTGATAAAATTCTTTAACGGGAAAACATAATGTAAGTTACACAAATTTTATTTCAATGTCTATATGCTTGCTTTGTAGCTATCAGTTAAAACAATATACATGTACTTTACAATTATAACTTTATAAATTTGATAATGACAAAGCCAGGGATTCAGAGACAAGGGTTGTAGCAATTCTGATATGTCTCTATTTGCTGTCCTTTTGTTAATACTCCAAACACACTTAACAATTATTCTAATATTGGACTTGCATTATTCTTCTCAGTAGGATAGCCAAGTCCAAAATGTGCGTTGGTTTTAAAATTTGAGACCTTCCGCGGTAAATAAAAAGGGATTATTTTTTGGCAAGTGTCTGAACCCAAAAAAATTCGCCATTTTCAGAATCGTTTTTATACCATAAAATTAACATTTTTAGCTACAAATATGATGCAAGCGTGTGAGGAATTAACTAAACTTTCTACATGTATCAAAAAGTCCGAGATAAAACGCCACATTTATTTAAAATTACTGATATCCCGACGATAACCGATTTCTCTTGAAAATCAACAGAAATTTCTTCTCCATTTTTGAAACTGGTACGTTTTTTGTGTAAAGAATACTTTTCCTAGAAATTTTAATACAATGTCAGAAAATTATTACAGTATATGCCAGTAAAATATCGTACCTGGTGCATGAGGGTTAAATATGCGAAAATCGCAAAAATCCAACAGCATGATTTCATGCAGTACGTCTTGTTGTCAATGAAAACAAATATGGATAAACATTGTTCTAACGTAATGACGTAAACAACGTTCCCCGTGTCAAATATATAGGTCAACTGTCTACTGTATACAGACCTGTCGAAAGTTTAACACTAAGCTAACCAAAAGAAGTCAAAGCTCGACTGCCGAGTGCCTAAGGTATGGAAAGGTAACGGTCGAAAAGCTGCCGAGAGATAGATGGAAACTGCTGTCGATATAAACACCAAACGAGGAACCAATATGGACTGTCGGCACTAATTCGTTAGCTGGGTGCTAAACTTTGTACAGGTCTGTACTGTATTTATCGATTTTTTTTTTTTTTGCAACAGGCATCCTCATCTGGCACACATCATATGACATGTGTTTGTTGATGGAGATACTTTAGGACCCCAACAGGAATAAATAAATAGGGCCTACATTAAAAAAAAAGATAAATAAATAAATAAATAAATAAATCAGAAATTGTTCAGAGAAATAAGTTAGAACTGGGACACAATATGTCAGTGCTCAGTTAATAAATAAATAAATAATTAAGAAATTAAATTGAGAAATAAGTTAGAGCTGGGACACAATATGTCAGCAGTTGTTAATAAATAAATAAATAAATAAATAAATAAATCAGAATTTCTACAGAGAAATAAGTTAGAGCTGGGACACAGTCTGTTGAGCAGGTTACAAAATGTCTAGCAGGTTAGAGATGATAATAAATAAATAAATAAATGATAATAATAAATAAATAGACCTTCTACAGAGAAATAAGTTAGAGCTGGGACACAGTATGGTGAGCAGGTTAGTGATGATAAATAGGGTAAATACATAAAAATCAAAATAAGTTGCATTTTGTCTTTCCTCCAAGGTAGTAACATGAATGTGGCATGGGTACCATAGAAAGTAACCTCAGATATTTTTTGGAAAAATAAAACAAATATTTTTATATGACAAATTAACATTTAAAAAATAAAAGATATTGAATTACTAAAAAGTTAGAAAAATTTATGAACAGGCAGAGAGTTAGAAATTTTGTCATATTGTTGTTTGTTAAATGAATGACAAGTGGGCCATAATAGCATTTAAAAGGACTAAAATTGTCTAAATTATCAAATTTAATTTAGAAACTACACAAACAGGTGATTTTTTGGGGGACAGGTACTTTCTAGTTGTTCTGGCTGTGATAAATAGATAAATCATTTACAAATAATCAAAAACTATGGATCATATGACAGTGTTCATTCTAGAAAGGGGCTGTTGATCCTTTATTTTGCCAAATGGCACCATTCTAAAGGCCATAGTTGGCCACATTTGGAATTAGATTTCAAATGCAAGTTCAAAATATTTGATAGCATTGTCATATATAAAAGCTACATTATATGAAACTTTTAAATACTTCATTACAAAGGCTTTTACATCAGCCTAAAAGACTACAAGTCACATCAAACATTAGATGTATGCAAAATCATTGATGTTATTAAACTTTTTATTAGAGGAATTTTATTAGAAATGAACCCATCTAAAAAAAACCCTAGAATGAACACTCATGGTTATTACTATAAATTTACACATAATGGAACATTTTTCAAAGAAAAATGCATTATGTGTGTCTAAACCAACTTTGTAAATTGTAATAATGTTGAATGTCTCATTTCATGTAAAATTAAAACATAACAATATCTTTAATACACTAGGAATTAGATATCATCAGACATTTATGAATGTTTCATTTTATATAGAATTAAAAAGAATCAACACATATCAATATCCTTAACATACTGGGAATTATATACCATTACACATTTATGAATTGAATGCTTCTCTTGATACTGAATACCTCTTTTTCACCACATGAAATGCTTTTCATGCACCCTTGCCTGAAGTGTAGCATACAGGTAACAGCTTAGGTTAAAATCTTACTATGTCAGAAAGTTTGCCAGTTCTCTTGTTGCGGGGTGTGATTTACCTCAGGGATGAAGCCTGAATATTTTGAGTTTGGGGCCAGCTCACTTCATAAAAGAATTCGTAACAGTACTAAATGGCTTAAATGTGTAAACATTAAGTGACCAGATTTAATAGTATTAAAAACTCGCAGTGAAATAAATATTATGTAATTTTACCGCCTCGAGTGAATTCAAATTTTTGACAATTTTTTCACTTTGTCTGCGCGTGAAATTTTGTTTGATGATTCAATGCGCTGGCCGGGTTGGCTATCCTACTGTCTATTTATTTAGTTTGATAATAAATTAATTAAATAAAGATATTTTAAAATATATTGTAGCCAGCATTCTAATACAGAGTTTGTGAAGCTGATGTCTGATGAACTGACAAAAATATGTTGTCTCACACCTGAGGAACTGACCAGTAATTACAGGACAGGTGAGTTATCATAATATATAGTAAAACCTCATTATAATGCCTTTTATCACCACATTATATTGTAGTCCCAAAGTCTATTTCTTCTATGTATTTCTTTATAAGTCTTGCTGGATTTATCACTAAGCCCCTTTATATGCCAAAATTTGACTGAAGAAAAACAGGTGATGAATCAAGGTTGTAAAGTATTTCAACTTATATTAGTGTGTTTTAAGTGGTGGAGTGGTTATTACTCTGGCTTATTACTACTTCATTCCAGTTCAAATTGTATTTTAAAACATGTGAGGACAGCTACATTTACTTTTTATATGGTCTATGATGACTTTTCATATTTAGATATTTCAATTTTAAGTGCTTAATTTTTGTCATAATTTATTTTTGTAGATGTGGTAAACAAAATTGTTGAATTAGCCTTTCCAGAGAAAACTGATTCAGAAAATTCTTCATTGAAAAAGGTAATGTTAAACATTATTTTGGGAACTTGTACAATGTACTGTAAACCAGCTTTTATTCGTGGATATTAACTTTTGCAATTCTCTTACCAAAACCATTTTGCGACTATTAACTTTCTCGATATA
Source organism: Anadara kagoshimensis (assembly GCA_021292105.1). Lineage (NCBI taxonomy): Eukaryota > Metazoa > Mollusca > Bivalvia > Arcoida > Arcidae > Anadara > Anadara kagoshimensis. The sequence continues at coordinate 54,012,216 of CM037875.1, read as the reverse complement.
AACTTTAGCTGAATATTTTGTATAAATAAAACCATTTTCAGAAACAAATTTGCAACGATTAACTTTCGGGATTATTTTGTCCTCGCGAAACACTTGAAAGTTAATCGCACACAAATAAAAGTTGGTTTACAGTTTTTTATGTTATTTGTTACATACACATGTAAATACACAAAGTCTGTTAAAATGTAAAGTGAGATTAATCTAAGATTCTTACATGTATTTTGATGTGATAATGTAAATTGTTTTTTCTTTCATGTACATTCACCTTGTGATAAAAATAACATTTGTACACATACATGTAGTTTCTATTTATAATGAAAAATGTATAAATTGCATATTACAGAAAACATCAAATCATTAAATTCTTTGTCAATGAAAATGTATCAAGGTTTCACACAACACATCAGCGACCCCCTCCCTCCCTATTAGAATGATTTCAACAGTAGACATTTATAATGACCTTTTGTTGTTGACTTTACTTACAGATAGCTCTTGGTATTTTGGATACAACAGTAAGAAGTAAGTAGATGTATCATATAGTATTTTAACTTTTCATCTTCTTTGTCCAATAACCAATCACCTTTTAACAGTGTTCATTTTAGAAGGTTCCAAGAGCCCATTGGTCCTTTATTTTGCCAAATGATCCCAGATCTCATTGTTAAAGCCTTAGTTTGTAGGTAATGTTTTAACATTACATGAATGCAAAAATATTGATGTTTTGAATTTAAAGGAAAGATTTTGAAATTGTCCTCCTATAAAATCATAGATTGAACATTGATTAAATTATTTACAGCCATAAATGAAAGACAAATTAGCCATATGTGTCATTATGAATGAAAGCTTCCTTGTTTCCTCATTTTTTGTTGGAACAATTGATGTCAAAGAACAAAAATGAGTTATGTGGAAAATGGCACCTGTATTTCTATATACATGTGAGATAAAAAGTTAGAAATGCTTGAATTCATTCAGCTCCTTTGCTTTTTTTTTGAATGAAGCTTTCTCCCATTTGTACCATATTTCATTAACTGAAAAGGCTTCCTACAACATGTACACACACTCACCTCTGAAATATGAACAAAAAATTATTTGACTCTACTGTCAGATGTCATTTATGTTGTAACCTTTATTTTATACCTACAGAGCTGATTGATTTGTTACTATCAGGGACTGATAATGTGTTATTACCAGTATATAGAGGTCAGATTATGGATGGAGATACAGTTAAGAAGTCATACCTTCACATACTGTCCGTTATAATGAGACATCAACCAGTAATTGGAGGTATGTAACATTGATATTGTATTTCATGTTTTATCAAATTTTATAGCTTTTTCAGAAGTTAAATTGTCATCATGTCTGTGGGGCAAAAATTGTTTTTATCTCCGCCTTTCGAAGGATGAGGGGAATATTGAATTCAAGTTTCTGTCTGTACTTCTGTCCATACATCTGCCCGAAATTCTTGTCTGCGCTAATTCTCTAAATCTACAAAGCACTATTTTTTTAAACTTTATGCAAAGTATTAACATAGATAGGAGATGCACATATCGTTTACCCAAGTTGGTTTGCTCATTTTCCTTGGGGTTATAGCCTTTTGAACGTAAATGAAAATCATTTAAAAAAAATCTACTGGTGGGGGAGCCTAATTCACTAAATTTGCTTGGGTTTTTTTTCCACAATGTTTTGCTTGTTTGTTATATATAGGTAACATGTGGTATGCTGGTGAGAACCCTCAGTAAAAAACTTTAAGTTTTATTTTCCCTAGGTCACAATAAATAAACATGTACTTATTTATTTCAGTTTATGAAGCTTTTAAATGTCAAGACAAATGGTCATATGCCAAGTCAGCTGCTGGGCTTGTTGAATGGAACAAACTGGTAAATTGTATTTTACCTTAATATCAATGTGTGTGTGTGGGGGGGGGGTTCTTATAGTATGTCTTTGTCAAACGTAAAATATATACATGCATTGTAGTACAAGCTAGATGTAATGTAAAGGGGGGATATTTTGTGTGGTTTAAATTTTTGTTTATTTCATGCTAAAGAAATAACCATGAAAATTTTTCCCACAGGAAAATGTTTGCCAGGTTCATATACCATACTTTTATTGGTTACCCGAAAATTGCACCCACATGAAATGCCAGGTTTTCAGAAATCACGAAAATTTTATACACACACATTTCTGTGTCTTCCAAGAACTGACTGCCTTGTTGTAAATGAATGTACCTGGACTTGTGTGTAAAACTTACTACTACACAACTCAAGTCTGTAATTGTTATTCGCGAATGATCTTGATCATTCTCGAATTTAGCTGTTACATGCAGATTTCTCAACCCGAATATTCTTCCGTTACAGATAATCAACTCTCTCTCGTATGTAGGTTCAAAGTTGAAATAAAGGTAGATAACTCAAATTTTGAATGCGGGTTATGGACGTTTCGCCCCAATATTAATATTTTCCGCCCCAACTATATTCTCCGCTTTATCATACCTGCCAACCCTCCCGATCAGGGATTGAGATTAACGGGCGCCCAGTTTTTCGCTCTGGGCGATAAATGTATCATACACAGGTCGCCCAGGGCTGCCAGGTGGCGATTAGAATTTTCAGTTCGGTGTATTTGACATTCCGATCCGTTTACCGATTTCCTGTTTATATTTCTGACTGGCGACAATAATAGTAAAATTGAAAAATGGGTATCATATAGTTAACAAGTGTAAATGGACCGGTGTTCCGACCGGAATTCAAATACGGTGCCATTTCGTTTCCTTTTCTGATATTTATGTATAAAATGATACTTCCGGCTTTCTGCCATGTGGAAATTTTTAGGAGCATCGACTCCAAAGGCTAAACAAGGACCTGCGGAAAAACGAAAGTACTATCAAGAGTATGATAAGTCCAAACGCATCGGAGCATATAAAAAAGCCATGGGAAGATGGCAGGCCTTGGTTGTATGATACGCAGGACGGAATGAAGTGTGCCGATTGTGTAGAGTTCGACAGGAAAAAAATCTGTATTTACCGAGGGTTGCACTAGTTATAAACTTGACAGTGTAAATAAACATGACATTTCTGAATCTCACAAACAGGCCCAAGCCTTTAGTAATGCAAAACAAGTTCCTGCTAATAAATCAAAATCTGCCAAAATTATACAGTCATTGACATTGGCAGTACCTATAGATCAACATTTTCTGCAAAACCATTCGTCAATGTAATTGCAGATGTTGAATATCGAAAAGTAAAGCAAGGGATAGAATAATCCAAATGTATATGCCTGATATATTCAGATCAACCATCACTCTTGACAGTTCATTGTATGGCTCATCGAAAAGTTAAGCTCAATCCCTGCTGATGTGAGGAGTCTCCCCATATTAAGACAAAAATTTTGGAATTTTGTGCTATCATACTGCTTTTCCCGTTTTTCAAAGCATTCCGTGAAGTCATCCTTAAAAAATTATAAATTGATTAGAGTGAAATCTGGGATAGCGATCACTTTGTAGAGTGGTCATCTGTCAACTACATTTTTATCATGTACAGAACCTTTGTAGAGGGGTCACCTGTCAAACCCAGTCAGCGGGGATCCTAACGGCCACCCGATTGAAAAAATTGTTGTTTACAAGATTTACTAAAATTATGCTGGTCTCGGGAATAAAAAGTCTTCCAAAAATTATCGAATTCTTAAAACACAACTCTGGTGATATACATGTAAATAATAATAAAATAATAGTTAATTTTTTCAAGTTATTAATTTATTTAAAAAATATCCTCAATTATGACATGAAAGATATCAGAAGCTTATTAGCTCACCTGAGCCAAAGGCTCAGATGAACAATTGTCATCTATCTTCATCCGTCTTGTATAAACTTTTTAGCTCACCTGAGCCAAAGGCTCAGATGTGCAATTGCCATCTATCTTCGTCCGATGTGCGTCATGTATAAACTTTTCACATTTTTTATCAATTCCTCCAAAACTACAGAGCCAAATTGGATGATATTTGACAGTAATGGTCAAGTAAGGGGTTTTCAGATTTGCACAAATGCAAGGATTATGTCCCCTTGGGGCCCCATAAAGGGGAAATTTGTGAAAATCTTTAAAAATCATCTGCTCTGAACCTACAAGAGATATAACTTAGATATTTCATGTAAAACACTATGGGCACCTAGTTTTAGATTTGCACATATTGTAGCTTTAGGGGCCAAAATGAGATAATGGCAAGGTACTTGAGGGGGAAATTGCAAAATTAATGTATTTGTCAATATATTTGAAAACTATAAGCTTTTTGTATGGGCATCATCATCATGTGTATTGGAATACTGTAGGCATTTGCACAACGGTCATTTTGATATATGAATAGAGGTCATAAGTTCAAAGACAAGGTCATAGATGTAAACGAATACTGAAATGGTTAATTATCTCAAAAACTTTGAACTCTTTGTGTAGGCATGTATATTAGAATATTGTAGGCATTTGCCTTACGGTCATTTCCATATATGAACGAAGGTCATAGGTTCAAAGGTCAAGGTCATAGATGCAAACAAATACTGAAATGGTGAATTATCTCAAAAATGATAAACTTTCTCTATAGGCATGTATATCAGAATGTTATAGGCATTTACACAATGTTCATTTTGATATATGAATGTAGGTCATAGGTCTAATGGTCAAGGTTATAGATGCAAATGAATACTGAAATGATTAATTGTCTTAAAAACTATAAACTTTTTGTATAGGCATATATGTTAAAATATTGTAGGTATTGGCCTAACGATCATTTTGATATATGAATGAAGGACATGAGTTTAAAAGTCAAGGTCACTGATGCAAACAAATACTGACATGGTTAATTATCTCAAAAACTATAAACTTTTTGTATAGGCTTCTAAATTGTAGGTATTGACCTAATATTCATTGCGATATTTAGATTAAGGTCATGGGTTCAAATTTTTCTTTACCTTTTTAGTTGTTTATAAACAATATATTGTAGCTAGATTTCAGATATATTATATGTAGCACTCTTATGACTAGTTATGTTATAATACATTTGCAAAAAATCCTTACATATAATTAGCCCTTACTGCTGAAAATTTATTTGGACATTCTCTTTAATTAATGTCAATGACCATTGAACCTCTGCATGAGATATGTACTCAGCTGCATGTGAGCATTAAGGCTCATGGACCTCTTGTTTAATATTAGGGTCTCCATGACGATGGAAGTAACTTTGACCATCCTTGATGGTTCCATACATGCATTTATTCGGATTGAACTATTTCCTACATGAATCCTTAATATTGGTCCAATGTGTGAATATTAAAACAGCCCCATGCTCATAGTCTGCACATTGCACACTACATGAACCCGCTATGTTGTGTTGGGAGCAATGCAAGGTGAACATAACAACCTCCTTTCAGTTACCTGACAACTTCATATACCTGACACTACATTGATGGAGACACTGAACTCCCTGTCTTTCTAATCTTTCGCGAATTTTAGTACTTTCAGTACTTTGATTTTATATTTTGAACTAAAATCTGTAAAGTTGTACTTTAATATGTGTAGTGAAATCACCAAGATTTATTTCAGTGCCTCAGTGACCGAGTAACTTAAAGCATGGGCTAATGAATCACAGAGCTTCTCACAGACTAGGTTCCAACTCCACTTGGACAGATCCTAGTACCTCAGTTTGCTTGCAGAAGGTCAGTGTTTTTCTCCAGGTACTTTGGTTTCCTCTGCCACCCATAAGCTGATTGACTCAATATACTCTTGACGGGCATCAAATACTATTATTCCACTTCACTCCATTATTCATTTCAGTAGAATTTTTTATGTCGCTTCATAACAGTGTACCATTTTGATATGTTACAGTTATTGTTGCCATTTGAAAACAGAGAAATCCTTAATATCATGAAGAATACAATAGGTGAACAAGACATTAATTGGCAAACATTTCTTTGTTTTTTATCAACTTATTTAATATGTGAGGAAACGGCTTCAGGTTTAACAGAAGGTAAATTATTTTTTTCAAAAATCACACAGACAATGAATTCTCTGGGAAATCATATTGCTTTGTTTGAATTTGTTTGAGTCTATTTGTTTACATTTCTTTCTATATTTCTTTTTATGGTAATATATATACTTACAGTGTTTAACCAAATCTTCTTTCATTAAGTCAGTTCTATTTTCATACATAGACATGTCATGTACATTGAAGATATGATCTTTCTATTTGTCTTACATAATGCACATGTACAGTATTATAAGATGCTCATAAAACATAAAATGTATCTATAATTATTACGTTCTTTTAATTCTTGAAATGCTAGGGTGCATCTTCATGTTGAAGATTTCACAGTTAGTGACTAAAACATCACCATTAAAACCAGAGATGTTTAGTTCTGTTCTATAAATGTAAAACAGTTTTCAGAACTTTTCAGTGTTTGAAGTTTTTGAATACTTATGATAACTGTTGTACCTATTTTTGAAACTATAAAGAAAAGTTACATGAGGGAGACATTCACCAAACATTAAATCAAAATGATAATTTCATTAATTTACTAAGAAATGTCAGATTAGTCTTTGTTGTTCATAGTTATCTTTAATTTAATAGGATTGGTTGCTGATTTGTTGATAGAGGGCTTTGATGATTCTGATATGAATAAAATTGAGATAGGATTCTTACTGAGTAGACACTGCTGTCTAGAAGGTCCCCATGTCTTCATGACGTATGCTGATTGGTTTCAGGTAAAGGTTCAAAATATTTGTACAATTTTGATTTTATATTTTAGCTTGTCTATACAAAAAAAATAAGGCTTACCGCATAGCCCTGCTTAGGGATGTATATAGGTGTGATGGTCAAATGTCACAGCTTTTGCACAGTTAATGTTTTAAAAATTTAATTAGCATATTTGGTATATACATGTACATGTACGTTGTGTTCTTTTAAGATTATAAAGTTGCTATGGTTTTATTTAGTAGATCGTTTTCAAACCTGTACTTTACACTATGTTTATCAAGATGCAAAAAGAAATTTACAGTGTACAATCTACGGTTTTTCAGATGGTGCTACTTTCATGACTTCAATATTTTTGCATTCACATAATGATAGATATGGCCAACTAAGGCCTTAACAATTTGGTTGTTTGGCAAAACAAGGGAATCAACACTGAAGTTACATAGTATGACAGATAAAGGTCTTATGATTGACTTATTTGTTAACATATTGTTCTATTATTTCAGAGAGTATTTGGAGACAGTATTAAGTCACCTGTTAACAACAGAAAAAGTTTTACTTTGCTGATACGATTTCTTACTGACATGGTGCCAGTAGATACACCAGAATTTCTTAGGGTATGATATGAGTTTATTCAAAATATTTGAGACATTCGTACGAGGGAGGGTGATCCAAAGTAATATAGCATTCCTCTTATTAATCACTGCTCAGCTATTTCCATCTACATGTGGGTTGAAATCCTATTTTGGTAGACACCAGTGTCAGAAAGTACTTCCTTTCACTTGCTAACAGACATTTTAGTTTCTTCCATCATTCCAGAAATAACCTCTTCAATAAAAGTGAAATAATCTTGTTGTGCATAAAACACTATCCCAACAAAAAGAAAAGATAAATTTTATTCAGTATTAACAAATTGAATGGTGAAAATTGTCTTTATATACATATAAAATGCATTTTAATGCATATTGAGCTGTAAAGATAGATAAATTATTTATTTTATGAGATTTATTTATTATTTTATTTCATTGATTTGTCAAATTGGGTCGTTTTACCATATATACTCCTATAAACAAGTGATGTGATACAGTAATTTGTACATGTGGATTATTGTAATACCAGTATTACATGTTTTTTAATTGTGATAATTAAGATGGTGTAAGCCCTGTTATATATTGAGTAGATATATCATGTCATTTAGCTAGTCTCAGTTTACACCATTTCATCGTTTAAGAGAAAATTATTTTCATAATTCATACAAACATAAACTCTGTTATTAGATCCCAATATACAGTCAAGTTCCATGCATGTGACAAATTAACATGAATTCCTCAGAACAAAATTTCAGATGAAGAGAAATTCATGTTAAAATTTACATGAAATTTCACACAAATTAGGGGAATTGAGATCTGCATGAAATTCATATGAACAAAATTTGGCTGTGAAGTGTTTGCTGAAAGATTTCTAAACATATATTGTAGGCACACATCTTACGACCTCCCCATGTTCCAGCAAAATGCAGAGAACTTTTATCTGATTACATCATGTTAGCCAAAACAAGATTATCTGATTTAAAGGTTTGTATTGTTGCCATGTGAACCAGACTTTCTTATTACCTTATGAAGATATTGAACCATTCATATGTCATTTACTCTTTGAAACTATAGTTATGTATATGATTTATGACATGTTAATGTAAATTGTCACATCAGTGAATTTTAGAACTCCAGAGTGTGTTCGGCTAATGTGCATTGTATCATGTGATAACTTATAATGCATATGCAGACCTAAAACTATTCACATTTTGATTTATATGTGTATACCACACATTAAAATGAATGTTTTTCCATCTCCAGGGTTGTCTCCCCTTAGACCAAAATGGACGGTGTTTTTAGCAATACAAAAGTGAACAGTCTTTGTAATTTGCTAAGTTTATGTATTTTGAGGTACAAGAAAATAATCCAATCACTATTAGTACTTTTAGTGCCATTAGAATAGATAGAATGTTCATTCTAATATATTTTGTCCACAATTCAGAAAACCTTTCTGAATCAAATACATTGTACATGTAAATGTATACAGGAATTTAGTCGGATTTGATCCTCATGTTCTTATTTCTTAAGTGTATCACCAATTAAGCTTATTTTGGTTTTATACTGTCTGTTGTACATGTTTGTTGTTTCAGCAACCTTTTGATAACCTTGGTATCTATGAAGATTCTGTAGACCCTAAAGATAAACAGAAAGTAAGTGATATTTAATAATAAGTGCAAGTACATTATTTTTTTAATTCTGAGAGATGACCAAGTTTGTTAAACTTATGCAGCATTTTCATTTGTAGGTCACCACTACTGTATCTCAGATTATAGCATGCCCATTTAGTATGTGGGAGGTGGGGATAGAACCCCAGCTGGAGTCTGATCAAGACTTGAAAATAGGTAGTTCTATTTTCTCCAAGGATTTGGCATTTAGAAATGGAAGTCACTGGCTCCTTTTATAAGAGACCTTAAAAATTGCTGCTGTGGCATGTTAAAGAATCTTATCTACACATTTCCCTGAGTACACTGCAAAGGTCAAAGTTTCTGCCGTTTTACTTATACATCTTTGATATAAGTAAATTATTCTTGTTTTGGATGTAAATCTATTCAATAAGTGCTTTTGTGTAGCATTACAGGAACATAGGAATTACAAACAGAATATCAGTCTTATTGTGACAGTGATTGGGAACTGGAAAATGTAGCTAGATTATTTTCAAAAATTTAAGATTGTGTGCATTCTTCATTTAACGCCTTTTGTTGATATTTTTAGATGTTGGATCAACTGGAACAAGATATACAGAAGGCTTTAAGTACATTTGAAACCTCTGGTAAAATACCCACTACTGTAATGGAAGCTAGGTGAGTTTGTACATTCTCTTGAAATGTCGGGGTGTATATTATGTTCTACTGTCTGTCTATCTATCCAATGTATCCATATGTCTATTTGGTATAATATCCACCACTGTAAAAGGGGTTATCATCTAGGCATTTGTATTGTTTGTACTTTAACAGCTCTGAGAGAGAGTGTGTGTGTTTGGTTTTTGACTTCTTTTGGATGTAGATTTCCATTAATCTTGGGAACAACACATTGCTTTTATGAATATAGGTATTTTTTCACCACATTTTTAAAAGTCTATGGCCTTACGCCATCATCTGATTCCAGCTTTTCTTTTTTACACTGATTTTAGGGGAGATAAAAATTCATTATTTTGTTAAATCCTAACTGGGACTTAACTTACTGTCACTCTTTCTTGAGGCTGGTAATCTAAATGTCATTCAAATGATTGCTACTTGCATATTTATTAGTTCCTAGTGTTTTGCCTTAATTATTGAATCTTTTTTTCAGTATATTCAGAAAACCTTACTTTGTAGGAAGATTTCTGCCAGCTTTACTCAAGCCAAGACCAGTAAGTAAAAACTAGAACAATTAAATATACTGTTACTTAAAATAGATCTTTAAAGAAGTAATTCAGGAACAATAATCAATGTAAACTGTATTCCTTAAATGATTGTGTAAACACTCCTGAGAATTAAGTAAAACTCCATCCAAAACTATGTATCAAAAGTTTATAAAAACTTAATTAATAGTATCAACATTTATAGGAGAAGTACAGATTATTAACCTGAGTTTGTTTCCTGATTTTCATTGGAATAATGACCCTTTGAAAATTTTTGTTTTGATTAATTCTCCAAAACTGTTTATAAACAATATAAAGAAAACCTAATGCAAAGTTACAACAGTAATAGCAGTTATGCATGTTATTGAACCTATGTTTGAATTGGGTTTTGCATCCTAATCCAGAATATATCATTTATATTGAGATATCACCAGCTAAACATGCTAAAGGTGAAGTGGCAGAAATTATGCCACACCTGCTGTGACATGGGACATCAGTTTTTAAAGTCTCTTATGAAGGACCCCATGACTTTTGTTTCTAAATGCTCAGCGAAAGAACAGTAACAACTTATTTTAACGTATTGGTCAGACCCTGGCCGGAGTTTAAACCCATAACCTCCCACATACAGAGTGAGCATTCTATCAATTTAGCTACCATAGTGGCCACTCATGTTATTGAACATAAGTGCTTTTCACACACAAAAAAAAAAAAAAAAAAAAATACTACATATGGGGGATCCTAATTCAAGACATTTGCTATTTTAGCTGCCAGATATAGCAGATTTGAGGATGAAGTTTATAAAAGCCCTCAGAAGGTAAATAGACACAGTAACACATATATTCACGTAGAATGATAATTCAAATGGGACATCATTATGTTAAGTACTATGGAAAGCCATCAACATCTAATCTGAAGACCAAGTAGAATCTGTAGAAATTGATGACAACCCAAGAAAATGCAAACAAAATTATGGAATGGATAGTCACAATAATAAATTCAGAATCCTGGTGCCAACTTTTTGCACCAACTTTTGCACTGTAAATCAGTCCTGCATAGCTGTCAAAATATGTAGACTAAATGAAAGTACCATTCGGCAGCTTTAGTGTTTAGACCTTTTTTAGCTCACCTGGCCTAAAAGGCCATGTGAGCTTTTGCCATCACTTTGCGTCCGTCGTCGTCGTCGTCGTCGTCGTCATCGTCGTCGTCGTCCGTCCGTCGTTAAAGATCAACTCCTCAGAAACTGCTGGACCATTTGCAACCAAACTTTGTCACAACAGTCCTTGGGTGGTCTACTTTAAAAATTGTGTCCGACATGTCCGCACCTAATCCAAGATGGCCGCCAGCGGGGAACATAGATTAACATTGGACCCTATGGGAAAATATGTTCAAAGATATTTTTCTCTGAAACTACTGAGCCAATTGGAACCAAACTTGGTCACAGTAGTCCTTAGATGGTACCTTCTGAAACCGGTGTTTTTTAAGTCTGCACCTAATCCAAGATGGCGGCCAGCGGGGAACATAGGTTAACATTGGACCCTATAGGAACAATATCAAAGATCTTTTTCTCTAAAACCCTTTAGCCAATGGGAACCAAACTTCGCCACAATAGTTTTTTGATGGCCCCCTACAACATTGCGGTTTTTGAGGGCCACACCAAATCGAAGATGGCCGCCAGAGGAGAACATATTTTAACATTGGACCTTATGGGAAAATATGTTCAAAGATATTTTTCTCTAAAACTACTGAGCCAATTAGAATCAAACTTGGTCATAGTAGTCCTTAGATGGTACCTTCTGAAACCGGTGTTTTTTTCTAGGTCTGCACCTGATCCAAGATGGCCGCCAACGGGGAACATAGGTTAACATTGGACCCTATGGGAACAATATCAAAGATCTTTTTGTCTAAAACCCCTAAGCCAATTGAAACCAAACTTGGACACAATAGTCTTTGGGTGGCCCCCTACAACATTGGTGTTTTTGAGGGCCACACAAAATCCAAGATGGCCGTCAGTGGAAAACATATTTTAACATTGGACCCTATGTGAAAATAAGTTCAAACATATTTTTCTCTGAAACTACTGAGTCAATTGAACTGAACTCGGCCACAATAGTCATTGGGTCTTTACATTTGGTATTTTAAAATAACATCTGCATTTAAAAATCAACTCCTGTGAAACTACTTGGCCAATTGCAATGATATTTGGTATGTATCTTAGTCTTGGAGAGTACATGTCAGTCTGCCATATGACTTTGGTCTTTGACCTAAACTTAACCTTCCAGTGACTATGTTGAACTTTTTGGATTAGGTCAGTTTCTCTGAATCTTGAATACTACACATGGTAGGTCAATGATATTTGGTATATAGCTTGATCTTGAATAGTACATCAGTCAGACTGCCTTATGGCTTTTGTCCTTGACCTTAATTTCATGGTCCATTGAACAGTTTTTGGATAAGGAAAATTTCTCAGGTATTATACATGAAAAGTCGATGATACTTGGTATGTATTGTCTCAAGATTTTGAAATATGGTTTAGTTTTGAAAGGAAATAATATTGAAATTTTGTGATAGAAATAAATTTCAAGTATTTATTTAAACATTAGACAATCTGTTGATTTTCATTCTGCAACAACTCTACCTAGGTGAGCTATACAGGCTCCTGGGAGCCTCTAGTTTCTAAATACCATAAATGTAGTGTTTAAAAATCACTTGATCGTTACTATAGATATACATGAGATAGGCATATCATGTACTAATGGAGGTTTATTGTTTACTGAATCTATATTTAAATTTAAATTTGACATTTTTTGATACACTTTGCATTTCTACTCTATGTTACACATGTTTCATGATATGTTATTGATATATAGATAATTGGTCTTTGTAATTTCAGTACAGACAAGATACCTGTAGCTATGTACAACACATATAAAACGGCATGTAAACAAGAGGCAGCTAAATTACTTGAAGGTTTGCTTTATTTAATTTATGTAAGCTAAACAGCTAAATCTACAACCACTTAGAATAGAACCTATACATGTAAATCTTGTCACTTTGGGCCTTTGTTGCCAAGTATTCTAAAATGCTTACTTTTAGATCACAACACTACACTGACTAGATATGAATCTCACTTGGAACAGACATACATGCCATAACTCAAAAATGAAAATCTGGGACATTAGATAAAACAATCCGGGATTTTATATGAAATGGTCAAAATCTGTGACATACATTCCCAAACAATCTAGAACATATCACATGTATGAACAGATTCTAGTGAGAGAAAGTGTGTCATTTTGCTTCCTGGAGGTTCATGGTTTGGTTCGGGTAGCATTCATTGTGTTTAGATTGTATCATACCATCAAACATATATCTTTTATCAGTATATTGTAGAAGTTTTGTCTACATTTCAGGTGTATTTATGGAGATTGATGATGAGGATGTTGAAGAGGAAATGAATCTAGAACCTATACAACAACTGCATTACAGAATTGACCAGCTTATTGATACAGTTATCTCCCTTGTAACCAATGGAGACCCAAAACAAATAAAAGGTAACCTTTTGTACAAATTGGTCTCTAAAAATTATTAGTTTGTTAACTATCTATCTAACATTCACTGTACACATATTATTTATTTTATTCATTCAAGGCCTTTCCTATTTAACACATGCATATCATATATATCTTTTCATTAATTTCTACAAAATAATTAACGTTATGACCTTGAACTTTGATTTACATCACGTGTGTACCAAGGCACTTATCTTGTAACAAAGATAATGAATGAATGACTTCAAAAGTCTGTGGCATATTTGATAGCCTTACAGGTTAGTAACCAAATCTAAGGGAACTGGCGTTCCAATGTTGCTATGTCTGTGATTTTTCTCAACAATTTTACATTCCAGATCAAATGATTAAGATATTCTTGTACCTAACTAGTTGACAGTCCTGAGTGCACTTTTGTCAGTACAGGACATACACACACACACACTAAATACAACTAAGCTCATTGATTGATTACATGTGATGGTTATGAAAGTCATGGTAGTGGATTCTCCTACAATGGGGATTTACAGATTGCAGTTTAAGTTCTGTTATTTAAACTGTCGTGTTTGTGCTTTTCCCCATTGTTTAGCATTTAAATAAATTTTACTTCCATTTGTACCAGTTAGAGACTGTCATTAGACTGTCATTATAATATAGTGACAGTCTCTAACTGGTACAAATGGAAGTAAAATTTAGTATAATGTTTATAGTTACAGAATTGGTGTCATTGATCAGAGAGAAATTAAAGATTATCTTAGAAAAACAAGAAAGTGTACCACCAGTGTCATGTGATAGTCATGTGATAATATCACCTTTAACCATGGATTCAGATAAAACCAGTATACAGGTATACAATATTAATGTTGTTCATTTTCTGTCATTATACTCTGGGAAACAAAGTTTAGGAGGTATATTGGAATCACCTTGTCCATCTGGCTGTTTGTCCATTTGGCTGTCCATCCCAATATTGTGTCTAAACTATATCTTGCATGTCTATGAATGGATTTTGATCAAATTTGACACGAAAATATACTTACCTGGGGCGACCTGTTCATTACCAAATTTAGCGTCAGTCTGGCCACTGGGGTTGGGGAGAGGTATTTGTCTTTCAAGGGAATGCTCTAGTTTTATTGTAAAACTATTATGTCCAGAATGTTTTAGAATAGTACTGGGATACATTTAAAACTAGCCAATGATCAGCTGAAAAACAGTTTACCTTAAAAAGACTAGACAACGTGTATGCTATAACAAAGATGAAAATCAGGGCCTTTAAACAAATTGAAGAAAATAATCTGCAATTAAGTAAAAAAAAATCTTCGACCTTTTAACCACAATAAGGACATTTTTTAAGAAATCAGTAGTCAATGCTATAAAATTATGTTATTACATTTGGAAACTAATTTCAATTTTTTGCAGGTTATTGATGCCATTTTGAATTTATTTTGCAAACTGACTGAAGTTTGTCTACAGTCAGAGAACCCACAATTTGATTGGGCATTCCAGTTGGTTGATGTAATTTCAGAGTTCAAATTCCTACATAGTGCTTTCTTTACAAGGATATGGAAGCTTATAACAGAACAGGTAAGTAATTTATATGTTTTCCACCATAAATAAGTATACACATTTAATTTTCCTTCTATGTTGTATGTTATACCTTCGGTTGTATTATGTGTTACTTTTTATCAATCCATTCTGCCAAAAACTTTTGAACTGTTAATATCAAATTTAAAACTGTTTTTCAAGATTTCTATTAAAAAAACCGCTAATGCCATTTCTGCAGCACTTTTGGCTCTTCTAGTAATTTTCCACTTCAATTTTCAGTAATAATGTAGTTTTTACAGCAAAATGCTAAATTTGTATGTTTAACATATACAATGTACAATAGTTAAACATGGTTCATAAATGAAATTCATTTTATAATTATAAATTTGTGTGTATTTGTGTGCTAAACAATTTCTTGAAGACAAAAAATTGAAAAGTTAACTACATGTACGGTAACTGACGAACTTTAATTTTCATTTTAACAATCCTGACCTTTGCTCATATCAAACAGAGATTAACAAAATATTGAAAAGTTAACTGAATGTAACTGATGGATTTCAATTTTCATTTTAACAATCCTGATCTTTGCTCATATCAAACAGAGATTAACAAAATATTGAAAAGTTAACTGAATGTAACTGACGGATTTCAATTTTCATTTTAACAATCCTGACCTTTGCTCATATCAAACAGAGATTACTGGTATGTTAGATGTTAACAACACATTTTGTATTTAAGCAATGTATGTTTCAGGGTCCAATGTTAGATTCTCATCATGTTGCTGGTTTAGCTGCTGTAGTATCAATAGTATCTATAAATAAAGAAAAAGAATTTGGACTGTTTGAGATTAAAATATGTGATGGCTCACAACATCTGAGAGGACAGTGGACCTTGGCTGATCATGTATGGAGTTATCTACCTTTTCTTTCTGACAAGTGGATGCAGTTTACTTTAAGGTATTCATTAGTGTTTATTAGTATTCTTCTATTTAAAGCCATGGTGACTGAGTAGTTAAATTGTTAGCCTTCAAACCCAAGGAGGCTTGGCTAATTGATGTGGGTTTGATCTTAGTCGAATTCAAGTGAGAAAGTATTTTTACTTATTGTAGGCCTTTTACTAGTTTGCTCAGTACCAGTATACTGGACTAAGTGGACTGCAATGATTATCTGCAACATTGGGGGTGAGTGTAACAGGGATAGAGATGAGCAGGGGCCCAGTAGCCCATGGCTCCTAAAAATCAGTTTGAGCCCCTAAATGTTTAAACATTTGAGCTATTTATTACTATTAAAACTTCTTTTCTGAAGTGAGCTGGGTACCTTATTCAAAATAGGTTAGCTACATCCCTGGTGTAATAGCAATCCAAATGTCACCATGCACTAGCACAATGCAGATCAGAAACACTTGCATAAATCTAAAACAAATGTTTAACAAAAAGCTAAGAAATTGCTGATGAAAAGTTAAAAAAAATTCCACCAACCACCTTTCACTTCACTACCTTACTATGGGAGCAGAGATAAACATGCATGTGTTAAATTGCAAGATTTTTTTTGTTTTTACCCAGGTTGACCACAATATATCTACAGTTGGTATTTAGTTATTATGATGGGGCAGTGTTAACTGAGATACTACAGAATAAAATACCATCGCAGTTAGTTAAAAAGGTAAGTTGTATATATAACTGTAGCACATACAATAGAAATCATGTGGCATTATTTGTAAGTCATTTAACCTGAAAATGCATCAATACCAGCAAAAATTTGTCAATCTAACATTAATACACTTAAAATAGATAGCATATTAAAATTAAACGTGCTTTTCCATATACAATCTTTTGTATTTTAGTTTGTATTCTTGTGTTGGCGGCTTATACCAGAAATCCGTGAAAGTTCTTCTGCATGTAGTAGGCAAGACACACCAATAGCACACAAGATATACAGCTCAGAAATGTTCAAACAATGTGTGGAACTGAACAAGGTAATTACAGCTCAAAATTGTTGCAACTATTTTTCAACAATTAACTGAAGAATGAATACAGCTCAGAAAATCACAGTTATGTGTTCAACTGAACAAGTTACATACAGTTTAGAAATGTTCCAGTAATGTGTTTATTGATTGTTAGAAGGGGGTTTTATGTTCCAGTAATGTGTTTATTGATTGATAGAAGGGGGTTTTATGTTCCAGTAATGTGTTTATTGATTGATAGAAGGGGGTTATATGTTCCAGTAATGTGTTTATTGATTGATAGAAAGGGGTTTTATGTTCCAGTAATGTGTTTATTGATTGATAGAAGGGGGTTTTATGTTCCAGTAATGTGTTTATTGATTGATAGAATGGGGTTTTATGTTCCAGTAATGTGTTATTGATTGATAGAAGGGGGTTAAATGTTCCAGTCAAGAAGGTTCAACTTATAAGTTCATCGCCAGCTACAAGTGAAGTGCAAGAAAGTTTTACCTTTTGTCTGGGTTTGAACCCAAACCGCCCATTGCTGCATAAGGAGCGAACAATCTACCAACTGAGATACCATAGTGGTACAGTTATATGTGTTTAATTGAACAAGGTAAAAAGGGCTCAGAAATATTGCATGTGTTGATCATTATACTCAAAGCATTATCAAAATGGAGAACAAAGGGGAATTTTATCAACAAAATAATAGTAGCAAATCATTAAAGCCAAGTACTTGAGCTGTACAAAGTACAGAATGTGGTTCTGAAAATACCAGTAATTGTAACACTACATGGTTCTTGAGTCAGATATAAATTAATCGGAAAATGCTGTGAGTATTTGCAGCCAAATTTTATAGAAGTAATTCTAACCTTATCATTCCTGAGAGTGTCATCTCAAATAATAAATCATACAGCAGTTTGATTAGTACAATGTTGAGCTACATTTAGAACAGCAAGTCAATTTTTATGGCATGGTAAACATTTCTTGTGTCCTTGTGTGCATCCATGCATTAACTTTGATCTTCTCCTCTGGAACCACCTGGCCAATTGAAACCAAATTTGGTATGGAATGTCAGTAGGTGGAGGACATCAAAATTTGTAAAAGGCAACCCTGTAAAGCTGTGCTCCTTTGAAATTTTAATCATGTTTTTGTGTCCTTTGAAAAACAAAATTTAAAGGCAAAAAATTTAAACAGGCTAATCTTGCTCCATCTTGAGGCACATGCTCTTATTAATTTTTTAGCTCACCTGACCGAAGGTCATGTGAGCTTATGGCATAGCGCAGCGTGTGTATGTGCGTGCGTGTGTGCGTGCGTGTGTGCGTCGTTAACACCTATTTTCGACTTCTCCTCTTAAACTACTGGACAGTTTTTAATGAAACTTTGTCAGAAGTATATATGGGCTGGTGCAATTCAGATTTGTTCGTGGCGTTGCTATGGCTACCATAACTAGGTCAAGGTGACCTAGGGGTGCAAAAATCTTAAAAATCTTCTTCTCCGAAAGTACTGATTGGAGAAAAAATCTGATGTGATATTTGGCTTCTCTAGGGTCTTAAGCCTATAGTTTGTTCATTTTGTGAAATTCGGATAAAAAATAGGTTACGCGTTTTTGCGTTTAATTTTGAAAAAATCGTAAAATAGCTTCAAATTGTTATAACTTCACTATTTGACCATATAATGA
The DNA here is from genome assembly GCA_021292105.1 of Anadara kagoshimensis. Taxonomy (NCBI): domain Eukaryota; kingdom Metazoa; phylum Mollusca; class Bivalvia; order Arcoida; family Arcidae; genus Anadara; species Anadara kagoshimensis. The sequence goes on along the minus strand of CM037875.1, from coordinate 53,993,353 downwards.
CATGGGGTTTTCAGTTTTGACATCTTCTTGTTAGTATCTTCAAAATGAGGTCAAGGTCGATTGTAAAGGTCGTGACCTAATTTTTTGTACCTCTGATTATAATTATTATCTCGAAAACTATAAACTTTTTGTATAGGCATGTATATTAGAATGTTGTAGGTATCGATACAACGATCATTTTGATGTATAGAAAAAGGTCATGGGTTCAAAGGTCAAGGTCACATGAAAAACAATACTGAAATGGTTAATTATCTCGAAAACTATAAACTTTTTGTATAGGCATGTATATTAGAATGTTGTAGGTATTGATACAACGATCATTTTGATGTATAGAAAAAGGTCATGGGTTCAAAGGTCAAGGTCACAGATACGAAACAATACCAAAATGTTTAATTATCTCGAAAACTATAAACTTTTTGTATAGGCATATATATTAGAATGTTGTAGGTATCGATACAACGATCATTTTGATGTATAGAAAAAGGTCATGGGTTCAAAGGTCAAGGTCACAGATGCAAAACAATACCAAAATGGTTAATTATCTCGAAAACTATAAACATTTTGTATAGGCATGTATATTAGAATGTTGTAGGTATTGATACAACGATCATTTTGATGTATAGAAAAAGGTCATGGGTTCAAAGGTCAAGGTCACAGATGTGAAACAATACCAAAATGGTTAATTATCTTGAAAACTATAAATATTTTGTATAGGCATATATATTAGAATGTTGTAGGTATCGATACAACGATCATTTTGATGTATAGAAAAAGGTCTTGGGTTCAAAGGTCAAGGTCACAGATTCAAAACAATACCAAAATGGTTAATTATCTCGAAAACTATAAACATTTTGTATAGGCATGTATATTAGAATGTTGTAGGTATCGATACAACGATCATTTTGATGTAAGAAAAAGGTCATGGGTTCAAAGGTCAAGGTCACAGATGAAAAACAATACTGAAATGGTTAATTATCTCGAAAACTATAAACTTTTTGTATAGGCATGTATATTAGAATGTTGTAGGTATTGATACAATGATCATTTTGATGTATAGAAAAAGGTCATGGGTTCAAAGGTCAAGGTCACAGATGCGAAACAATACCAAAATGGTTAATTATCTCAAAAACTATAAACTTTTTGTATAGGCATATATATTAGAATGTTGTAGGTATTGATACAACGATCATTTTGATGTATAGAAAAAGGTCATGGGTTCAAAGGTCAAGGTCACAGATGCAAAACAATACCAAAATGGTTAATTATCTCGAAAACTATAAACTTTTTGTATAGGCATGTATTTTAGAATGTTGTAGGTATTGATACAACAATCATTTTGATATATAGAAAAAGGTTATGGGTTCAAAGGTCAAGGTCACATATGCGAAACAATACGGAAATGTTTAATTATCTTGAAAACTATAAACTTTTTGTATAGGCATGTATATTAGAATGTTGTAGGTATTGATACAACGATCATTTTGATGTATAGAAAAAGGACATGGGTTCAAAGGTCAAGGTCACAGATGTGAAACAATACCCAAATGGTTAATTATTTCGAAAACTATCAACTTTTTGTATAGGCTTGTATATCAGAATGTTGTAGGTATTGATACAACGATCATTTGATGTAAAGAAAAAAGTCATTGGGGTTTAGTTTTTATGTGTTCTTTAAATCTATCAGCTAGCCATTAGTTATCAGGTGAGCGTATCAGGCCCATGGGCCTCTTGTTTATACAATGTGTATAAATATGTTATGTTTCTAATTTCAGTTATCATTTGAAGATTGGATTATATATGAATTATCTATTCATCCAGAAGCAGATATTTTAAGAGAAGAGGAAAGGTAAAGAATACATTGTTTGTATTGTACATAAATAAAACTTGTGTTGATGAGGCTTATGAGAAGTGCTGTACAAGTTAAAAGTCTCAGAAAATCTGGGACATCCTTGAATTTGACGCTTTCTGAAACTTGTCCTGTCATTGAAGACAACTACTAGAAAGACAACTGAAACTGCTTTGTATAGATGTGTAGTGTAATTTACACTCCCTAAAACCATAAGACTAGGTAGCTCGGTGGTAGAGCATCAGTCCTGACTCCAGAGCAGGTCGCTGGTTCTATCCCCGTCCTGGTATAAAAGTTTTTTCAGCTCTGCAATGACAACGAGGATAAACTTAAGGCTAAAGGAGCATACAGGTTATGGGCTATTCATTGTCGTATGTCTGTAGGAACAATTGATGCCCCGCTCCTTAAAGGATAAAGGGGAGGGAAGTGTAGTGTAATGTACACTCCATAGAGCTGTAAGACTGGGTAGCACAGCATTAGCATCTGACTTCAGAGCAGAATGTCGCAGGTTCTATCCCTCTCCTGGGCATAAAGTTTTTTGTCAGCTCTGGTCACTTCAGATGCAAGAATATCTAGTATGGTATAAAGTATATGTATAATTTACATGTAAGGTGTTTATGTATTACATGTAAACAAGACAACTGTTGATTTCATTAGAAGATTTGTTCTGTATTACAGACAAGAGTACATATATTGGTGCATTTATAACAAGTTTATGAAGCTGTCAGCAGATGATGGTGGCTGTTGTCATGACTACAGAAAAGCATCATCAATACTCTTCAGATGCATCTTGGAGGCAGAAACCAGGTAACTAAATCTTACAATGTGTGTAATTTTATATACATGTACAGTGTAAGACTTACATTATAAACATATGGAAAATGTTTCATTATCACAATCATCAAAGATGATGCATTTAGTTTTTTAATGAAATTACAAAAAATATTCAAGTAATTACAATATCAAGATTAACATAATTATTATTGATACATGTTAATTGCAGTAATAGTGTTTTTTATGATCCAGTCAAGATTCTTGACTCTGAATTTGTCAGTTTTGGAATGGTAGAGAAAACATAGTGCCTAAAGAAAACAACTGATCTTCTGCATTCAAATGGACAAACTTTCTGATTCGAGAATCTGCCATGAGTGGGATTGGAACCTAAGCAGTGAAAGTTTTGATGTCAGTTTTTTCATGGTAATTTTTATGCTTTTATTGAATATTTAAATTTGTTATGATGAAGACATAGTGACATGTGACTACCTGTAAATATTGTTATGTTATTTGTAGTGTACAAAGTTATTCATGGTCAGAATGTCTAAAATGTAAACAGACAAGTAAGACACAAGGATCAGCTGTAATAAAAACAACATTTATACCAGTTTTACAGGTAAATTGTACAGGTTTATCTGAAAATTAACTTAATGTTGAAAGTATTCTGATAAGCTGAACCTTATGTAATGCAGAGTAAGTAATAATGGAGTCATGCGTGAAATCTGTCATAAACATATATGATAAAATTACACCAATTTTGATGTATGGGAAAAATGTTGCAATCAGTCTTACCATATGTGAGATGTGGGAGTATGATTTATGGTCTGCTCCATACTAGTGCACACTCAGAGTAACTTAAAGGTGCTAGCTCATATCAAAAAGTCATTATGCCACATACAAGCATACCACTTCCCCAGTCACATTATACTGACACCAGGTGAACTAGTTGATACTCTGTCTTCTTAATACAAATTACCATGCAAGATATCAGTATCTCAATTTTTAAAGGCTTATATGTATGACCCAGCTCGGGTTCGAACCCATAACCTCTCATTCCCAAGGTGGACACTCTACAATTAAGCCATCAAGGTAGTCAAATACCAAATAAAGGCTTAAAAATTTACTGTATTGGAGTTTTAGTAAGTTGCATTTAACTTTAAGATCATCACGAGATCTAACAATACATAAATTAGAATTTATTGTTATACATGTTCATGTATATTAATTTCAGGAAATGTGTTGTTTCTTAAGTGTAGACTGTGATAGAGAGAAGAGACCATCTGAGTATCCATGGTTACTACAACAACTGTTACATATACCTAATGATGATAATCATATAAGTTATCAGTCTGCTGTTAGAACATTTAGTAGGTAAGTATTTAGACAGCCATGGACTAAGTTATAAAGTTTTAATGAATATACCTTGAATCCTGTAACCAGGTGACTGATGGAAATGGATTTCACCAGTGTAGCACATAATACCCCCAGCATTTGTGCGAAACGATTATTTTCACTGGATACGGAACCGCATCAAACAAGTTTTTTCACTGGATACGAAACCGCATCAGTAGCTGTTTTCCCCTACAAACAACTTTATAACGGGAATGGCAACAAAAATCTTTCCCTAAAATTAAGAGGTATTGATCACATGGTATACTGGCATAATCCATTGAATTACAATGTAGATGTGTAATTGTGTTTTACACCCCACTGAAGATTATTTATTTCACTTATATCCAGAAAATCAGTTCTGTGGATGAAAAAGGAGTTCTTGTAGAAACACCAATCTTTGACAAATGAACTAAAAACTGCCTCACACCAAGATCTAGAGGAAACAGGGTACCTTGAGAAAACCAACCTTTAGAAAATGAACTGGAATCTGTGGATAAAACTGGAATACCTGGTGAAAAACATCAACTTTTGGCAAGGAAATGTTTTACACTGGGATCTGCATGCTTTGAGATTCAAAATTGTTGAGGTGATAAAAGGCACTGCACTAACACTCGCTAACTTCTAGCTGGCACCCTAAAGCACTTATATCGGGATGGTTAAATGTCAGGAATTTTTACTTTTGCAGTGCACTCTTGGAGGATTCTTTAACATGCCATGCCTGCTGTGGCATAGATTTTTAGGTCTCTACAAAAGGACTGTGACTTTCATTTCTAAATGCTGAGTGATTGGCAAAAGAACAGTTCCTACTTATTTTCATTTTTCAACTCTCGGGTCAGACAATCTCTCATACGAAACGAGCACTTTACCAACTGAGGTACGGTAAGGAGTATGTAAAATCTTTATAAAACTTCATCAGAACAATTTTTGTTTGAAGTAGAATGTGCCATTTTGATTATGCACATGGTTGAGGGTTTTCCATTTGGGGTTTGTTTGGGGGACACTTTTGAAACACCATACTATTTCAATTATAACTTAATTGTTAGTAAAATAACAGTTGTTAATTGTAGTAAAGACCTATTCTAATCCTGTACAATATTCTTTATTTTCCTGTAATTGTTTTGTAGGTTATGTACCAGATTACCTTCCTATTTATTTTACTGTGATGATTTAACACAGTTAGATAGAAACCAATCATTATTAGCCTGTAACATCATTAATCAACTTTTTGTAAGTATTTAACAATTTAAATATTTGAGTTTTAAGGTCATTGTGTTCAATTTAAATATATTAAAAGTAGATACACTTGTAGGATTTTTTTAACTTTTTAAGATAAAGAAATTTAGGATTTTTTTTAACTTTTTAAGATAAAGAAATTTAGGATTTTTTTAAACTTTTTAAGATAAAGAAATTTTTCATTGAACCAATTTTCACAGATTAGTGTGTAATGATGTGTTAATTGAGTACTTGGGAAATATTTTCCTTTGAAACTGCATGGCTAAATAGAACCAAATTTAATTAGGAAATGTCCTTGGTTGATACAGATTAAAAATTACGTCTATCATGGCAGTTCGAAGTCCAAGTTGACCAACGTCATTACTATAGATAGAAAAACAGATTTAGCCAAATTAGCCAATACAGGTTTATATATTGACCAATTTATTTTAAATTTGATATATACAAAGTATATGTCTATAGGCTTCGAAAGTTTATTTTTGATTATCATGTTAAGATGTCATGTTTCATTTGATTTTACTTTGATTTCAGAGACAATACATAACACATGGTTGCTGTTTACCAGTTAACATAACTGTGTTCCTTCTACAGGTAAATTTAGTTCTCAAATTTTGCATACAAGTATTTATATTTACATGTGGATATTTATTATAAATGTTGCAATTTTTCTTTCTGAATAAAATCATATTAATTTCTAATGGTTGACAATGATCTATATTATTATTCATAGTCATGCAGCCAAATACATTTGCTTTACCCTACCACATGTCTATCTGATGATCTATATGTACATTTATCTATCCCTTGTGGTTTACAAATGATAATTTGAGAGTAGAAAGGATGTTTATGCCCATGTAGTATAGTATAGTATGGCTATGTTCATTGTCTGCCTGTCTGTCCATCCATACATACCTATGTTAACATTTTTTCTTGTCTGGGCGATAACATGATGAGGATATCAAGATGACATTTATACCAAACATGTATTATGTTGAGGCAGTGTGTCACATGTGAAATTTATTTTAAGATTTATGTATCTTGACTATCACCAATAATTGACATTTCCAATAGCAATTTTACCTCATCTTATTGTTCCTGCTTACGTTACAGACATTGACAAGCGTATATTTCTCTTGTTTCAAACTGCACAACAGTTCAGTACTACAAAATGTTTGACGTTCAGGACAATCCCATTATATTTTTCAAACAGATGGGATGGGGTAAGGCAAAAACACATAAAATGCTAATGAACTTGGTAATATACAGAAAAATAATTTTACTTCCATTTTCTTGATTTTAAACAGGGATTGGTTAATTGTTGTAGACACAAAAACATTACAGATGTTTTGATAGAATCACCATTAGTTACAGTGTCAATACTGGTAAGATATCATACAAGTTTAATCATTATTGCTTAGGCCTGGAGTTTTGAGAGAGTGGAGTAACAGAGTTTTACATCCCAGACAAGATTTTTTCACTCAAGGCAGTTAGTTCAAGATGATGGAGGAAACTGGTGTGCCCAAAGCAGAAGACACAACTGACCTTCACCAAGCAAACTGACAAACTATCTCACACCAGGATCTGTCCCAAGTGGCATTTGAATCTAGGTAGTGAGTAATTGAATGAATAGGTTTCACATACATGTACCATTCAAGATGTTTCACTTTTACCAATGGTGTGAAAATAGGTAAAGATGCAGAAATTTTTGCCAATGGATTGTGCTGTGACATTTAGGTTTCATTTGCTTACAAATTGTACTATTTAAATGGAGTAATGGTGTTTTACACACCAGTCAAGAATCTTGTTTTCATTTATATTGAGGCATGTAGTTTTGGGATGAATGAGAATACCAGAGGTCGAACAGAAAACCACCAACATACAAAAGTGATCTAACTTTATGACACTAAGTCCTGTGTGGAGCAATGGTGTTTTTGCCAAAGCCATGGTCCTGTAATTAGTCCCCTGACTGTGAAACCCTTTTCTGGTCTTGCTAGCAATATTTTCAGAATGGTTTTAACAAGATTCTGATACAAAGTCATGGCCATTTGAAGTTTGCAATAGAAAATTCTTTTCTGGAGAATAAATTTAATTATCAGAAATTATTAAATTTGGTGGAAAGTATCAACAGTAATGTGCATATTATTAAATATACATGTATGTTGATATAACAAAAGATATCTACTGGCTGGGATAGTTAATCACTGAATTTAATTGTTGATATTATTTCTTTCAGTTTCATATACCACAGGCAGCCATATTTGTAGATCAGTTAATTAAGATTGTTGATGATGATATAACATCAACATTGAGAGTGTTAATAACCTGGTTACAGAATTCAAGGTATGTACAATAAAACTTTATAACTCTGACCATGCCCGTATCAGCTCCTTATTCAGCTTGTTACTCTAGCCAAACAAGTTCTTGGACCCAATACCTTTTTCATGGGAGTAGTTGACCAACTCCCGTTGGTGTCTTCTCTTTTTTGTTGTTGATAATTTGCCACTGCTAACTACAATAAGTAATCCCATGTTACATACTTCCATTAACAGAGAATTATTGGCAGTTTTTTATTCACCCACTTCTAGAAATGAGACATATTATGGTAAACCTTATCAGTCAATAATAGTTTGTCTAACCTACTCCTCCCAAACACCATTTAAGATGTTTTTACTAAACTCATAATACATAATAACCAGGATATGACATTTTGTGCACCAGTAAAAGGGTGCAAGTGTATACAAATTTCTCAGAGCTGTGCCTCTTCAAAATTGTGACACAATTTTTTTCATTTATAACAGTTCAGATACAAACCTGGATTTACCAGATATTACTGGACCACACTGGATTAGTGCTGCTGCATTGTTTTCACTATCATTACACAGGTTTGTACATCTTTATTATTTGTTTAAATGATATATAGGTCTCTTACAAGATCCCTCTAAAAGACCACCCTTTAAAAGAAAGTAAAAGGCCACTCTTAAAGTACATACCATAAACCTATGTAAACTAAAAACCTGTCTTATCTTACACAAAATTTTAGTCTGGAATGTGTTTAGTTGAGACAGGTTCCACCATACCATATTTCATTGTAGACATGTTTGCTTTATATGCAGATAGCTACTTATATGTTTTACATGGTTTTCAAATATTTGACTCAGGCTGCCATGGTCTAAGGTACATGCTTACTGATCATATGACCTCTCACCGCTTACAAGGTTTGAATTCTGCTCTCTCTGCACTCCAGTTTTCTCCATCATCCCTTAACTGACAACCTTGATATAAGAGAAAGGTTCTTAACTGGGGCATAAAACTCCACTTCACTTAAAAATTTAAGCAAACAAATAGAAATCATAACATTTTTGCATGTTAAAAAACTTACACAATGTAGTATTTTAGATATTTACATTTGTATTTAGCACAAGGAGGTGCAGTGAAGTTTTAAAAAGGATGATTGAAAAACACGAAGCTCAGACTGGTTACTCAGAGGTAAGTTATTGAACACTCAAACATGCTAATATAGTTACGTGTAATGCATGTTTACAATTCTGCTTCTTTTTTCAGCAGACAAGTTATGATTAAAGTATGTAGTGTTAAAAAGTTGTTTGGTATTTTTAATTTAATAACATGTATTAGGATTGAATGTTATAATATCACTAAAATAGTTTATGCAAAAGTTTGCTATTTCATTTTTGATCTACATGTATACTTGTATAGACAAAAAATAATAATACATGTACATTCAATCCCAAAATGGATAATCACATTGATGTGTTACAGGGTAATACTAAAAAGTACAAAAATTCATGAACTTTAGTGGGTTTTGTATCTTCTCCAAATACAGATGATGATGATCATGATCATGATTGTGATGAAGATGCAGTTAAAAGCTGAAAATACAAATGTTTATACTGTGGACAAAAATGAAGTCCTTATTTCCTAATTGAAGTATCATACCAATAGTATACCTTTGTTTATATTTACAGGTGTTGTGTATTTTTGCTTCACTTGTGACTACACATATTTCAGAGATCAGTAATTGCACCACAGTAAGTTATATCACTATTGAAATGTCGTCTTAAACTCTTCTTTTTTTTCTGCCCATCTACCGTTAACTCTTTTTCCATGTAAATTATTTTCACGTCTGTTGGATGTACCATTATACATGTTCAGCAGGTCGTCGGCACAGGGCTGTCTTTGCGTGCATGTTGTGGATATGTCAAACCAACCGATTTTTTTTTATTGAGATACCGCGATTGCCAACTTTAATCCATGTGCGTTATTAGACCACAATGTTTATTGCGTGTGTATTAGGTGAAATCTAAGACTAAGACATTTACTGCTTTTCTAAGCTCCCGTGATATGCTGTTATTATCAATATGCGTTACTGTCCACGATGCTTCATATTGCACGTCCGCCATATTGTTTATTAACAATCGTGAATTTTCGTATTCCGATGATACACGAATTATAATACAATCATCGCGAGGTTCAAATAGGAATTCAGGTATCATGAATCACAATATAACGGGAACGGCTTGACGAGGTTCCAACATATTTATGTTAATAAAAATATTAATGCCTAAAATAAAATTTAATCGCGTTTCTGTATTTATTAATAAATAAACAGTTACGAAGCGCGTAGTAGGTAATTTTCAACACCCCGCATGGAACCTCTTTGATAACAAACAGTCACCCTTGACCGACACTCGTTATGGCTTCCGTAATCAACACAGTTACAACCATGCACTTATTATTAAACAAACATACGTTTAAAGAAAGTTATTACGATTCGGACTGGGAAACAAAAGAAATAGACACAAGGCACGCGACTACTTAAGTCCACAGGTATTTACTGATTAATAAACAATCACCTGATTATTAGATCTTACTGTTGTACATATTAGTTGTAGTTGACAGGTAAACACGTTGTAAGGACAATACACTTAGTGAAGTCAGGTAGAGTTTAAAAGACCGACAGACAGACTAGCGGTAGTTTACTTTTGTCGGAAAACTGATTTGTCTGTTTAATATTCCTGTTGTAAAGTTGAAAATGTCCAAAAACAAAAATATGTCCGACTGATAATTTTTCACGTCGGTCAAAATAAATTTTTGTCGGACATGTCCGGCAAATATGAACGTTTCCGGACCCCTGATGTTCAGCTACTCTTCTAATAATCTGATATTTTATTAAGTGAATGGTAATTTTACATCTCTATCTTTCCCTTTTAAAAATCATCAATGTTGACCTTTGACCCATCACATGACATGTTGACATTATTTGACCTTCAAATTTTGCCAAGTTATGTCCTACAATATGATACCTAAGTCTCTTTATTTTGTTGCAGCTACAAAAATATATGCATTTTCAAAATAAAGTGCATGTATGACCTGTAAAATTGACCAAATCTGCCAAACTGCAAAAGTTTCAAACCAGAAAGTCAGCTTCAAAGTCTATTTCTTTTCTGAACCCCTCAATTCAATGAGGTTTTACAGTACTGTATACTGTTTATGTATTGATATATCATTAGGTAGGGTTGAAGTTTCAAAGATTTATAGGTGTAAAGTTTATGTACATAGTAGAGAGCAGTGCAACAATTATCAGTTGGACATCGGTCATTGGCAATTTTATTTGAGCCGCCAAATCCAATTACTGGTAAATCAAAAATTTGTAAATGTGACTTTTAGAACTCATGTATTAACGAGAATTAAAATTTTATATTTAAGCCGTAAAACCTTAACATAAGATTTTCATTTATTTCAGAGTCAAGATAGCTTGCGTGATTTAGAAGAATTGTTGTCTATGGTTGTTTTTGAGTGTCCATCTTTACTATATAACATCATTACAGATGGATTGTCAGTAGTTTCACAAGTTGTATCTGATTGCCTACAAAAACTTCACCATTATACATTGTTAAAGTAAGTATTATTTTAATTTATTATATTTCATGTAAATTTCTCGCATTCTGATTTGTCAAACGCAGGGAGTAAATCTGGTATAATTTCACTAATTCTAATAACTGAAATGGTAATGTTAACGAAACCACACCCCTCCTTAACGACGGATGGTAATATTGTAGACGGTGTTGATGAAAAAATTACCACCCTCACATGCACCCGTAATTTAACAAATTCCGGTCTGTTCCATTTCCACATTTAGTATTTCCTGAAACTGTACAACAGACTACAACTGTAAAACGATGACTTTTGTCCGTATTTCTGATGACGACATTAAAGCATAAAAAACTAATCACCAAGAAAGACAGGGTGAAACTGAAAAGACATAAATTATAAAAAAAAAAAAAAAACATGTCACCTTTAGTTCTGGGTGTTATATTGGATTATTCAACTCAGAAAATTAACACACGAGATGAATAATCCACTATAATATTTACATTTGTGATGTTCTAATGTATTATACTCCGTTTGAGACCAAATGGTAATTATAGGGGTATAATTGCCATTGTTAGTGTGACGTCGCTCATCTCTTGTTTATGCCTATATGCTTGAACTCATTGATGTCACAGTGATTGGAAATGCATGTTATACACGACAGTGTTTAAAAGTTATTTTAGAATAAAAAAAAAAAAATGAAATTTTCAAAAAAAAAATAAAATGTAGATACATGCATACATTGTATAACTGTTGAACTGTCTAGAAATGGTGTTCATAGTGCTATAACTTCCATTGCTGTGCAAAGTAAAACTAGTCATTTTTGTAACCCACATTATTCAGTTTGCTTTAGAAAGCAGTGGAAGTAATATTACTATAAATGCCATTTCTAGACAGTTAATGGTTAAATTATTCAGGTATTTTCATATTTCCCATGTTATTTGGCAAAAGAGTCATCCATATTAATTTCTGGCCTACTCCTTCAACATGATTCATGGTATTTTTACTAAAAAAAAATTGTGAAAATTTCTTAGATTTGTGGTCCTTTGAAAGGATGATTCCCAAAACTCCAAGCTATCTGCCTAAAGGAATAAATATGCAAGAAACTAAGTAACACCCATTTCAGACCTCTATATGATTCACTACTTCGAGGCCAAGTATTAAAAAAATCTTGTGTAAATACTATGCAAATGAATAACATTTTTCTTTTTTTATGATGACATGTGTGGAAGCTAACTTTACTGGTGGTTCGATGTCTATTTTATATGAATGTTGTTATTCTTCACCCAAGTGTAGTGCTACTGTCAGAAATTGCCATTACTCTGCTAGAAATTTGCATGCACAAAAACAAATTTCCACGTGTTACAATGACTTGATTTGCTTTGGGCTGTAATGTATATATATTGTGTCTATTGACAGCAAGTCAGTGTGATTTCATGGCAAAATACTTCGGTTTAGGTCGACATACTTGTATTCAGATGGAATCAGTGATAGGAGACATTCAAGGAAGTCTAGAAGTTGTTAGAATCACATATGCTGAGAGACAATTCTTGACACCTGTGAAGCATTTTTCAGACCACATAGTGTTGCTAAGAGTTCATCATGTTCATGGGAAAGACCAGTTGGAAACTTTGTCAAGAGCAGTCCTAACACAAAGCTTTTAGACCTTAGTGCTGTGGACTTTAATGATATAATCTTTGTTTCAAGATTATCAAATTGTTGTGTGTTAAGTCCAGTCAATCTATAATAATCATCTTCAGAAAGGTCATTTGGATCATCAAAATCAATTTTTCTACTTTTACTATCATGAATTCTTATTCGGATATTGTTTAATAATTCAGTGGTTTCCGATGAATGTAGACTTGATGAAACTTTTTTCATCTTTAAAGCATCTTTTCACAACTACTGAAGGTTTTATATTTTGTCCAGATAAATGATTACAGCATATGTGTATACCAGATGGTACAAGGATAACTTATTTGACGAAAATGTCAATTCTTGCCTTAATTAGTGCAAGTTTCATTGGGGGAAACTTTTTTTTTGAAAATAAAGCAAATGACTTTTGATTTGCCACAGCTCAAAATGGATAGGTCTATACATTTAGATTTCAAGTCTATTCGAGGAACCACAGGCTCATGATCTTCAGTCTTGCCCATAACCAGCTAGTGACATTTATCACATATAAAACCTACCCCAACTACAGGGCTTCGGAAATTTCGGTCCGGCCCGTCGGACATTTTGTACAAGCAAAAAAAAAAAAAAGGTCGTCATCGGCACAGGGCTGACTATGCGTGCAGTGCATGTTGTGGATTATTTTATTTTGACAAACAAACCAACTATTTCTTTGAGCTACCGCGATTGCCAATTTTAATCCATGTGCGTTGTTACAAGACTAAGACGTTTACTGCTTTTCTAAGCTTCCGCGATATGCTGTTATTATCAGTATTCGTTACTGTCCACGATGCTTGGTATTGCACGTCCGCCATATTGTTTACTAACAATCGGGAATTTTCGTATTCCGAAGATACACGAATGTAATTAGAACATTATCGCGAGAGGTTCTAAATTAGGAATTCAGGTATCACGATATAATGGGAACTGCTTGACGAGGTTCCAATATATTTATGTGAATGAAAGATATTAATGCCGAAACTTTTATTAAAATAAAATTTAATCGCGTTTCTTTATTTATTAATAAAGAAACAGTCACAAAGCGCGTAGTAGGTAATTTTCAACACCCCGCGTGGAACCTCTTTGATGACAAACCGTCACCCTTGACCGACACTCGTTATGGCTTCCGTAATCAACACAGTTCAACCATGCACTTATTTTTAAACAAACACACGTTTAAAGAAAGTTATAATGATTCGGACTGGGAAACAAAAGAAAAAGACACGCAGCACGCGACTACTAAGTCCACAGGTATTTACTGATTAATAAACAATCACCTGATTATTAGATCTTACTGTTGTTGACAGGTAAACACCTGGTAAGGACAATACACTTAGTGAAGTCAGGTAGAGTTTAAAAGACCGACAGACAGACTAGCGGTAGTTTACTTTTGTCGGACCGAAAACTGATTTGTCCATTTAATATTTCTGTTGTAAAATTGAAAATGTCCGAAAACAAAAAATGTCTGACTGGCGATTTTTCACGTCGGTCAAAATAATTTTTTGTCGGACATGTCCGGCAAATATGACCGTTTCCGGACCCCTGCCCAACTATCATCTGTGACCTTTTGTTCGTGTGATGATTGTACTTGGAACAGTTAAATGTTTTGGCATTTTGTTTACTAGTATGTGTTCAACCTACACAAAGCACACAGGAAATGACAAGTTGCCTTAAACCAGACTGTAATGTCATTGTATATGTTATATGTATAAAGAATATGTATGTGTCTTATGTTATTTGTGGCAGAAATAAATATTACTGCATTTAAATTCTAACACAAAGTGAGATAAAAGAAATAAAGCAGTAAAATACACATTTTAATAAAATGAATTAAGATAAAATTTGGGTATTCGAACCCACAACATAATACATAATAGTCTGTACATTTATCCACTACACCACGCAGGCAATTGTTGACAATGAGAGTTTATTAATATCAAGTACAAGTATAGTACTATATCGAGGTTATATTGGGGTAGATTTTCACAAAATTCACTATCAGCGCATATCTCTCCATTAACCATAATTTGCATATCTAACAATAAAATAATATAGTTTTAGTGTTCAAAATATCTTTTATGGAGAGGAATGCGCTCTATGTGTATTTATCAAAAAAGCGTGTCGATTTTCACTGACTTGTTCCATGTTTGTATTGAGTTATATGGAGACAAACCTAATGGATTACCGGTACATGTGTTAAACATATAATGCAATATTTTACTTAGATTTTTACCATATTAACTTTTACAAAATAATAGTAGCTTTAGTTTTTTTTTTCTCTATAAATATGTATTAATAACATACTTTTAAATCCTATAGGCGGATAGCTCGGCGGTTTGAGAATCATCCTTTTCATCATGTTTTTGTACAGCGTTTCACAATAGTGAACGCGTACTTTGCTATCGCTTTCTTCCAAGATATCGGGCTTCTTTGCTATGAAATTATAAGATATGAGTACACATGGAAATAGTGCGCCTGGTAAATGAGCGTGAAAGAAGTATATCTGTTTTATCGTGAGATATGTATTCTGAGACTGGTAATGCATTTGGTTACATATGCACATTTGGAATAAATTTTCGGAATACATTTCGGAATCTAGTAAAATATTGCGACGGGATGCATCTAATAATTTCTGCAATTTGGCGAACTGATCTCATGTTTACAATAAAAAGTAGTCCGAGAAGTTTGCGTCCTACACTTTTTATGAAATGAACAGCAACGGCAGGTTGATTTAATTAATTCTTCATGAAATCTACGGAAATTTAAGTTTATTTTGAAGGTTATATAATGTATTTCGATGTTGAGGCAATTGTATCATATTTTAAATCTGTTTATCGATTAGATTTCTCTTTCGTGAAAGGGAGATAATTCGTAGTGTTGTGTGCAAATGACCACGTGGATTTTAAACATGAAACGGGAATATTGTGAGTGATAATAAGCAGTTAATTAAAACCCAGATTAACAGCAAATGATCCAGTTACATACAACCGCTAGAATGTACCCCCTCATAGCGACGGTAGGATCTGCAAAACTCTACTTTCTCTCTATCCGAAATGACAAACGATCGGGTACAACTTTTTTAAATTTTAATTACAGATTGTCTTTTTCATATATTTATGAAATTATTATTTTCTACCATTTAATTCAGCAATACATGGTTTGGTACATTGTTTCTTTTTCCAAAAAAAAAAAACCATCTGTCGGACTATGCATAGATCGACCCCCCCCCCCCCCCCCCCCCCCCCCCCGAATTTTCCCAACTACGCTGTACAACAGCACAGCAGTGCTATGTTTGCAATATTTACCAACAGTTTAATGTCAAAAATGAAAATAGGCATATTTTACTCTGCCTAATATTGCACTTTTGTTAACATAGCATACTTTTATCACAAAGTTCAATCAACTAAAGAATATAAAATGAACTAAGCTGAAAAAATAAGATTGGAAAAAACCATAAAATACATAGAACCATAAATTGATATATCTGACATGTGTAAGGGACTTTCTACCTGATCACTCCTGAACAAGAATGAACATGACCAAAGATTAAACAAAAGGATTATTCCACTTTTGGCATAAAAGGTGTGTAGTGATTTATGACAAGTTTTGACATAGTCATTTATTTAAATTTATTTTTTCATTAAATTGAAGATTCATTGTTGAAAATTCCAACAAGTACACGAAGTTTATTTATACTTTAGAGTAATACATTGAACCTGTTTTGTATTCTAATTAGTGATGTTTGGCGATTATAATTGATAACTACATTAATTTTTTACTTGATAGATTTTGATAAATTAGATAATAACAGAACAATATTAATTTGATAAATTTGTCGGTTATAATTTTTTTCTACCGGTTTGTTCAAATTTGAATATAGAATGTAGATATGGATAGATTAAACATATTTAACAGGTTTGTAAGAGATGTTTTTCATCCGATTTATATGAATTATGAGATAAAATATTTAGCCAATTATTGAAACATCTTCTAAGAAATCACTTTGCCAGTTGGAACCAAATATTGGAATGACAGTCCCTTACTTAGGGTATTTAACATATTAGCAAAGTTGTTCATACATGATTTGCTGTTCCTGATATCTTCATATCAGCCTGAAGAACAAAAAACATAATTTCATTCCTTATATTTATAATCTTTCAAAATTGTGATTATGTAATAAAATCAAAAACATTGGTGTCTTTAAGCTGCAATCTTTTGACACTTTAAATCTGGTTTTACACAGATTGAACAGCCAAATTGAATTTGGTATGTTAAACAGTCCCATCTAAAATTTATACATTTTTCCTTAAGCCCCATTGCAATACAAAGAGGTCAAGGATTAATCACATCGTCATTGGTTTACATACTCAAATGTCATGGAATCGTGTCACATGGCTCTTACACTTATAAAAATATGAAGTCAGTTTGTCTCATGGGCTTCATAGAACCTCTGTGGTCAACGTTTTATGTAGACTTTACAGTATCTCTGGTTATTTCATATAATAAAAATGTGAATTGGACACAAACATACCGGTCCATGTTCAAATCACAATCCCAAAAGCAATGTTAGAACTTTGAACACTGGCAAATTAAGTTATTAAAAATGTAAAATTCTATCAGGGAAGTGAGGTCAGGTGTTCTGAAAGAGTAAGCATGTCCTGTCTAGCTATTTACATCTGCCATTTATGAAATTAAAACTGAATATGAAAGGAACATGGAACAATTTAATCTAATTGTCAGATTCCAGGTGCAAGAAGCCTACATTTATAGAAGAGTTCAATTTACATAAAAGTAATCTGTTTGAACTAAGCCAAAATTTATAAAAAAAAGTCTGATAATACCATTCAATACATCAATCTGTATGTTGGTCATTAGGTCATAGAGAATGATATAATTGCCGTGTGTAAGAGTTATGCATTTGCACTAATAAACATGCTCATAAAATAAAAGAAGACAACCTTCCTGCTATTGTTTCGGGCATGAAAGGCTTACATGTATATGTAATGATTTATTGCAAGTAATGTAGACAGTCATTTGTTAACATTGATTTTTTCATTGAAATTTTCCACGATTTCCTATGATTGAACTTTAATTAAGACTACATTGTATATATATGCATGTACTTTGTATTGTATGTAAATTATATGTAAATTAATGATGTTTGTGATTATAATCAATTACATTACATTCATGTGATAGATTTTATTAATTAAATCAATGAGAATAGGTTAAGCTAATATACAATCAAGTTACAGTGAAATTTTTATTAGAACACAGACTTAAAAACCCAGAGCATATTATGTTAACAGTTATGCTGTTTGTCTGTTTTCAATTCACCTGAATAAAATTTTGTATGTGTGATTGTTCTGACCTGAAGACATGTGTGTTATAAACTTGTGATGCTTCTTTACAAGTGGGAATCAAACATAGATTGTCACAGATGCCATCCTTGTTTAGCAGGTGCTTTAGACAACTGGGCCACCACACCTACTCACACCCCAGAAAGTTAGGAGTTTTGTTATAAAGTATATTTCAATTTGATAAACTAAAATGCAGACAATGCATGCTGCAAAGAACAATATTTAAAACCTTTAAACTTTTTCACAATAAAATATTTTTACATTTGTTTTTCTGTTTAAATATAGGTTGTTAATTTCAAAGAGCCCTCAGAAAGTATTACAGCTACATAACAATATAAACTGTTTATTATCAATGTTAGCTACATTATGTAAACTGTATGATGATATTGGTTCAGCAACACTAGATAGAGATCTGGGGGATCAGGTAGGTAAATTATCACATTTATGTTACAGTTTTTTATTATTGTACAATTAACGATATAGACTTTTGAGTGAATAAAATGGTGTAATATTGAGTCAATCTTTTTATTTAAGTCTATTTAGTAAACAATCCCCACATTATATGATGAAAAAGTGATATTCACTTTTTTCCATCACTCATAGTTTTGATAGTGTTTACAATATTTCATAATGATATGATTTCAAGTTTCAAGTTTTGTCATTTCTCATACTGAATTTTATCAATACAGAGAACATATATATAATAATAAACATAAAACATATACAGTATAGTGCACATGCAGGAAATTATTAATAATAACTAACGCGGAGGACTGATCCTCTTAATAATAACCTTGATAAATTTACACAAGTTAGTTAACATAGACAGTTTGTTAGAAGAAAAAAGATTATAAAACTTAAGAGTATTCGGTTTATTTCTAAAATGAAAAGGAATATAAAGATTTCGTTCCAAAGACAAAGAATTGCATTTCATGATATAATGATATTCATCTCCTAGTTCTTTACCACACAGATTACAGAGTCTCTCATTTCTAGGAACATTTTGCCAGCGGCCCATTTCTATTGGTAATTTGTGATTTGAACATCTATACTTTGTTAAAATAATGTTGTTACATAAAGATAAATTAGATCTTAAGTAATATGGTACAATAAAATCAGAATTTAAAAATAATTTATATGATATACCTCTAGAAGAGTCATTACAATCGCTATTCCATTTTTGTAAAAACTGGTCACATAATATCTGTTTAACACATTTTACTAACCATGTTCTATTGCAATATGTTTGAGACAACCATATATTATTTAAACCACACTCATAAAAAATTGCTTTGCTTGTACGTTTGACATCCATTTTGAATTAAAACCATTCAGAAATTTATTCATTAAAAATTTGTATAATATTGTTGTATACTTTGATTCTTTACTATAAATTATTCTTGACCAATAGCTAACAATTCTTGTTTTAACAAATACACTAAGTGGATACCTTATTTCAAAGCTATAACACTGTCAATAATTTTAAATAGCATCAACTTTTGATAACAATAAAATAAGAAGAAATACGATAAAAAGTTTAAAAATGGTTGAATTTAAGAAAGGACATCCCAATTTATCAATTTTGAAAATACAAATTAATAACTTATTTTTAAATTTTATTATTTAAAAGTATGCTTTGAAATAATCAGCGATGCTTAACATTTTGTGGAGGGTACATATTCTTCATCCATAAAACACATCTTACCTTACTGTTTAACAAGTTGTTCTGTTAAAGGTTATATAAAGAATCACATTTCAATTGTCTTAAACAGTTGTACAGTTGGAGGTACATGTATTTGTTTCAGGTTTTGTCTATGAAGTCTTTGTTAGAAATGTCTAGATTTGTTAAACAGTGTATCATGATGTCTGATGCTGAAGTCTTAAGTCAAATAAATAAAGTAAGTATTATGTTATAACTTATAATGAAAAATTACAGATACTGTAGCTGAGATTTTAACCCACAACAAGGATAAAAGCTCCTTATTTCTTACAGAGAATCCCATTGTAGAGCCTTTTCTTTAAATTTTGTATTTGTTTAAGATTTAATCAACAATTCACACATTATTTTCCACAAAGATAAAGTTTTGACCTGAATTTTATAGATTTCCTCACAAAGTTATAGCATATCTCATCATATCATACTGGGGTCCTCCATGGCCAAGTGGTCTAAAGTCTGTGCTTATGTATCTGAGGACCTCTTGCATCTTAGGCCTGAATCTCACTCTAGCAGAATCAAATTTGAGAAAGTTTGCTTCCTCTAGGTACTCTGGTTTCCTCAACCATCCAAGAATTATTCACTCTCACATAAGTGAAAGAAGCTTCACTTTGACATAAAACATTATTACTCCCCTTCCTTTTCTTATTGAGTGTTCTTCTTTAAACAATGCCTATTGTTTTCTTTTTCTGTTTAATTGAAACATTAGCAACCATTTTCAAGTACATTCTATTCTGTCTGTATTCCATGCTTTTTTTCTAAGACTGTTTTTCTTTCACTTCTAGGAGCACTTAACAACATGTGGACCAGATTTGATATTGACTGTCAAACAAAGATTACAAACATTGAGTTAATAGGATCATGACTGAAAGGAATTATATAGTTTTTGAAGAAACTGGGAAAATGCAGATAACCAATTTTTCCAACATCATTGGCACATGATTTATAAGGACTGAAAAGTGTGGATTTATTCCAGGCTTGTCAAATTAGGAATACACAATTATCTGATTGGAGAAAGATCACTGATACACAAATGACTTTATAGGGTGAAAGTTTTATTCACCTGCATCATTTGTTCAGTCAAATTTTAGCCTTATTAAGGGGTTCGGTAATATTAAGAGAGGCCTATGTAATAAAATATAGAAGAAATGGCTTTTTGTACTTCAAATTACTGTTACAGTAGTGATAAGCATGGTAGCAAAGTTATGGATGTGAATTATAACAAGGATTTACTGTACATGTATCAGCTGAGGGAACACTGTAATGAGTAGATAAACTTAAATGTACAAAATGTATTACAATAATATTGATATTGTCACAACACTTTATGGATATATCTCTTATCACAATTAAAACCAATTATATTTTAAAGAAAGATGAAGTTATTGTGTTTATTCTTATATTTACAAACCCTTCTTATAAAACTCTTGACTTTGTGCTTGAGTGTTGTCTCTGTAGAGTTTTTGTACCAGCATATAACCTGATGTGGTGTATGTCTTAATGTCATTATTTTTCTGAGTTTTCTTGCGAGAAATTAGTGTTTTTTTTCATGCTGGTCCTGTTTGACCTAGTTGTAGGAAGTGGGGGTTCCCTTGCAAATATGGATGGTTTTCTTAGGACACTCTAGTTTCCTCCACCATTACAGAACTTGTCACCTTTATATAATTCAGTTACTCTTGATTGAATTATAAAACACCCTTAATCCACTCCACTCAAGTCCTTATTTGATGTTATGTGGGTTTCCTTGTGTTTGTCCTCTAGTTGTTTGCCTCATGGAATGGTCCATGTTAACACTTTTATTAGACAGTTGTCATTAGTCATATCTTCAATCTGTTAAAATTTATTTAGAAGATTTGAATCATTTTATCTAGAATACTTAAAAATGTGCACAACAACATATAGCAATACATGTACATGTGTTGCACTAGACATGGAGCCATTCATTGTATTATCCATTTAGCTTTAGATGTTTTGTTCAATGTAAATATTGATAACTCCTTCACTACTAAGATGGATTAGAGCACCTCTCACTGCCTGTGTTTGATTCAAAGTTTGTCATTACTTTTACTGAAGAATGGTGGGCTTATTGGGGGTACTCTGGTTTCCTCCACCATTTCAGAACTGACTAGAAGTACTCTTGATTGGAGTATAAAAGAATATAAAGATGTTTAAGTGGCATAGTAGTTGAAGCTTTTTCAGCTCACCTGTGATTTTGATATTATATAGTTTGAGGTAATGGGTTCAAAGGTCAAGCATGTAAAGGTCACAGATGCAAATCAATACCGAAATTGTTAATTATCTGGAAAACTATTAACTTTTTGTATAGGCATATATATTAGAATATTGTAGGTCTTGGCCTAATGGTCATTTTGATATATGGATAAAGGTCATAGGTTCAAAGTTCAAGGTCACAGATGAAAAGCAATACAGAAACAGTTAATTATCTAGAAAACTATAAACGTTTTATAGGCGTGTATATTAGGCTATTGTAGATATTGGACTAATAGTGATTTTGAGGTAATGGGTTCAAAGATCGTTTTGATTGATGAAAGTCATTTATTCAAAGTTCAAGGTCACAGATGTGTAAGAATGCTGAAAGGGCGTAGTTTCTTTGTACTTTTAACTAGCCATCCATACATTTATTTTAGCTAGACTTTAAATACATTGTATTTAGATATATGGTAGCATTTTCAGGACAAGTAATAATTAATTTGCTAATACAGTCAAATTTGTCTATAAAGTCCATCCAGGGGAACCAGTAAAAAGTCGCCTTTATGGACAGGTGGCCTTTATATACAGGTTCAAGTTATTTGAATAAAGAACACTTGGGATATAATTCCACTGGCCTTTATAAGCAGTTGGCCCTTATATAGAGGTGGCCTTTAAGACAGGTTGGACTGTACCCTTATATTATTAAGCCCAAATACTGAAAATTTGAATGGTCCCTGTAATTAATATAATTTTCCATTGAACTTCTGCACGAGATATGGCATACTCTCAGGTGAGCCTTAAGGCCCTTTGGCCTCTTGTATTAGTTTTATTATCACAATGTTTTTCAAAGAAAAAACAGGCATGATTCATCTTTAATATGAAGGTTTTCAGGTTTAAAACTTGAAATTTTGCAGCAGAATACCTCATTAAGTGAAGAAGTACCAAATCATCAAAAACAGACATACTAATCCATATCCGAATCACAATACAGAAGCAAAGTAAAAACTTTGAAACTGACAAGTCAGGTTAGACACGTGAACTTTCATCAGGGAAGTGAGTCTGGGTGCTTTGGAAGAGTAAGCGCCTCCTGTTTAGCTAGTTACACCCGTCATGTGTGTAATCAAAATTGTGTGATAAGGAACAAGGAACTATGGGACGTCAAATATATCCAGGGCAATCCTGGACACAGAGACATCAAACTTAACAACAATACTGTGATTACGACCATAAAACTTTTTGAGGGCCTTGATAAGCCTAGGCTTGCAAGATCCCTGAGCCTGCTTCCTTCAACAAAGCCCCCGTAGTGGGAACAAACTCTACCATAGCTTTTAATTGGGAAACAAGGGACAGAAATTAAAGAAATACCACCATAACCCAGTGGATCTCGTCTATCACCACCACCCTTCGGAATAGGGTTAATAATACTTTCGCCCCACACGGAAGGGGTTTGCCCCACACGCGGAAGGGGAAACAAATACACAATAAGCAGGAGAAGCAGGTTTATTGCTGCATAGAAAAGGAAAGCTGACAATAGAAAAAGTCAACACGTTTGTCATGAAGTTTCAATAAACTAATAAAACAAACTTTTATTAACAGATAAAAAGCGTTTTTGAAGCACGTCTTTTTTTCTTTAAATGTTAAAACATAAAAGATTGTTAGGTTTGTATGTACTGTAGTCAAAATGTAATGGTATATTTCCAAAGTGTTAGTGAAGAAGTACACAGTATAATGTATAATAACTTTGACCAAAATAAACATGGTAAAAACTTTTTCTCTAGCGTTTTCATACCTTATGGGACTTTTCAAGCAGCCATTTGTAGTGTAAATAACAAACTGCTGTGGCTTCAATGATATGTGATAAGAATATACTTGGTAGTGATATTTAAATGATATAATACATCTATTCTCATAGCTGTGTAAAACACTATTAAAAACAAGTTATGACATTATAATGCATGTCTTCACTACAAAACTTGGGTAGATTCTATTAATCTATTACATGGTGGCCAGTTTATTAAAAAAATATAGGAATTCATGAGAATTCAACTCAATTTGTAAAAATATATCCGGTATATTAATCTTGATTTTTTTCTTCTTTTTTTTTTTTTTTTTTTTGTGAATTTGTAAAAAAGTAAATTTCTCAATTTTCATAGTTTTTTTTTTCATTAAAGAGGTAATATATGTTTAGCCCATGGTAATTTATTTATTATCAGACATAAAGGCGAGTTCAAGCAAATCTGTGTGATGGAATTCATAATGAGCTGATGTATAAAGGTAATGAGCCCTTTAAAATAAAAAAAAATGAAATTTACATGAAAAATACATTGGTGAACATAAAACTATACACTGACACAAATACATATTTTCTCCATCTTGATCTAAGTAAATCCTATATGGTTTATTTATCTAACATTATCACAGTCTACACTTTTATTGTTCATTTTGCATAATTATACAGTATTTGCTGAAAGTGTAAAACAATATTAAATTTATTGCATTGACTCATAATATGATTGTGCATATTGCACAATTGGTCACAATCAATTTTCTGAAGTTTTAAAACATTTAACACTCATATGATTGTGCATAGTGTCCGTGGAATTAGAAATCATAATGAGTTTCTGAAAGTAGGTTAATTAATCTTTTTAAAGTTTAAAAAAAATAAAAAGTGAAATAAATTTATGATACACTGACACATATACATACATGTCTTTCTCCAAGTTTTTAATTATGGCTTATATATCTAACACAATCACATATTTTTGCCAATTTTTCCATATATTGGCTGGAAGAGGAAGACAAAATTAACTCTATTGCAGTTCTATTGAGTCTAAATATGCTTGTGCATTTTGCGGTCTCAATTGGTCACAATCGGTGTTCTAGTCTTTTAAAACATTTAACACTCTCATATGATTGTGCATAGTGTCCGTGGAATTAGAATTCATAATGAGTTTCTGAAAGTAGGTTAATTAATCCTTTAAAGTTAAAAAGAAAATGTGAAATAAATTTATGAACATAAAAACTATACACTGACGCAAATACATATATTCTCCATCTTGATCCTTGTAAATCTTGTATCAGTTATATATCTAACACTATCACAGTAAGCTACACATTTATTGTTGATTTTGCATAATTATACTCGCTGAAAGTGTAAGACACAGAATTAAATCTATTGCAGTTCCATTGACTCTTAATATGATTATGCATATTGCTATTAATTCATTTAATTGGTCACAACCTCTTAATATGCCTGTCCATATTGCAGTCTCTGAATTGTTCACAACAATCAGTTTTACACCCAAGTCTTTAATATTTGTATGTTCAGAACATGATTGTTCATATTGTGATCTCGGAATTGGTCATAACAGTCAGTTTCTGAAGTCTTAAGATTTAATGTTGGTATGTTCAGAATATAAATTTGGTTTTGGCCAAGATTTACAAATTTCATTGCAATTATGCCTTGAGAAAAACCTCAGAATTCCATCCATTCCTAAATCATTTTGACCATATTTATGTGATACAGAATGAATGTTAGGAACAGTTAAGTTATAATGTCCTTCGTAGAAGGAACCTTTTAGACCAGTTATCATCAGCTCCTCGTTGTTATGATAATAAGTAAAATGACAAAATGCCTGAAGTAACTCTGGACAATTTTCCAAGATCAACCCATCACATTCCACATATTTCTGCCAGTGGCCTTCTATGTGTGGCTCTATTAGGACATATTCATCCTTTCTAATGTGTTTCCTGTATCCTTTGAAAAATCCAAAGACAGAATTGAGCTTTGAAGTTGAATCCATAGCGCTGGCATAACATTTGGGAAATATTATTCCATGTGGATGCTGCTGATGTTTGTGAGTTTCCTCCATGAACTTTGTGGCATTGTGGGAAGCCGTCTCCAGGATATTAAGATACTTTTCCCAGAATGCCTCGTCAGCATGGCTACTTCTGCTTGCCTTCACAACTGCTTTTTCCATGCTTTCAAAGGTACAAGCATAGAACATGGATGCTTTGTACACATCAAACCTACTGCCTTCTGCTACTGGATTGAAATCAAAGCTAGCACACACATTATCGGGCGAGGAAGGGAAAGTGTCGTTACTCATATGCATCTTGTATTTATATGGCGATGTTAGATCTCTGCAATAGAGAATTAAGCATGGATTTAACAACATACATGTACCCTGATAATACGGTATTTGATTGGTATGATTGTTTTTGATTTGTCTATTGTTTTGCTACCTATTGTATTGGCACCTACTTAAGAAGTTCATTCAAAATTCAATACTAGTGTCACCGTTTTGTCATTATACACAGCTCGTCAAAATTGGGGATTATTAATAAATAGTTTCAATATATATTTAATTAGTCGTGTGTAACGCTTTTGTTCGCTTGTGGTGTCACGTTGTTTGTTGCTTTCGCTATTGCCAATCTTGCATAATTTCAGCTACTATTTTTTGTTTAAAAACGGATCGGTTTGGTTGATTCATTAGCCTTTAAACACAAGACATCTCGTCCATAGGGGTTTGACTACAAATGGAAAGCTATTTAATTGCATTCCAGTTAGCCCGTCGTTAATAGATTGCTAATCCTTAAACGGCTTTAATTAAATGGCTTCTCAAGAACCAATAAAAATATGGCAATTGACCTTGGCGGCAATTTTGCCAGGCCTAAGTCCTATCAAATTTGCGAAGGTGGTTGACATTGACACTTAAAGTAACTCATTTCATATCACGTTAGATAGTAAAACCTTTAAACATTTTGCCATGAACGAAAATGTCTAAGGATTTGAACCTTATAATAATATATAATAGCATCGGAAAAGAACAGCAAGGATCTCTAAGCTAGTTGCCCTTGTCCTACACCGAAGATCACGTTGACCTGCAGTAAAACACATTAAAATATTTCCATACTGCTAAAGCGGGTTCTCAAGGATCCATACTCTAGAAGTTGTAAAACTTTAAACTTTGTAGGTCCCCCAAGGTACCTCTGTTTGATTAGAACTTATAGACAACTCCATTAAGCCTGCTGGGGGTCACGAAGGCCGAGTAGTCCAAGGTATCGAGCTCCTATTCGGGCAGATCTTAGTGTGGGACAGTTTGTCAGATCGTTTGCTATAAGTAGGTGGTTTCCTCCAGGCAGTGAGTGGCAACGGGTTTCTAAACTGACCGCCTTGATATAAGTGAAAGAATCTTTTACATAAAGTAAAATATCATTACTCCACTCCACCCCTTAAGTCTGTTGGAGTTATCTTCCTTCAATACTATAAAGATTTATTTTAGTAGCATTGCCGACTTTATTTAAATCATTAGAGTAGAGTATGAGTTACTTATATGCGAAAATAACAGGCATTGGCTTTGAAATGTTAGTTATCTAATTACAACATCGATTTTTAAGGAAAGCCATGTGCTTCTTTGTTTTATTGCGGTAGGCCTCTAGAGCAATAGCACCTCATATGAATAACACTATTAATGAGATCGCTCTAATTAATAGAAAAGTATTCTTGATAATTAAAGATATCTGATTATTTCAATATCACATGTAATAATGATAAAACGGCCATTCATACATTTCTGTCACATTAATTGGAATTGCTTGACGATCTATTGAAGAAAACACCGCGTATGTTGCAGATACAAAAAGCAGATTGCATGTGTATTTACATGGTCAAACGTTCTAATAAGTCCTGAAATTGAGTACAATATTCAAGGTTAAACCTGTTATTGATTCTAACTATACATGTATTTGTTCCATTCAATTGACCTGACGAAACTTTAACGGCAACTGGTGTGATTTGTCTACGTTGGATGACGGTAGACTTGGTGCCGAGAGATAACCTTTCAGTAGACTCCATTGTAACAACACTTATTGTCGATGGACGACCTCACAACCGACTTCAAACTGTAAATGTTGTCATACTTCAAGATTGTCTGTATGGGTCAATACCAGAAATGATAGGGAAAACATGTATGACGTGATAAACTTCGTTATTCACGCTGTTAAAAACAGATAATTATCTTTAGTTTATCATATATATTGTAAACAATATTTGGTTTAATCTACGACTTTTCTTGTCCAGAATTTATAAACAAATGTAGTTTTAATCAATAACCATAATTGTATAGCATTTGATTTAAGGATTAACTTTGATTGCAAATTGAATGAATGACTTTGCCATTCATGAAGGAATTTGCGCGTGACCAACTGAATTTATCACCCAATAAATTCAGTGCAACCAAAGTTCAATCCTTTCAGCCCTAGGAAGCCATAGGGCCCAAAATAGGTCCCAATAGGGCTACGTTCGGCGCTCACCTATCAAATTTTCAGGTTTGATTTTAATGACGTCAAATGAAATTCCGCCCATTTGTCAATGCCAAAAGAAACAAACAAGTGACGTCATGGGTGAAAGGTCGCACGTGACCAGCCAAAGTTATTGGTAAATATCTCCAGTTGCTCTCAATGGGTTTATTGATGGGAATTTAGTACGATTCTAAATATTTTGCAGTTAATCATTTACATCATTTGCATGACCGCGCTACCTCCAAACTAGAAATTATGAATAACAAATTAGCCTTATACCTCATGCAAAAGAACTAGTGAAAGAAATATACAAATAGACTTAAGAAAGTGGATCTAGAGGGTATTAAACAAAAACAATTATAATTGGCCATAAACATGTCGGAAATTATTATTTATGCATTTACGATCAACATTTTATGTATTTAAGATCAACATTATTCGTGGAAATCTGAAGTATTACGCATTTTGATTAATTCTAAATTTAAATATATTGAGCATCAATATTCTTGAAGTTTTAAATGAATATGCAAATAATTTTTATAGTAATCACCATGACATAAAGTACAGCAAACTTCGTGCGTTCACGCTCAGTTTATCAAGTAAACAAATCGTAGAATATTTGTTTTGTTAAAACTGTAAAAACTGATAATTTAAAACGTGTTCCTATTTATGACTTTAAACAATGAAATACTATTAGCTCTTAAAAGGAATTAAACATGAAATACCCAACAAAATGTTTTTGATGGTCAAAGTTGACATACTGTGTTAGATATTTGTTTAAACATTAGCAGGTGCTTGTTAGTGTATTAACCACTGCCTCCCCCTCCCATAATGTATTTTTGTTGTTTTTATTGATAAGGCTTTGTAATTGTATGTGGCCTTTTTCAGGTATTTTGAATATATTAAAATGTTTATCTCTCAAGATAAGCTTTTAACCAATACACTCGTATTTCTAAAGGACATTGCATCAATTGCCCATTGCAACAACAAACACCAGTGCCACCTAGATCACCTCTCAAAGATATTACGCTTATGCTGAAAACATCGAGTTTCTATATTTACATACAGTAAAGCCTGTCCAAAGTTTAACTTTCAACTAACGAGAAGGAGTCGAAGCTCGGCTAGATATGATTAGCTAGACTTAAAGATCTGTCGATATCAGCTGCGGTATCCAAGCTGTTAAAACAAACAATTATCGTTAGTATTTATTGTAAACAATATTTAGTTTAATCTACGACTTTTGTTGTGCTTTAGGTCTTGTTTTTCCAACGGCAAAATCTAAATAAAATAGAACACAGAAGACATTTATCTTGGTCCAGAATTGATACACAAATGTAGTTTTAATTATCAATATCCATAATCGTATAGTATTTGATTCTGCAGTAAATCGTGCTGCTTCAAAAATCGAAATTATTAATGAAAAAATAGTCATATACCTCATGCAAAGAGAACCAGTGAAAAAATACACATATAAACTTGAAAAAGTGGGTCTAGTGGATAACAAACAAAATCATTTATAATTGCCCATAAACATGTCGGAAATAATTATTCGTGGAAATGTGAAGTATTACGCATTTTGATTAATATATGGAGCACCAATATTCTTAAAGTTTTAAACAAATATGCAATTGACATTTTTATAGTAATCACCATGGAGCACCAATATTCTTAAAGTTTTAAACAAATATGCAATTGACATTTTTATAGTAATCACCATGACATAAAGTATAGCAAACTTCTTGCGTGCGCGCTCAGTTTATCACGTAACAAATCGTAGAATATTTGCTTTTGTTAAAACTAAAAACTGAAAATTTAAAACTTCAATCTTTATAATACCCAGATCATGTTCCTATTTACAACGCTTAAACAATGGAATATTATTAGTTTTTAAAAGGAATTAAAACATGAAATATCCAACAAAATGTTTTTGATGATCAAAGTTGACATATAGTGTTAGATATTTGTTTAAACATAAGCAGGTGCCTGTTAGTGTATCAAACACTGCCCCCTCTCCCATAATGTATTTTTGCTGTTTTTATTGATAAGGCTTTGTAATTGTATGTGGCCTTTGGTATTTTGAATATCTCTCAAGATAAGCTATTAACCCATTAAACAATACTAAAACCGTAGTTCTAAGGGCATTGCATCAAATGTCCATTACAACAACAAACACCAGTGCCTGCTAGATCACGCCTAAAAGATATTACGCTTATGCTGAAGACATCGAGTTTTTACATTTACTTACAGTACAGGCCTGTCGAAAGATTAACACCTAACTAACGAGAAGAAGTCGAAACTCGGCTAGATAAGGATAGCTAGACGCAAAGAGCTGTCGATATCAGCTGCGTCAGTGGCGGATTAAAGGGGGTTTAAAAGAGAGAGAGAGAGAGAGAGAGAGCACTATTGGCTGATGTGACCCCCATATGTTAATGTAACAACCCATTGCTGTATACGTGTTGTTCCGGATCGCGTTTACTAGACCTAACGTCTCCGGAAGCTCGCGGGCGCTCGTACCTA
This sequence comes from Anadara kagoshimensis, assembly GCA_021292105.1. NCBI lineage: Eukaryota > Metazoa > Mollusca > Bivalvia > Arcoida > Arcidae > Anadara > Anadara kagoshimensis. The sequence goes on along the minus strand of CM037875.1, from coordinate 53,962,443 downwards.
GCATTGATATACTAGTATTTCTCAATCCCCCTTTCAAAAAATCCTGGATCCGCCCCTGTGCGTTATTAAAGCTGTTAAAACCTTTAGTATATATTGTATTATAATATACTATATATTATAATACTGAAATATAGTAAATAGTATTTAGTTTAATCTACGACTTTTGTTGTACTTTAGGTCTTGTTTTTCCAACAAAATCTAAATAAAATAGAAAACAGAGAGACATTTATCTTGGTCCAGAATTGATACACAAATGTAGTTTTAATTATCAATATCCATAATCGTATAGTATTTGATTCTGCAGTAAATCGTTTATGCATTACCGTGCTGCTTCAAGAATCGAAATTATGAATGAAAAAATAGCCATATACCTCATGCAAGAGAACAAGTGTAAAAATACACATATAAACTTGAAAAAGTGGGTCTAAAGGATAATAAACAAAATAATTTATTATTGGCCATAAACATGTCGGAAATAATTATTTATGTATTTACGATCAACATTATTTATGGAAATCTGAAATATTACGCATTTTGATTATTTCTAATTTCAATATATTGAGCAACAATATTCTTGAAGTTTTAAATGAATATGGAAATAACAATTTTGTAGTAATCACCATGACATAAAGTACAGCAAACTTCCTGCATTCACTTATCACGTAAACAAATCGTAAAATATTTACTTTTGTTAAAACTGTAAAAACTGAAAATTTAAAACTTCAATCTTTATAATACCCAGATCATGTTCCTATTTATGACGTTTAAACAATGGAATATTATTAGCGCTTATAAGTAATTAAAACATGAAATTTTCTTTTGGGTGTTTTTGATGATCAAAGTTGACATATAGTGTTAAATATTTGTTTAAACATTAGCAGGTGCTTGTTAGTGTATTAACCACTGCCCCCCTTCCCATAATGTATTTTTGTTGTTTTTATTGATAAGGCTTTGTAAGTTTATGTACGCTTTGTCCGATGTTTTGAATATATTAAAATATTTATCTCTCAAGATTAGCTATTAACCCATTAAACGATACTAAAACCGTAGTTCTAAGGACATTGCATCAATTGTCCATTACAATATAATTAATGCAACCTCACGTCCAAGTTAATCTCACATGCTGAAAACACCGAGTTTCTACACGAACATATAGTACGGCCCTGTCAAACACCCAGCTAACGTGGAGTCGAAGTTCGGCTGTTGTGGCTTAGATATGGTTAGCTAGAGACTAAAGATAGCTAACGATAGCCTGAATTAGCTGCTAATTCGACACAAACTCGTTATCTTGGTGTTAAACTTTCGACAGTCCTGTATCGTACATCTGGAACTCAAATAGGCCAGCAGTGTTTTAAGCTGAAACTATATTTTACAAGGATTTAAAAATATATTAAAATCGAAACACAAATGCATATATACTTGTTCCCCGGCCGTACATATACCTTCAGGCATAATGATTTAATCAAAACCGGTTTGATGCAGAAAGTGAAAAAATATACATACATTTGTATTTTGAAAAAATGTTTTGAAACCGTGTGTTTTATTTATGAACGTTATATTTATAAAAGTTGTTTACATATAATACATTTATTATTGTGCAAATAACAATCCATTAAAACATGCAGTAGTCAGACTAAATTAAAAATGAAAAAAAAAATAATTAAAATTAAAAAAAATAGTCACAAGGACGAAAAACATGCAATCTTTTAGAAAGAGTGAATGTTACACACTTTTCAATGTATTCAATTTATTACTTGAATGGAGAACATTATACAAGTCAATTGTTGTAGTCTTAAATGTCGTATGAGATATATATACGAGGACATTCAATTACAAATTTGAATATTAAAAATTTTTAAACAATTTAAAAGTTTAATGTATTCAATACTTGAATGAAGATCCATGTGTAAGCCAATATCGTTTAGTCCTAACTGGTATATATACATATATTGACAAGGACATGCAATTTAAACAATTTTAAATTTTAATGTATGTAATTCACTTAAATGAAGAACTATGTGCAAGCTAATGTCGTGTATGCAATTGACAAGTACATGAAATCACTAATTTGAATATTAAACATTTAAACAATTTTAAATTTTAATGTATTTAATTCACTTGAATGACGATCCATGTACACATCGCCAGTAAAGTCAATATTGTTAAGTCTTAACTACTGTCTACAAGACTTAGTAAAATTTAAATATATAAATACTTAAAAATAAACTCAATGATGTGATCGAACAACTCTTCTGCCCGTTATAGATAGATAGCATGTTTGTGTTCAAGGTAAACTTATTGTGTTGCTTTTTGTAGCAGAAGCGTGCCTCTCCATGCTATATATTATGTGATTTAACTTTATAATAGAAATTCAATCTTCTTTCTAAACGAAAGCATTCTAAAGTTAATCAGTTTCAGAATTGTTGTTTGACAAGACATAATGCCAAAAGGTTCAAGTATATTCTCAAACTGATTTTAGAAGAAAGATAGACATTAATTCTAAAATGCGAATTTACGTTACCATAGAAATGTATTTGATTATACATCCAGAAAATAAACCTTTTATCTTACTACGGAAACCATATAAACTGAGAAACTTTAACGATAAAAATTTAAAAAATTTTAAAAATAATATTAACCTTACCTGTTTAAATAGATGAGCTCTATCGCCAACTTCTAATAATATGAGCACAAACAAAAAGCAAGGTTATATATATACCGGTATTGGGGTGTTTGTTTACATATCTTTAAACCTTTTCAGGTGTTTAGAAGCTGGTATATACCACTGACAATATATCCCGAGTCTGATTATGAGCTTAAGAGGATATTGGGGAATATTTTCGGTTAAAATTGATAAATTGGTTGTTATCAAATTGATAAACATGTCATACTGATACATGACATTGTTTTTTTATTTAATAAATTTAATGTTTTTTAAATTCTACGTATCTCTAACGAGTGTTGAATTAAACTTTGTTAAGAATGATAGTGACATAGCACACGGTCACATACCTACTTAGGTATTGTATTTTCTGTGGTTGCCAGGGAACAGAATGGTAACCTTTAGAAATTTCTAAATAAAACCTTTACTAAACAATATATTTTTGTCATTGTAACTTGTCTCATAACATGCTTTAAGATTAGTATAAAGCAAATTCTTTAAAAAAAATAATGTACGTAACAATAATTCTTGATTGTTATAATGTACATGTTGGGGTTTTTGCTCATTGTTTGGTCAAATGAAGCTCATTTTAAGTGTTTAAATTTGCCTATTTATTGACTAATGAATGACAAATAAGAGGAAAGAAATGGTCCCCATTTACTGGGAATTATTTACTACTGAACTAGGGCCTAATACGTTTTGAGCTCATCTGACCAAAGGCCAAGTGAGCTTAAGGCATGGCACAGCGTGAGACCATCTGTAAACTTTAATCTTCTCCTCCGAAACTGCTGGGCCAATTGAAACCAAATTTGTTGTGGAAGGTCATTGGCAGAGTCTAACTATAGTTTGTTCAAATCATGGCGATCTGATATACAAGATTGCCGCTGATACTTAAATAGACAAACCCTTAAAAAATCTTCTCCCGCTCAATGGAGGCAACAACTGATGGGATATTTAGATTCTGCATAGTCTTAACCTTAAAGGTTGTTCATTTCGCGAAATTTGGCCGAAAAACAAGTTACGCGTTTTTTTCGTTAAATTATGCGAAGTTTTGAAAACCAATTTTAATTTGCTATATCTTGACTATTAGTAAATATAATGACATGGGGTTTCAGATTTGGTGTTGTCTTGACGTGACCTTGAAAATGAGATCAAGTGAATTGTGAAGGTCACGACATAATTTTTTACCTTTCTGATTTTATTTATTATCTGAAAAACTGTAAACATTTGGTAAAGATTTGTACATTAGAATATTGTATATATGTAACGATCATTTTGATATATAGATGAAGGTCATTGGTTCAAAGGTCAAGGTCACAGATGCGGGACTTCCCTTGTGGAAGTTCACGTGTTTAACCTAATTTGCCCGCTACAAAGTTTTTACTTTGCTTTAGGATTTAAGTTTGGATTGGAGTATGTTTGTTTATTGATATTTATGTCGTTGTGGTATTTTGGTGTCTAAAGGCAGAAGGTCTGACCAATACCATTTGTCTGACAATAGTGACAGAACATCTTAAGTTAAAGTTGGAATTGATGTTAAGCATTATATAGCTGACACTTCATGTTGTTATTATCTTGGTTTTTATATCTTTCATATTGTTTTGATATGCCATTGATTGCATTGGTTATTGTCAAGTATATGAGCACATTCTAATTTCTGCTTTTCATTCGGTCTGAAGAATAACATTTATACAAGTAAAATATTATCTTCATATAAAACCAATTCTGCTTGATTGAATCAACGGTATAAAATTTAGAATTTATAACGTTTTAATTGGTATTGAGTTTTGAAAGAGGAATAAGTCTGAAAACTGGTCCAGTTACTGTTAGTTATTATCCAAACCTTATGTTGTGTCACACAAATTCAGAGCTTTTTTGTAACATTAAAGGAGTAAGAATTTTTAGGTGATTGTGACACCCCAACATTTCCCATTATCGTGACGCAATATGACCTTCAATGAAAGAAAATGACAGCAATTAGTCAATAATAAAATGGCAGAAATAAGTCTATTCTATGCAGCATTTGTAGATATCGTACTACTGTTCGATACAAGAATTAAAATGATATCAACGATTTAAAATTACTGTATAGCTGATTTAAATATACCTAGATCGATAAGAAATAGTCTATCTGTCTGTCAAACCACAGCGTCTCTCAGTATGCATTGAAACTTCATTTAGACATGAAATCCACTCACACAATCTCACACGATACTTGAAGGAAGTTTCGATGATCTGGGTCAATTCTTTGTAAAACACCATCTTATAAAAAGTCTATCTACCAGGTGTTATCAGAGATTAGAACAATTCGAATCCCGATATAAAAATCCATGAGTTTATCTCGTCTATTTGAAGACGTTATATTATTCCTTTCTTTTATATTTATGTTACTCTTATATCCCTAAACGGTAGTCTTATGCTGTATAATTAAAACAGGTTTAGTAATTATGTGACGGATTTATCATGCTATATGTAGATCTTTAAAAAATAGCATTTGTTTAACAAAAAATGGGTAGATATTTCTGGTCCCGGTTTCACAATCATTCCTAAACTAAGATTTAGCAAATTAGCAAATTTTGGTTAATCTCTTTCTTGAACTACTGATAAATATTGTTGTCGAAACTAAGTGCAAATGTTTTAATCTAGAAGTGTTTTTAAAAATGACGCTCTAAATTCCTAAATATCTTTAAAATGAACAAAATTATGAAGATTTGAAATTTAGTAAGTTTTAAGTTGAGGAAGATCTTAGCTAAGGAATAATTGTGAAACCGGAACCTGATGGTGTTTGTGGTCTCATCGTAAGCTTAAAGTATTATCTTTTAGAATGTACACGTTTTACAACTATACATTTTCTCTTTCTTTTTATACTGATATTAATACAATACGATATATGAAATGGTTTTATCACTAGTTATGTTTCTTTGTTTAAATATTTTTCTTTTACATGACTCATCTTTTAGAAAAAACAATTTTTTAGCAAAATGATATTTAAAACAATATTGATGTCATTTTTAAGCATTATTAAAATTTGATTTAATGTCTTCTATATATTAATTATGCGCATTTGTATTAGCCTATCCACAGGATTTTGTTTTTGTTGCAATTAACTGTACAAAAAGACGTAAATTGAAAAGAAATTGGCCATATTTATAATATTGTCATGCACAAAATTTAACGGCATTATAATTGTCATCTATCTTCATAAAGATTTTGGTTTGAGTTAATATGTAAACATGTTGAGTAAAAAGTCACGAAAACTGTGCATCGTGTTTATATCATGCCTGACTAATTGTCTTCCTGACATTTAATACAATTTCAGGGACCTTGCAAGACTAGGCTTACCAAGGCATAAAAATTGTGTGTTTCACATTTAGTATGCTATTGTAGAGCTTGTTCCTACCACGAAATAAGCTGTTTATAGATAAATTGATGACACAGGGATATTGTGAGGCTAGGCATATCAATAACTTCAATCAGTTTTTTGGCTGTTATCACAATATTGTTGAAGTTTTTATGTTTCTGTATCCCAAATTTTCCTGGGTATCTTTGGTGTCCCATAGTTCTATGCTCCTTTCATTTTCAAGTTTGATTTCATACATGGCGAGTGTAGATAGCTAGACAGGGGGTATTTACCGTTCCGGAACATCAAGTGGAAGTTCACATGTTAGTTTGCCAGTTTCGAAGTTTTTATTTTTCTTTAACAATTATGATTTAAACATGGATCGGTATGCCCGATCAATCCCGTTCATAGCCAGTAGAATAATGACCCCGAGTTCGTGTGACCGTATGGTATCGCCTTGCTTTCTAGATCGTTCACTCATGTGCTTTCAAAATATTTTCTCAGAATTATCAATGTTTTACAATAACACCGTTGTGTGATCGATCAGTCATGAGCCGTTATTATCTAAAGTATTAATGTTATCAAAGTTGTAAATAAAATTATTGAAATTTTAAATTCGTACATCGTTGTCATAACCGTTTTGAGTACTCAAATAAATATACAGTCATAACACAAAGACTTGGTGTATGTGTTTTATCACGTTTACACGTTAAACCAGATTTTACTGACCTTGATATCAAAAATTATTTGTTACTCCAAATTAACTTATGTGAACTAGAAACTTCTAGATATTAATACATGTATGATTAGCCTTAAGTTAACGTACAAACACTTAAATGTCTTTTTTTTATTTTTTCTTCTTGACTGATTTTTTTTACTTTAAAAAATTACCTATGCTTACAACGTAAAGTTAAAGTATTAAATAACGTTTAATAATTTTAACGCCCTTTAGTAAGCTGTGTATTCATTTAGAATTTAGAACTGAATGTTGCATTGCTATTTTTACTGAATGAAAATAGTTACTTCTAACATGTGCTATTTTTTATTTTTACGAAATAAAGTATTTAAAAAAATAACAGTTGGCACTTTTACCATCGAGAATGCTGTTTTTAAAAACCATCTTCACTGATTTAAAATATAACTACATATAGTTTTAGAGACTTATAACATATATTCCTTATTACCAGTATTAGCTTATCTTCCGCCTTTCGAAGAAAGAGGGGGATGTATCAAATTCGAGTTTCCGTCCAAAATTCTTGTCTGCCTAGGTATGGGGCGCGTATATTGTTAAATTGTTAACCTGAGTCAGTTTGCTCATTTTCCTCAGAGTTATTGCCCTTTTGGCATAAGTGCAAATCACAAATAAGAACCTGCTAGCGGGGGTCCTAATTCACCGAATTTACCTGTTCATTCTTATACCAATACAATTATCAAGTTTGATTGAAGACTGCCATAATAGTTCATTTGTAGCTGTTGAACAACTGTCTGATTCTGGTATCCCCAAAAAATATCGCCGGGGGCGTGGGGGGGGGGGGGGTGAGGACCTGTTGCGACGTTTCTTATGAATCCCGTGTCCATAGCGTTTATCCCCCTTTTTTTTTTTTTTTTTGAGCGGGTTCATTTGGTCCGTTTTGAACTAAAATGTTTTAAGTGCTGGGGGTACAGAAATAACATCACTTACAATAAGAACATGTTGATTAACAATTTCACGTGAAATGATATCGCCCGTTCAAGTTGTAAAAACAGGGACAAGTACCATTTATTTCCGAGACAGGGACAATGATGATAATGTCAATTTCAACTGATATAGACCCTATCCAAACTTTGTGTTTTTGGGAAATAAATAAGGATATGTGTCTCAAAACATGATTGATAGCAACAAGCTATAAAGAACAGTCTATTGAGAGACAGACCTACACCCCCCACCCCCCGTCCCAAAATTTCCCGAGTTTTTATTTCTTATATTGGACCTTGTGACTTTGCCCCCTTGGTCTGAGAACCCAAATGAGGTATGCGACACATCGTCTCATGTTGGTTTACATTTTGTTGACCAAAATCCATCCATAGACATGGGAGGTATGGGGCGGCCACGGCATTTGGACGGACGGCTAGACGGACAGGGTGATTCCTATAGTATAAGCATGGCCCCTTAGACTTCGTTTGCGTGGGTATAATAACCTAACCAATTGTATGGGACCCCAGACTCCTTAATCTGTTAGGTTCGCCTCATGGATAAATGCACGTGTATCTTAATTTTGTTTTTATTTGAAAACGAACTTCACAATAAATCAATTTAGAAAGCAACAATAACGTCACTGTCAAACTATTTGAAAGAATATATAAATTACATTTGCATTGACCTAGTCACGTAAATATACCGATGCACTAAAATGTGAAACTTCACCCCTAAACTCTCACCTTGGCAAAACAATAAAAATAAACATTGTGATTAAACTTAATTCAGTTAAACAAAAAAATATTACAATATGTCTTTCACTGTTTTTCTATATTTTGACTGAAATGAATAGCATGTACTGGGTATTTATATATATATACATTAATTAAGTCCACGCACATGTTATTTTTTTATTTCATTTTAATTTATATATTTTTTAGAATGAATATGATTTAAATAGATAGATAGTGATGTTCTTTTCAATCAATATTTTGAAATTTATTAAAATTGTATCTTTTTTTATACAATTTATATGCGTATGTAGTGTAGTGCATTGGGCAGAATTGCGTTTAAGGTGACCTTTCCAACTATGTCAAAACGGATCAAAACTAATTCAGGTAAAAATGCAGCGAATGCAATTAATGATATGTAACTTATTTAAACACTTATTGTTAATATGTATTTAAAGTACATAGAAAGTTCCGGAAAATGTTTGATTGATCATAACCATATATATATATATTTAGTGATCATAAATGTTTAACATCTCTTTTTAATGATAAAAACGCATCAAATCATTATGTAACCTCAATTTCTGAATGAAGTATTAAAAATTATACTAGTCCCTAGTCAGAAGTTTTATCGTCAGTGGTACCCGTACAAAGTGATGGGTTTATAAATAGTATATCCTATCGATTTAATTGTCATGTTTTCTTATCCTATTTCATTTTTTTTTCTTGCTTGCTTTTCTTATTTGCGAAACGTAGGAAGGTTAAGTCTACCCTACTCTATGTTATTATACCCCCCGCTTAAAAAGTGGGGGGTATATAGTGATGGGGTGTCCGTCCGTCCTTCCGTTACACCTTAGGGTACCCATCTCTTATCCGCAACTCCTCCTAAACCCTTCAATGGATTTTCATAAAACTTTCACACAATCTTTGTGATATAATGTAGATGTGCACCTCATATTTAAAAATTTGATCCGATGGATTTTTTATATGTGGGGGGGATATTTTTTTGAGCTTGTGGCTCACAGTTATTCTAGTTATATTTACCGCCGGCCAAAAAATCAAAGATCAAGATCACACATACTTCACATCAAATTTACATATTTTCTTCCGAAAAATCTGCGCTGTAAAATTGAAAAATCGGTACTCTGAACTTTTTTTCAGAAAGAGATATTCTTCAAAACCTAATTGACTCTGTGATTGCTGTACAAGAAAACTTGATTAACTCGAATAACAGAAAGACAGCAAAAATTAATATGAAATCAACTGAAAATAATGATGATAAACTGAATAACTTGTATTTGACAAAGCAACAAAATAAGAAACGATGTATACGTTAAGAGGCCACCAAGTCTCAACTTAATAATGAAAACAATTTCCAATATTATATTATTATGTTTTAAAATATCTTAATTGTTTTAAAGGAATAATACCCATAATATGCACTAGTATGTTTAATATGGGGTTCTTCTTATGTACTTCTAAGAAATACGAACTGACCAAAGACCGGTCAGTGACAATTATGACGTACATTTGGAGGTTAAACGGGACATCGCCTATTTATTTATGTATGTAGTTTATTTGCAACAAGCGACCGTCCTATGTGTGAATACACATAATTCGTTAAAGCCTAAACTTAGAGGTAATATAACACAGTATAGGACATAAATCATAGTTCTTAGACAGAAATGACCATCACCAATTAGTCCATCAAAACTGACCATTAACGTCAACACCTACACTTAATTGTGATCTGTGGCTAGCCGCAAATACCTGCCTAGGGTTATTTGTATACAGTGCAGCTTTTTGCGGGAAAACGCACGCATGTTTTGGTGAAGGAACCAATATTATCCTGAATGTGGTGGATTAGTTCCTAAAAGGTAAGATTTCAATATATTTTAATATTTCTAAAATATTTCTAAATTTTGAATGCGTCAATATTGAAGAACAACAGCTTCAAAATATCAATACATTTAAGTAAAATCAAGACGCGTTTATGCCCAAAATTTTGTTGAAAATGTATTAAACAACACTCTTTTTATTCAGTATTTTTTAATCAAAGATATTTATGTAATGACAAGTCAAAAAGTATTCTTCATATTTGTCCCTCAATACCTTCATGGTATTTTAAACGAACCATAAGTGCGCCTTTTCTGAAGAATGTAGAAAAAACTAACCGGCAACACTAGAATGAACAAACCTATAACTAAAGGAGATAAGTCAAGAAAAATGGATAATAGGGACCACTGGCCATAAACCTCCGACTTTAGGCGGACACTGGAATAAATGTTCAATGGTTTGGTAATACATGTACTAGTAATATTATTAGAAGACCCCACATCATCCCACTTATTGTACAACCAACGGACCATAAATACCACATGTGAGCTTCATTTTACCAAACAACGAACTAACGCTCTTTGCATGTATATGTCTTCCATAATAATTTATGAAAACATAAAAAATTGGAGAAGTAGATCTACAATTTGCAGAACCTAAAGATATCAAATTATTGTTTCTTTTTTTGTAAAACAATTATGACGTATGTACGAACATCAGTCCAAAGATGTTACTTGGTTTGTTTGCGTTGGTATTAAGTGTTTAGGCGTAGAAGTGTCTCGTGTAGTGTCAAGTCTGAGGGCATCTGAGTGCAAATAAACATAAAAGTACAATGAAGAAGTTATAATCTGCGTCATACAATTACCTTTCTTTTCAATAATTAATTATTGAATTTCAGTAAATGCTTGATTTGATTTATAGAATGTATGACAAAAATAATAAGCATTAGTTTGGACATATGGACCTCAAACTTTAGCATATCTCTCTGTTTTTGATTAGCTCTTCATTGTTATCAAACATCTTTACTGTCTATAGAATGAACATTTCAAACTGCTTCGCATAGTATCACTATTATTATTGTTATATTGAATGTCAGTAATCTTGCTTGCTTCGGTTTACAGAGTGTAAGCCAACGAAAGAATAATTAGTTTGGGCACAATGGATCTTAAACTCAACCAAGGCAATGATATTTGGCTATTTATGCTTAGCACATCTGCTTTTGGCTGCACTTATCTCTATCTATAGTTGAGTTAGATTTCTAGAGAATTGGCATTTTAAACTTGCTGAATTCGGTTTACAGAGTATACCAATTGGAGAATAATTAGTTTGGACACGTGGATTGTACACTTAAATAAGGCAATGATAATTGCTGCATATTTTATGCTTACTTCAGCTGCGTTTGATTTGTTGCATTTCAGTTGCACCAACAGTCTCTGCATTGTATTTTATGTCTAGAGAATAGACATTTTAAACATGCTTGCATAATAATAATTATCTTTTGTTATTAATATTGAAGTAGTTGGTAGTACTATCTATCTTCTAATTGTTGTTTTTAATTTATTCAAATATAACTGCCATATGCAATTTTAATAGATTTCATGATTTGAAAATTTAAAAAGAGGATATGACAAAACAAATAGATTAATAAACAATACATGACAACTGGTTCCTAACATATCCGCCATGTAAGGTAGTTTTAAATCATCGTGGTAGTAATTACATATTATACAAGTTTTAATTTTACAGCACTAGACGGCCGTTTCGGAATACAATTCCTCATCAGTAGTGCTTGGATCAAAGTTATGAAACCAAAATTATTTTGAAGATGTTGAAAAGCTACCCAAATATAGTTCACCAAATTAAGCTAAAGAAATACTTTGCACGAGGGAGTATACCTTAGTTTTTGAGAAATGAGTAATTCTGTCGTATCATTTTACTTTTCAGAAAAAAATCTAGCAAGTGTAAAATGATCAGCATCAGAATATTCCTCCTGTCAAACATTTTAGTCTTAGTAAACTGTTTTATTGAAGAAATACCAGTACCAAAGGACCTACAAGACTGTTATGACTATCATAGTCGGCGGACAGCTACGATAGAGTCTGTAGGGTACTCCATCCATTGGCAGTGTCTCCAAGAAAAGGTCTGGAAGATTATAGATCACAGTAGCTTAAATGTGACCAAGTTTGAAAGACAATGGATAGATAGTATATTGACATTCCCTAGACTTACTCAGCGAGCTAAGAGACAGTCCAGTCCAGCACACAGGTTAAGAAAGGAATACAGAAGGTTATCTATCGCTGAGCGGAACAAGTACCATAGAGCTGTAAACCTCCTAAAACAAATACGGGTATGTACCATAGAGCCGTAAACCTCCTAAAACAAATACGGGTATGTACCATAGAGCCGTAAACCTCCTAAAACAAATACGGGTATGTACCATAGAGCCGTAAACCTCCTAAAACAAATACGGGTATGTACCATAGAGCCGTAAACCTCCTAAAACAAATACGGGTATGTACCATAGAGCCGTAAACCTCCTAAAACAAATACGGGTATGTATCATATAGCCGTAAACCTCCTAAAACAAATACGGGTATGTATCATAGAGCCGTAAACCTCCTAAAACAAATACGGGTATGTACCATAGAGCCGTAAACCTCCTAAAACAAATACGGGTATGTACCATAGAGCCGTAAACCTCCTAAAACAAATACGGGTATGTATCATATAGCCGTAATCCACCTAAAACAAATACGGGTATGTATCATATAGCCGTAAACCTCCTAAAACAAATACGGGTATGTACCATAGAGCCGTAAACCTCCTAAAACAAATACGGGTATGTACCATAGAGCCGTAAACCTCCTAAAACAAATACGGGTATGTATCATATAGCCGTAATCCACCTAAAACAAATACGGGTATGTATCATATAGCCGTAAACCTCCTAAAACAAATACGGGTATGTACCATAGAGCCGTAAACCTCCTAAAACAAATACGGGTATGTACCATAGAGCCGTAAACCTCCTAAAACAAATACGGGTATGTATCATATAGCCGTAAACCTCCTAAAACAAATACGGGTATGTACCATAGAGCCGTAAACCTCCTAAAACAAATACGGGTATGTACCATAGAGCCGTAAACCTCCTAAAACAAATACGGGTATGTACCATAGAGCCGTAAACCTCCTAAAACAAATACGGGTATGTATCATATAGCCGTAATCCACCTAAAACAAATACGGGTATGTATCATATAGCCGTAAACCACCTAAAACAAATACGGGTATGTATCATATAGCCGTAAACCACCTAAAACAAATACGGGTATGTATCATATAGCCGTAAACCACCTAAAACAAATACGGGTATGTATCATATAGCCGTAAACCACCTAAAACAAATACGGGTATGTATCATATAGCCGTAAACCACCTAAAACAAATACGGGTATGTATCATATAGCCGTAAACCACCTAAAACAAATACGGGTATGTATCATATAGCCGTAAACCACCTAAAACAAATACGGGTATGTATCATATAGCCGTAAACCACCTAAAACAAATACGGGTATGTATCATATAGCCGTAAACCACCTAAAACAAATACGGGTATGTATCATATAGCCGTAAACCACCTAAAACAAATACGGGTATGTATCATATAGCCGTAAACCACCTAAAACAAATACGGGTATGTATCATATAGCCGTAAACCACCTAAAACAAATACGGGTATGTATCATATAGCCGTAAACCACCTAAAACAAATACGGGTATGTATCATATAGCCGTAAACCACCTAAAACAAATACGGGTATGTATCATATAGCCGTAAACCACCTAAAACAAATACGGGTATGTATCATATAGCCGTAAACCACCTAAAACAAATACGGGTATGTACCATAGAGCTGTAAACCTCCTAAAACAAATACGGGTATGTATCATATAGCCGTAAACCACCTAAAACAAATACGGGTATGTATCATAGAGACACAAACCGTCTAATCCAATTACTGGTATGTATCATAGAGCCGTAAATCACCTAAAACAAATACGGGTATGTATCATAGAGCCGTAAACCTTCTGAAACAAATACGGGTATGTATCATAGAGCCGCAAACCTTCTGAAACAAATACGGGTATGTATCATAGATCCGTAAACCACCAAAACAAATACGGGTATGTATCATAGAGCCGTAAACCTTCTGAAACAAATACGGGTATGTATCATAGATCCGTAAAACACCTAAAACAAATACGGGTATGTATCATAGAGCCGTAAAACACCTAAAACAAATATATGTATCATAGAGCCACAAACCTTCTAAAACAAATACGGGTATGTACCATAGAGCCGTAAACCGCCTAAAACAAATACGGGTATGTATCATAGAGCCACAAACCTTCTAAAACAAATACGGGTATGTACCATAGAGCCGTAAACCACCTTAAACAAATACGGGTATGTATCATAGAGCCACAAACCTTCTAAAACAAATACGGGTATGTACCATAGAGCTGTAAACCTACTAAAAACAAATACGGGTATGTATCATAGAGCCGTAAACCACCTAAAACAAATACGGGTATGTATCATAGAGCCACAAACCTTCTCAAACAAACACGGGTATGTATCATAGAGCCGTAAACCACCTAAAACAAATACGGGTATGTATCATAGAGCCGTAAACCTTCTGAAACAAATACGAGTATGTATCATAGAGCCTCAAACCTTCTGAAACAAATACGGGTATGTATCATAGAGCCGTTAACCTTCTGAAACAAATACGGGTATGTATCATAGAGCCGTAAACCTTCTGAAACAAATACGGGTATGTACGATAGAGCTGCAAACCTTCTAAAACAAATACGGGTATGTACGATATAGCCGTAAACCTTCTAAAACAAATACGGGTATGTACGACATAGCCGTAAACCTTCTAAAACAAATACGGGTATGTACGATAGAGCCGTAAACCTTCTAAAACAAATACGGGTATGTACGATAGAGCCGTAAACCTTCTAAAACAAATACGGGTATGTACGATAGAGCCGTAAACCTTCTAAAACAAATACGGATATGTACGATAGAGCCGTAAACCTTCTGAAACAAATACTAGTATATAACCAAATACAAACACCAGTCAATGATCAAATCACAATCTCTAAAAATCAAAGTAAAAACTTTGAAAAACTGGCAAATTAGATTAGGTTAAACACTTAAACTTCCACTAGGGAAATGAGGTTGGATATTCCAGAAGGGTAAGGACCTCCTGTCTAGCAAGATATACTCTCGCAATATGGGAAATCAAAATTGTAATTGAAAAGTTCCAAATACATTAGTTTGATCTCTTCATTAGAATAACTAAAAGGTTGTTGGTACATTGTTTTATAAAATAATGTTTACCTAATGCGTTGTAAAACAAAAAGGCTGGGTTGGACCCGCCGAAAGTACTTTCACTACACAAATGAACATCACTTTACGTCAATGTCCATCGCCCGTCCAAAGTAGGAAGTTACATAATTAGAAGGCTATTAGTATGTTTATCGTATTTCGTTTTTGTTCTCAGTTACATTCGATACTTGTTTCCAATATAAAAAAAGATATTTCATTTTATTAATTGAACATTAGTTATGACCAAAAGACTGGTTAGGGAACTAAATGTTAAAGAAACACAGAACACTATTTCCTTTTGTTTTGTCGTCTTCGTCAGTTCTGTGTCAGACATTATATAGGTGATGTAATAACAACAAGTGAGACACAAGCAATATTCTGAATATGGAAATAAATTCTCGTTTTATGATCTTTTGCAGGATAAAAGCTTAGTTTGTAACACAAAATAATGTTTTTATTTTTAGTTCGGTGGAGGATCTCGATATGACTTTATAGCAAACATTCACAGAGGAGATGCTATTCCATTGTCACATTTTGGACCAAATTATATGGGCTGGCACAGAGTTTACTTAGTTGTGTATGTATATCATTTGCAATTAATCTCAAAGAAAGTGGTTTTTTATTACAGCGTTTAAAATCTGTTTAAAATCCCTTGAATGATAATCAATACTGTATGAATCTTGATTTAAACTGAGGCATATAATCCATATGTTAGAGAAGGCTTTGATGCAATTAAAAACTTGCAATACCATAAAGTTGTTTTCAAGAAACATTGCATTGATGCATACATTAGCTTCTAAGAAATTACCATTTTTATCAATCTGAAACAACAGAATAATTTATATATAGGATTACAAGCAAATTGTAAACGAGATACAGTTTATTTTCACTGTGCTCTTTGTCACTTGTACAACTGATCGTTATATAGCAACCATGTAATGTGAGGAGCCGTGTTAGTTATCTTCCAACGTCTTTAAACTCTATATATTAATAGGTACTGTACCACATTACTTCTATCGGTTACTTTTTAGCAGTTTTACTTTTTCTTTGGTTCTTTTTAAGCTACTGGAAACTAAAATAGTTCTTGATCTGCAATGAAATCATTGCTTTTTATAGAATATTTCAGGTGTTAAATGTGTAATCACAAAATCCAAACATATCGGTTCATGCTTAAATCCCAAAAGCGAAGTAAAAATAAAAACAAACATACATGTCCATGCCCAAATCAAAATCCCAATAGCAAAGCAAAGACTTTCAAAAGTGTCAAATTAATTTAAACACGTGAACTTCCACAATTTACAAATATTTCATTGATTTTTTCAGATATGAAAATGCATTGAATCAGGTTGTGCCAGGAGTGACCTTGCCATATTTTGATTCCTCTCTGGACAATGAGATGGATGATCCTACACAGTCGATCATATGGTCAGAGGGGTTTCTAGGTAACGGTAATGGATTGGTGACAACGGGACCGTTTGCTAATTGGCAAACAAGAGCAGGACCTTTAATAAGGAATATTGGATTAATGGGAGAATTGATGAGTAAAGACAAAATAAACATGGTTCTGAATCAGACAAGGACACAAGATATAACATATCCTAGTGGACTTCCAGGTGCGATACTAGAGGCCCATAGTCACGCAGTGAATATCTGGATAGGAGGGCAAATGAGTGACCTCAACACGGCACCACAAGATCCAGTTTTCTTCAACCATCTTGCGTATATAGATTTTATTTGGGAGCAGTTCCGTATCCGACAAACTCAGTTCGGCATTAATCCCTCTACGGATTACCCCAATGTGGTAGAAAATGCTCAACATAAGTCCACATCTCAGATGGGATTTGAGGATTTACGGAACATAGATGGATTAAATACCATGTTTACAAGTGACATTTATGCTTATCAGATGTCACCCATTTGTTTTAAGACAAATCAAAATTGTCTTTCTCCATATTTAAGATGTGACGCAAATAAAGCCGAGCCACGTTGTATTTCACGTAAAATGTCCGAAATTGCAAACGATAACATTGTTTCCGGTTCAGAACCATACAATGCCCGCGGTATTCAAAACACGTTTCAATCAGACAGTCGGAACGATGTCAGAGAATGGGTGTTTTTACCTGTAGAAATAGTATACCACCGTCCTCCAGAGAGGGTGAAATATAATTCTTACCCAGTGTACCAGAGTAAGGCCATGATGGATACCGACCTTTATAGTCCAATGGCATATGATGGATTGAAAAGCGTTCTTAAGACCGGGAACCCTGTAGGCTACAACAACTGTTTTGAGTCCAAGTCAAATTATGGAAAAGTATTTGTAGAATCGAATGGACTGAATTATTATGGTACCTACAAAGAATTTGCGGTCGTAGACAATCGGCTAGCTTTGTCTAAAGCCACTACCTACGCAGCAGTAAAAAGTCCAGATACCGGAAGTACTGAAGTAAAGTTGGTCGCGTATGATTCTTGTGGGAGGATATGCAAACCTTTCTGCCGGGTTCCCGGAGTTGACAATGATTACAAACCATGCAATGGAGCAATTCGTGTTACCACCGACACTCCTAAAATGTATGGCAGACATTATGGAGAAAGTGTATCAGACCTGTGGACATTTCCCTCAAATGGACATTGTCCGAGTACTGCAGACTCTGAATATTTTATAAAGTTTAATTGCAATTTTAAAAATGACTGGCCTTGGGAAAAAGAAATGATCACAAAATCAGTGGGCAACAATTTTGCAAAAGTACCTACAGCTAAGGAACACTCAACGGTGAAAACTTCGACGTCGCTAGAAGTTGGGGCCGTAGGCAGTTCAATTCCAGGTAACTATTATAGTTCTTGAATAGCTCAGTAAGTTGCAATTGAGGTTTGGGCAGGGTAACTCGAAGATGTAAATAAACTGTTACGAATGTATTATATACGTGTTAAGTATTTTAAACTTCAAAGATATCTTTGAGTTATCTGTCCTGGTCTTCTTGTTCGACTAGATAAACGTTTCTATGATATCATTGCAATTAATGAATGAAATTTTTTCTATATTGCCAAATTAGCTATAGAAAACAATACTGGATGAAATTAACATCTATATGTATAAGACAAAAGTAAAAGCAAGCATAAACACACTATATAAAACTAAGGTTGTCCAATAGATTTAATAATTTACAGAAAGTAAACATTATGCTGATGTTTCTAAATGTCATGTCTATAGATGCTAAGGTTTTATAATGATTTATATTTTCACTTATTTTGGAGCTTTTGGTAATCTACAAAGCAAGCTCTTACTTCATAATACATTGTATTTCGTTTTGATTATATAGCCAAAGTCGCACAATCATCCCTTAACTAAGATTTTTAACTTTTTGGCAAATTCGAAATCTTAATAATTTTGTTAATTTTGAAGATTTTTAATAGGTGTCATTTTGAAGACCATATCTAGCTATATTACATATGAATCGTGTTTGTCAAAATGTTAATTTATAGTTCCGAAAAGATTGTGAAAATTTGATAACTTGAAGTTATGAAAATCTTAGTTTAGAAATGATTGTTAAACTGGTTTCTAATTGATTTATACTGTGTATATAACATGTATATGTATAGTTCTTGCTATCATTACAGGTTGTCTGTTAGGACACAGGTGTGTGGTGGCTAGATCCTGTGGTCCCTGTGTGGATAACGAACGTTTACCATGTCTAAAGTCTTATACCATGTATGCATGGTGTCGAGGAGGTAGATTCAACATTCGGAGGTGTGTTGGTCGAAGCCAGTATGACCCAGTTAGAGGACAGTGTACCGTTACCCAACACAATGGAATACCCCTCATGTAAAAATCCTTAAAATGGCGTCATTATGAAAATACCATATTTACACTTGACTTTTTTGTGCTAAGCTTTAAAGCAAAATGTAGTCCCTCATTTTTTATATTCGTTAAAGAATTTATGTCTGTATATATTTGATGTGTAATGCCGACTCCCACGCAAGGCAAGTCAATTTCGTTGTCAATTTCACTTGTTAACCATGATGGGTGTTTACAGATATTGACCATGAACATGTCAGTTTTGTTCTCCGTTTGTCATGTATATACTCAAGCTGAACTGTGATTAAAATGACATATAGTAGAAATAAATGTTCTGATTTATACATCATATATAGGTATATATAAGTCTTCCGTGTTACTTACAATCGAAAATATCAAATATATGCATTTATATTTTAGTAACCGGTTTTATTATTTTATTTTATTTTTTGTCTTGTTTGGCTGGGTTTTTTCTTTACTCTAGTGCCTGCTGTTAATCTTATAATCAGTAGTTCCAATATGTGTTTGTTTTGTCTTGTTATTTGTTTTATCATTAACATGTATTGTGTTGTATTCTTGGTTACGTTTGACGTTGTCAAGTTAATGTTTTTCAGTAAAGGGTTTATTTTACAACCTTTCGTGACAACAGTTTTGTGAAATATTAAGTTTTTATATAATTCTTAATATTATCAGATATTTGACATGAAAGAATAGTCTTTATCTAAGGAAGACAAAATGTCTTCTTTCGGTTGTTAAACGATCCATGAAAAATAATTTAGTTTTTTGATCTGAGTCATTTTATGGACATTCTTATAATGTGGTTTTAACGAGCAGTAATACTAAGTACTGTAAACTGTAAACATTTAGCAGCAGTTTTATTTTGGCGCTTTAGGCAGTCAGATCTTTCAGCTTAAATAAAACTGTGCTAAAATTACCTATATTGATTCCAAAGTGCAAACAAATAGTTGGTGCACAAAAATATGTCTGCGCTCATATAAAGCGGTTTACAGTAGTAAACTGGTAAATAATAACATTTGCTGCTAATTATACGCAAGACCCCAGTTGCACATTCATTCTTTAACTGAAATTTACTTTTACTTAAATTTATCCAATCTTTTTTTAACTACAAATGAACATTTTTACAAAATTAAATACAAGTGTTAACGGCGTGAAAATTATCTTTTAAATTGTACATTAAATTTCTATATATCTTAAAAATTAAAAATTATTTTGATTTCAAATTTACCAAATTTTAGTTAAGAAATGATTGTAAAACAAGGGGATGTTGCAAGTTTGTATCTGTAAACGTTTTACTCGTAAATTGAAGATGTAAAAAAAAGTTTTTAGCTTATATTATACCAATACTAGTAGAGTAAAGGTAAAAAGGATCTAAATTTGTGTAATGAAGTACAACCATGCAGCTGTTAATTAATGTGGCTAATTATCTAATTGAAATACGATATTTTGGAGCTGAAAAACATACTTTATACTAACCAACTCGACCAAAGAACAAAATAGAGCAAATAAAAAAAACAAATATACCAACCCATGTCCAAATCATACAATATCAATGCAAAGTAAAAATTTTGAAAACTGGCAAATTATGTTAAACACGCGAATTTCTACTAGAGAGGTGAGGTCTGTGACTTCGGAATAAAAAAACAAATAAAATACGACGACGAAATAGACACACACAGACCAATGCTAACGACAACAATTGGCGATCATTAATGATTTATGGGCGTCACAACAGTCTTGGTTTTCTAAGGCGACAGTTTGACCTTATATAATTCGAAACACCTGTGATAAGTGATCCCGATGTTCTAAGCAAGATTTTAGAGCTCCTAACAGAAAGATGTAAGACAAATTCGGATGCTATGCATGACCATTTTAGTCACGATTAATGCAATATTAGGATTAGATATGAAACGCTTTTTTCCCTTCCCTGTTGGTTTTTATACGTGAACTCCTTGAAATGATGTATGTGAACAGGTTCTATATAAAACGTTTAGGAGTTCAATTCGTTATATATGTGAACTCTTTGAAATGATGTATGTGAACAGGTTCTATATAAAACGTTTAGGGGTTCAATTCGTTATATAAGTGAACTCCTTTAAATGATGCATGTGAATAGGCTCTGTATAAAACGTTTAGGGGTTCAATTCGTTATATTAGTGAACTCCTTTAAATGATGCATGTGAACAGGCTCTGTATAAAACGTTTAGGGGTTCAATTCGTTATATAAGTGAACTCCTTGAAATGATGTATGTGAACAGGCTCTGTATAAAA
The DNA here is from genome assembly GCA_021292105.1 of Anadara kagoshimensis. NCBI lineage: Eukaryota > Metazoa > Mollusca > Bivalvia > Arcoida > Arcidae > Anadara > Anadara kagoshimensis. The sequence goes on along the minus strand of CM037875.1, from coordinate 53,940,710 downwards.
CGTTTAGGGGTTCAATTCGGTATATAAGTGAACTCCTTTAAATGATGCATGTGAACAGGGTCTGTATAAAACGTTTAGGGGTTCAATTCGTTATATAAGTGAACTCCTTTAAATGATGCATGTGAACAGGCTCTGTATAAAACGTTTAGGGGTTCAATTCGGTATATAAGTGAACTCCTTTAAATGATGTATGTGAACAGGCTCTGTATAAAACGTTTAGGGGTTCAATTCGTTATATAAGTGAACTCCTTTAAATGATGCATGTGAACAGGCTCTGTATAAAATGTTTAGGGGTTCAATTCGTCATATAAGTGAACTCCTTGAAATGATGCATGTGAACAGGCTCTGTATAAAACGTTTAGGGGTTCAATTCGTTATAAAAGTGAACTCCTTGAAATGATGTATGTGAACAGGCTCTGTATAAAACGTTTAGGGGTTCAATTCGTTATATAAGTGAACTCCTTGAAATGATGTATGTGACCAGGCTCTATATAAAACGTTTAGGGGTTCAATTCGTTATATAAGTGAACTCCTTGAAATGATGTATGTGACCAGGCTCTGTATAAAACGTTTAGGGGTTCAATTCGTTATATAAGTGAACTCCTTTAAATGATGCATGTGAACAGGCTCTGTATAAAACGTTTAGGGGTTCAATTCGGTATATAAGTGAACTCCTTGAAATGATGTATGTAAACAGGCTCTATATAAAACGTTAAGGGGTTCAATTTGTTATATAAGTGAACTCCTTGAAATGATGTATGTGAACAGGCTCTGTATAAAACGTTTAGGGGTTCAATTCGTTATATAAGTGAACTCCTTGAAATGATGTATGTGAACAGGCTCTGTATAAAACGTTTAGGGGTTCAATTCGGTATATAAATGAACTCCTTTAAATGATGTATGTGAACAGGCTCTGTATAAAACGTTTAGGGGTTCAATTCGTTATATAAGTGACCTCCTTTAAATGATGTATGTGAACAGGCTCTGTATAAAACTTTTAGGGGTTCAATTCGTTATATAAGTGAACTCCTTTAAATGATGTATGTGAACAGGCTCTGTATAAAACTTTTAGGGGTTCAATTCGTTATATAAGTGAACTCCTTGAAATGATGCATGTGAACAGGCTCTGTATAAAACGTTTAGGGGTTCAATTCGTTATATAAATGAACTCCTTTAAATGATGTATGTGAACAGGCTCTGTATAAAACATTTAGGGGTTCAATTCGTTATATAAATGAACTCCTTTAAATGATGTATGTGAACAGGCTCTGTATAAAACTTTTAGGGGTTCAATTCGTTATATAAGTGAACTCCTTGAAATGATGTATATGAACAGGCTCTGTATAAAACGTTTAGGGGTTCAATTCGTTATATAAGTGAACTCCTTGAAATGATGTATGTGAACAGGCTCTGTATAAAACGTTTAGGCGTTCAATTCGTTATATAAGTGAACTCCTTGAAATGATGTATGTGAACAGGCTCTGTATAAAACTTTTAGGGGTTCAATCCGTTATATAAGTGAACTCCTTGAAATGATGTATATGAACAGGCTCTGTATAAAACGTTTAGGGGTTCAATTCGTTATATAAGTAAACTCCTTGAAATGATGTATGTGAACAGGCTCTGTATAAAACGTTTAGGGGTTCAATTCGTTATATAAGTGAACTCCTTGAAATGATGCATGTGAACAGGCTCTGTATAAAACGTTTAGGGGTTCAATTCGTTATATAAGTGAACTCCTTGAAATGATGTATGTGAACAGGCTATCTATAAAACGTTTAGGGGTTCAATTCGTTATATTAGTGAACTTCTTGAAATGATGTATGTGAACAGGCTCTGTATAAAACGTTTAGGGGTTCAATTCGTTATATAAGTGAACTCCTTGAAATGATGTATGTGAACAGGCTCTGTATAAAACGTTTAGGGGTTCAATTCGTTATATAAGTGAACTCCTTGAAATGATGTATGTAAACAGGCTCTGTATAAAACGTTTAGGGGTTCAATTCGTTATATAAGTGAACTCCTTGAAATGATGTATGTGAACAGGCTCTATATAAAACGTTTAGGGGTTCAATTCGTTATATAAGTGAACTCCTTGAAATGATGTATGTGAACAGGCTCTGTATAAAACGTTTAGGGGTTCAATTCGGTATATAAGTGAACTCCTTTAAATGATGCATGTGAACAGGCTCTGTATAAAACGTTTAGGGGTTCAATTCGTTATATAAGTGAACTCCTTTAAATGATGCATGTGAACAGGCTCTGTATAAAACGTTTAGGGGTTCAATTCGGTATATAAGTGAACTCCTTTAAATGATGCATGTGAACAGGCTCTGTATAAAACGTTTAGGGGTTCAATTCGTTATAAAAGTGAACTCCTTGAAATGATGCATGTGAACAGGCTCTGTATAAAACGTTTAGGGGTTCAATTCGTTATAAAAGTGAACTCCTTGAAATGATGTATGTGAACAGGCTCTGTATAAAACGTTTAGGGGTTCAATTCGTTATATAAGTGAACTCCTTGAAATGATGTATGTGAACAGGCTCTATATAAAACGTTTAGGGGTTCAATTCGTTATATAAGTGAACTCCTTGAAATGATGTATGTGACCAGGCTCTGTATAAAACGTTTAGGGGTTCAATTCGTTATATAAGTGAACTCCTTTAAATGATGCATGTGAACAGGCTCTGTATAAAACATTTAGGGGTTCAATTCGGTATATAAGTGAACTCCTTGAAATGATGTATGTAAACAGGCTCTATATAAAACGTTTAGGGGTTCAATTTGTTATATAAATGAACTCCTTGAAATGATGTATGTGAACAGGCTCTGTATAAAACGTTTAGGGGTTCAATTCGTTATATAAGTGAACTCCTTGAAATGATGCATGTGAACAGGCTCTGTATAAAACGTTTAGGGGTTCAATTCGTTATATAAATGAACTCCTTGAAATGATGTATGTGAACAGGCTCTGTATAAAACGTTTAGGGGTTCAATTCCTTATAAAAGTGAACTCCTTGAAATGATGTATGTGAACAGGCTCTGTATAAAACGTTTAGGGATTCAATTCGTTATATAAGTGAACTCCTTGAAATGATGTATGTGAACAGGCTCTATATAAAACGTTTAGGGGTTCAATTCGTTATATAAGTGAACTCCTTGAAATGATGTATGTGACCAGGCTCTGTATAAAACGTTTAGGGGTTCAATTCGTTATATAAGTGAACTCCTTTAAATGATGCATGTGAACAGGCTCTGTATAAAACATTTAGGGGTTCAATTCGGTATATAAGTGAACTCCTTGAAATGATGTATGTAAACAGGCTCTATATAAAACGTTTAGGAGTTCAATTTGTTATAAGTGAACTCCTTGAAATGATGTATGTGAACAGGCTCTGTATAAAACGTTTAGGGGTTCAATTCGTTATATAAGTGAACTCCTTGAAATGATGCATGTGAACAGGCTCTGTATAAAACGTTTAGGGGTTCAATTCGTTATATAAATGAACTCCTTTAAATGATGTATGTGAACAGGCTCTGTATAAAACGTTTAGGGGTTCAATTCGTTATATAAATGAACTCCTTTAAATGATGTATGTGAACATGCTCTGTATAAAACGTTTAGGGGTTCAATTCGTTATATAAGTGAACTCCTTTAAATGATGTATGTGAACAGGCTCTGTATAAAACTTTTAGGGGTTCAATTCGTTATATAAGTGAACTCCTTTAAATGATGTATGTGAACAGGCTCTGTATAAAACTTTTAGGGGTTCAATTCGTTATATAAGTGAACTCCTTGAAATGATGCATGTGAACAGGCTCTGTATAAAACGTTTAGGGGTTCAATTCGTTATATAAATGAACTCCTTTAAATGATGTATGTGAACAGGCTCTGTATAAAACGTTTAGGGGTTCAATTCGTTATATAAGTGAACTCCTTGAAATGATGTATATGAACAGGCTCTGTATAAAACGTTTAGGGGTTCAATTCGTTATATAAGTGAACTCCTTGAAATGATGTATGTGAACAGGCTCTGTATAAAACGTTTAGGCGTTCAATTCGTTATATAAGTGAACTCCTTTAAATGATGTATGTGAACAGGCTCTGTATAAAACTTTTAGGGGTTCAATCCGTTATATAAGTGAACTCCTTGAAATGATGTATATGAACAGGCTCTGTATAAAACGTTTAGGGGTTCAATTCGTTATATAAGTAAACTCCTTGAAATGATGCATGTGAACAGGCTCTGTATAAAACGTTTAGGGGTTCAATTCGTTATATAAGTGAACTCCTTTAAATGATGCATGTGAACAGGCTCTGTATAAAACGTTTAGGGTTTCATTTCGTTATATAAGTGAACTCCTTGAAATGATGTATGTGAACAGGCTCTGTATAAAACGTTTAGGGGTTCAATTCGTTATATAAGTGAACTCCTTGAAATGATGTATGTGAACAGGCTAAACGTTTTATACAGAGCCTGTTCACATACATCATTTCAAGGAGTTCACTTTTATAACGAATTGAACCCCTAAACGTTTTATACAGAGCCTGTTCACATACATCATTTCAAGGAGTTCACTTTTATAACGAATTGAACCCCTAAACGTTTTATACAGAGCCTGTTCACATACATCATTTCAAGGAGTTCACTTACATAACGAATTGAACCCCTAAACGTTTGATACAGAGCCTGTTTACATACATCATTTCAAGGAGTTCACTTATATACCGAATGGAACCCCTAAACGTTTTATATAGAGCCTGTTCACATACATCATTTCAAGGAGTTCACTTATATACCGAATTGAACCCCTAAACGTTTTATATAGAGCCTGTTCACATACATCATTTCAAGGAGTTCACTTATATAACGAATTGAACCCCTAAACGTTTTATACAGAGCCTGTTCACATACATCATTTCAAGGAGTTCACTTATATAACGAATTGAACCCCTAAACGTTTTATACAGAGCCTGTTCACATGCATCATTTCAAGGAGTTCACTTATATAACGAATTGAACCCCTAAACGTTTTATACAGAGCCTGTTCACATGCATCATTTCAAGGAGTTCGCTTATATAACGAATTGAACCCCTAAACGTTTTATATAGAGCCTGTTCACATACATCATTTCAAGGAGTTCACTTATATAACGAATTGAACCCCTAAACGTTTTATACAGAGCCTGTTCACATACATCATTTCAAGGAGTTTACTTATATAACGAATTGAACCCCTAAACGTTTTATACAGAGCCTGTTTACATACATCATTTCAAGGAGTTCACTTATATACCGATTGAACCCTAAACGTTTTATACAGAGCCTGTTCACATACATCATTTCAAGGAGTTCACTTATATAACGAATTGAACCCCTAAACGTTTTATACAGAGCCTGTTCACATACATCATTTCAAGGAGTTCACTTATATAACGAATTGAACCCCTAAACGTTTTATATAGAGCCTGTTCACATACATCATTTCAAGGAGTTCACTTATATACCGAATTGAACCCCTAAACGTTTTATACAGAGCCTGGTCACATACATCATTTCAAGGAGTTCACTTATATAACGAATTGAACCCCTAAACGTTTTATACAGAGCCTGTTCACATACATCATTTCAAGGAGTTCACTTATATAACGAATTGAACCCCTAAACGTTTTATACAGAGCCTGGTCACATACATCATTTCAAGGAGTTCACTTATATAACGAATTGAACCCCTAAACGTTTTATACAGAGCCTGGTCACATACATCATTTCAAGGAGTTCACTTATATAACGAATTGAACCCCTAAACGTTTTATACAGAGCCTGTTCACATACATCATTTCAAGGAGTTCACTTATATAACGAATTGAACCCCTAAACGTTTTATACAGAGTCTGGTCACATACATCATTTCAAGGAGTTCACTTATATAACGAATTGAACCCCTAAACGTTTTATACAGAGCCTGTTCACATACATCATTTCAAGGAGTTCACTTATATAACGAATTGAACCCCTAAACGTTTTATACAAAGCCTGTTCACATACATCATTTCAAGGAGTTCACTTTTATAACGAATTGAACCCCTAAACGTTTTATAAAGAGCTGTTCACATACATCATTTCAAGGAGTTCACTTATATAACGAATTGAACCCCTAACGTTTTATACAGAGCCTGTTCACATACATCATTTAAAGGAGTTCACTTATATAACGAATTGAACCCTAAACGTTTTATACAGAGCCTGTTCACATACATCATTTCAAGGAGTTCACTTTTATAACGAATTGAACCCCTAAACGTTTTATACAGAGCCTGTTCACATACATCATTTCAAGGAGTTCACTTATATAACGAATTGAACCCCTAAACGTTTTATACAGAGCCTGTTCACATACATCATTTAAAGGAGTTCACTTATATAACGAATTGAACCCCTAAACGTTTTATACAGAGCCTGTTCACATACATTATTTCAAGGAGTTCACTTATATAACGAATTGAACCCCTAAACGTTTTATACAGAGCCTGTTCACATACATCATTTCAAGGAGTTCACTTTTATAACGAATTGAACCCCTAAACGTTTTATACAGAGCCTGTTCACATACATCATTTCAAAGAGTTCACTTATATAACGAATTGAACCCCTAAACGTTTTATACAGAGCCTGTTCACATACATCATTTAAAGGAGTTCACTTATATAACGAATTGAACCCCTAAACGTTTTATACAGAGCCTGTTCACATACATCATTTCAAGGAGTTCACTTATATAACGAATTGAACCCCTAAACGTTTTATACAGAGCCTGGTCACATACATCATTTCAAGGAGTTCACTTATATAACGAATTGAACCCTAAACGTTTTATACAGAGCCTGGTCACATACATCATTTCAAGGAGTTCACTTATATACCGAATTGAACCCCTAAACGTTTTATACAGAGCTGTTCACATACATCATTTCAAGGAGTTCACTTATATACCGAATTGAACCCCCTAAACGTTTTATACAGAGCCTGGTCACATACATCATTTCAAGGAGTTCACTTATATAACGATTGAACCCCTAAACGTTTTATACAGAGCCTGTCACATACATCATTTCAAGGAGTTCACTTATATAACGAATTGAACCCCTAAACGTTTTATACAGAGCCTGTTCACATACATCATTTCAAGGAGTTCACTTATATAACGAATTGAACCCCTAAACGTTTTATATAGAGCCTGTTCACATACATCATTTCAAGGAGTTCACTTATATAACGAATTGAACCCCTAAACGTTTTATACAGAGCCTGTTCACATACATCATTTCAAGGAGTTCACTTACATAACGAATTGAACCCCTAAACGTTTGATACAGAGCCTGTTTACATACATCATTTCAAGGAGTTCACTTATATACCGAATTGAACCCCTAAACGTTTTATATAGAGCCTGTTCACATACATCATTTCAAGGAGTTCACTTATATACCGAATTGAACCCCTAAACGTTTTATATAGAGCCTGTTCACATACATCATTTCAAGGAGTTCACTTATATAACGAATTGAACCCCTAAACGTTTTATACAGAGCCTGTTCACATACATCATTTCAAGGAGTTCACTTATATAACGAATTGAACCCCTAAACGTTTTATACAGAGCCTGTTCACATGCATCATTTCAAGGAGTTCACTTATATAACGAATTGAACCCCTAAACGTTTTATACAGAGCCTGTTCACATGCATCATTTCAAGGAGTTCGCTTATATAACGAATTGAACCCCTAAACGTTTTATATAGAGCCTGTTCACATACATCATTTCAAGGAGTTCACTTATATAACGAATTGAACCCCTAAACGTTTTATACAGAGCCTGTTCACATACATCATTTCAAGGAGTTCACTTATATAACGAATTGAACCCCTAAACGTTTTATACAGAGCCTGTTTACATACATCATTTCAAGGAGTTCACTTATATACCGAATTGAACCCCTAAACGTTTTATACAGAGCCTGTTCACATACATCATTTCAAGGAGTTCACTTATATAACGAATTGAACCCCTAAACGTTTTATACAGAGCCTGTTCACATACATCATTTCAAGGAGTTCACTTATATACCGAATTGAACCCCTAAACGTTTATACAGAGCCTGGTCCACATACATCATTTCAAGGAGTTCACTTATATAACGAATTGAACCCCTAAACGTTTTATACAGAGCCTGTTCACATACATCATTTCAAGGAGTTCACTTATATAACGAATTGAACCCTAAACGTTTTATACAGAGCCTGGTCACATACATCATTTCAAGGAGTTCACTTATATAACGAATTGAACCCCTAAACGTTTTATACAGAGCCTGGTCACATACATCATTTCAAGGAGTTCACTTATATACCGAATTGAACCCCTAAACGTTTTATACAGAGCCTGTTCACATACATCATTTCAAGGAGTTCACTTATATACCGAATTGAACCCTAAACGTTTTATACAGAGCCTGGTCACATACATCATTTCAAGGAGTTCACTTATATACGAATTGAACCCCTAAACGTTTTATACAGAGCCTGTTCACATACATCATTTCAAGGAGTTCACTTATATAACGAATTGAACCCCTAAACGTTTATACAGAGCCTGTTCACATACATCATTTCAAGGAGTTCACTTATATAACGAATTGAACCCCTAAACGTTTTATACAAAGCCTGTTCACATACATCATTTCAAGGAGTTCACTTTTATAACGAATGAACCCCTAAACGTTTTATAAAGAGCCTGTTCACATACTCATTTCAAGGAGTTCACTTATATAACGAATTGAACCCCTAAACGTTTTATACAGAGCCTGTTCACATACATCATTTAAAGGAGTTCACTTATATAACGAATTGAACCCCTAAACGTTTTATACAGAGCCTGTTCACATACATCATTTCAAGGAGTTCACTTTTATAACGAATTGAACCCCTAAACGTTTTATACAGAGCCTGTTCACATACATCATTTCAAGGAGTTCACTTATATAACGAATTGAACCCCTAAACGTTTTATACAGAGCCTATTCACATACATCATTTAAAGGAGTTCACTTATATAACGAATTGAACCCCTAAACGTTTTATACAGAGCCTGTTCACATACATTATTTCAAGGAGTTCACTTATATAACGAATTGAACCCCTAAACGTTTTATACAGAGCCTGTTCACATACATCATTTCAAGGAGTTCACTTTATAACGAATTGAACCCTAAACGTTTTATACAGAGCCTGTTCACATACATCATTTCAAAGAGTTCACTTATATAACGAATTGAACCCCTAAACGTTTTATACAGAGCCTGTTCACATACATCATTTAAAGGAGTTCACTTATATAACGAATTGAACCCCTAAACGTTTTATACAGAGCCTGTTCACATACATCATTTCAAGGAGTTTCACTTATATAACGAATTGAACCCTAAACGTTTTATACAGAGCCTGGTCACATACATCATTTCAAGGAGTTCACTTATATAACGAATTGAACCCCTAAACGTTTTATACAGAGCCTGGTCACATACATCATTTCAAGGAGTTCACTTATATACCGAATTGAACCCCTAAACGTTTTATACAGAGCCTGTTCACATACATCATTTCAAGGAGTTCACTTATATACCGAATTGAACCCCTAAACGTTTTATACAGAGCCTGGTCACATACATCATTTCAAGGAGTTCACTTATATAACGAATTGAACCCCTAAACGTTTTATACAGAGCCTGTTCACATACATCATTTCAAGGAGTTCACTTATATAACGAATTGAACCCCTAAACGTTTTATACAGAGCCTGTTCACACATCATTTCAAGGAGTTCACTTATATAACGAATTGCCCTAACGTTTTATATAGAGCCTGTTCACATACATCATTTCAAGGAGTTCACTTATTAACGAATTGAACCCCTAACGTTTTATCAGAGCCTGTTCACATACATCATTTCAAGGAGTTCACTTACATAACGAATTGAACCCTAAACGTTGATACAGAGCTGTTTACATACATCATTTCAAGGAGTTCACTTATATACCGAATTGAACCCTAAACGTTTTATATAGAGCCTGTTCACATACATCATTTCAAGGAGTTCACTTATATACCGAATTGAACCCTAAACGTTTTATATAGAGCCTGTTCACATACATCATTTCAAGGAGTTCACTTATATAACGAATTGAACCCCTAAACGTTTTATACGAGCCTGTTTACATACATCATTTCAAGGAGTTCACTTATATAACGAATTGAACCCCTAAAACGTTTTATACAGAGCCTGTTCACATACATCATTTCAAGGAGTTCACTTATATAACGAATTGAACCCCTAAACGTTTTATACAGAGCCTGTTTACATCATCATTTCAAGGAGTTCACTTATATACCGAATTGAACCCCTAAACGTTTTATACAGAGCCTGTTCACATACATCATTTCAAGGAGTTCACTTATATAACGAATTGAACCCCTAAACGTTTTATACAGAGCCTGTGTCACATACATCATTTCAAGGAGTTCACTTATATAACGAATTGAACCCTAAACGTTTTATATAGAGCCTGTTCACATACATCATTTCAAGGAGTTCACTTATATACCGAATTGAACCCCTAAACGTTTTTATACAGAGCCTGGTCACATACATCATTTCAAGGAGTTCACTTATATAACGAATTGAACCCCTAAACGTTTTATACAGAGCCTGTTCACATACATCATTTCAAGGAGTTCACTTATATAACGAATTGAACCCCTAAACGTTTTATACAGAGCCTGGTCACATACATCATTTCAAGGAGTTCACTTATATAACGAATTGAACCCCTAAACGTTTTAAACAGAGCCTGGTCACATACATCATTTCAAGGAGTTCACTTATATCCCGAATTGAACCCCTAAACGTTTTATACAGAGCCTGTTCACATACATCATTTCAAGGAGTTCACTTATATACGAATTGAACCCCTAAACGTTTTATACAGAGCCTGGTACATACATCATTTCAAGGAGTCACTTATATAACGAATTGAACCCCTAAACGTTTTATACAGAGCCTGTTCACATACATCATTTCAAGGAGTTCACTTATATAACGAATTGAACCCCTAAACGTTTTATACAGAGTCCGGTCACATACATCATTTCAGGAGTTCACTTATATAACGAATTGAACCCCTAAACGTTTTATACAGAGCCTGTTCACATACATCATTTCAAAGGAGTTCACTTATATAACGAATTGAACCCCTAAACGTTTTACAAAGCCTGTTCACATACATCATTTCAAGGAGTTCACTTTTATAACGAATTGAACCCCTAAACGTTTTATAAGAGCCTGTTCACATACATCATTTCAAGGAGTTCACTTATATAACGAATTGAACCCCTAAACGTTTTATACAGAGCCTGTTCACATACATCATTTAAAGGAGTTCACTTATATAACGAATTGAACCCCTAAACGTTTTATACAGAGCCTGTTCACATACATCATTTCAAGGAGTTCACTTTATAACGAATTGAACCCCTAAACGTTTTATACGAGCCTGTTCACATACATCATTTCAAGGAGTTCACTTATATAACGAATTGAACCCCTAAACGTTTTATACAGAGCCTGTATCACATACATCATTTAAAGGAGTTCACTTATATAACGAATTGAACCCCTAACGTTTTATACAGAGCCTGTTCACATACATTATTTCAAGGAGTTCACTTATATAACGAATTGAACCCCTAAACGTTTTATACAGAGCCTGTTCACATACATCATTTCAAGGAGTTCACTTTATAACGAATTGAACCCCTAAACGTTTTATACAGAGCCTGTTCACATACATCATTTCAAGAGTTCACTTATATAACGAATTGAACCCCTAAACGTTTTATACAGAGCCTGGTCACATACATCATTTAAAGGAGTTCACTTATATAACGAATTGAACCCCTAAACGTTTTATACAGAGCCTGTTCACATACATCATTTCAAGGATTCACTTATATAACGAATTGAACCCCTAAACGTTTTATACAGAGCCTGTTCACATACATCATTTCAAGGAGTTCACTTATATAACGAATTGAACCCCTAAACGTTTTTATACAGAGTCCTGGTCACATACATCATTTCAAGGAGTTCACTATATACGAATTGAACCCTAAACGTTTTATACAAAGCCTGTTCACATACATCATTTAAAGGAGTTCACTTATATAACGAATTGAACCCCTAAACGTTTTATACAGAGCCTGTTCACATACATCATTTCAAGGAGTTCACTTATATAACGAATTGAATCCCTAAACGTTTTATACAGAGCCTGTTCACATACATCATTTCAAGGAGTTCACTTATATAACGAATTGAACCCCTAAACGTTTTTATATAGAGCCTGGTACATACATCATTTCAAGGAGTTCACTTATATACCGAATTGAACCCTAAACGTTTTATACAGAGCCTGGTCACATACATCATTTCAAGGAGTTCACTATATAACGAATTGAACCCCTAAACGTTTTATACAGAGCCTGTTCACATACATCATTTCAAGGAGTTCACTTATATAACGAATTGAACCCCTAAACGTTTTATACAGAGCCTGGTCACATACATCATTTCAAGGAGTTCACTTATATAACGAATTGAACCCTAAACGTTTTTATACAGAGCCTGGTCACATACATCATTTTCAAGGAGTTCACTTATATACCGAATTGAACCCCTAAACGTTTTATACAGAGCCTGGTCACATACATCATTTCAGGAGTTCACTTATATAACGAATTGAACCCCTAAACGTTTTATACAGAGCCTGTTCACATACATCATTTCAAGGAGTTCACTTATATACGAATTGAACCCCTAAACGTTTTTATACAGAGCCTGTTCACATACATCATTTCAAGGAGTTCACTTATATAACGAATTGAACCCCTAAACGTTTTATACAGAGCCTGGTCACATACATCATTTCAAGGAGTTCACTTATATAACCGAATTGAACCCCTAAACGTTTATACAGAGCCTGTTCACATACATCATTTCAAGGAGTTCACTTATATACGAATTGAACCCCTAACGTTTTATACAGAGCCTGGTCACATACATCATTTCAAGGAGTTCACTTATATAACGAATTGAACCCCTAAACGTTTTATACAGAGCCTGTTCACATACATCATTTCAAGGAGTTCACTTATATAACGAATTGAACCCCTAAACGTTTTATACAGATCTGTCACATACATCATTTCAAGGAGTTCACTTATATAACGAATTGAACCCTAAACGTTTTATACAGAGCCTGTTCACATACATCATTTCAAGGAGTTCACTTATATAACGATTGAACCCCTAAACGTTTTATACAAAGCCTGTTCACATACATCATTTCAAGAGTTCACTTTTAAACGAATTGAACCCCTAAACGTTTTATAAAGAGCCTGTTCACATACATCATTTCAAGGAGTTCACTTATATAACGAATTGAACCCCTAAAACGTTTTATACAGAGCCTGTTCACATACATCATTTAAGGAGTTCACTTTTATAACGAATGAACCCCTAAACGTTTTATACAGAGCCTGTTCACATACATCATTTCAAGAGTTCACTTTTATAACGAATTGAACCCCTAAACGTTTTATACAGAGCCTGTTCACATACATCATTTAAAGGAGTTCACTTATATAACGAATTGAACCCCTAAACGTTTTATACAGAGCCTGTTCACATACATCATTTAAAGGAGTTCACTTATATAACGATTGAACCCCTAAACGTTTTATACAGAGCCTGTTCACATACATTATTTCAAGGAGTTCACTTATATAACGAATTGAACCCCTAAACGTTTTATACAGAGCCTGTTCACATACATCATTTCAAGGAGTTCACTTATAACGAATTGAACCCCTAAACGTTTTATACAGAGCCTGTTCACATACATCATTTCAAGAGTTCACTTATATAACGAATTGAACCCCTAAACGTTTTATACAGAGCCTATTCACATACATCATTTAAGGAGTTCACTTATATAACGAATTGAACCCCTAAACGTTTTATACAGAGCCTGTTCACCATCATTTTTCAAGGAGTTCACTTATATACGAATTGAACCCCTAAACGTTTTATACAGAGCCTGTTAACATACATCATTTCAAGGAGTTCACTTTTATAACGAATTGAACCCCTAAACGTTTTATACAGAGCCTGTTCACATACATCATTTCAAGAGTTCACTTATATAACGAATTGAACCCCTAAAGTTTTATACAGAGCCTGTTCACATACATCATTTAAAGGAGTTCACTTATATAACGAATTGAACCCCTAAACGTTTTATACAGAGCCTGTTCACATACATCATTTCAAGGAGTTCACTTTTATAACGAATTGAACCCCTAAACGTTTTATACAGAGCCTGTTCACATACATCATTTCAAGGAGTTCACTTATATAACGAATTGAACCCCTAAACGTTTTATACAGAGCCTATTCACATACATCATTTAAAGGAGTTCACTTATATAACGAATTGAACCCCTAAACGTTTTATACAGAGCCTGTTCACATACATCATTTCAAGGAGTTCACTTTTATAACGAATTGAACCCCTAAACGTTTTATACAGAGCCTGTTCACATACATCATTTCAAGGAGTTCACTTATATAACGAATTGAACCCCTAAACGTTTTATACAGAGCCTGTTCACATACATCATTTCAAGGAGTTCACTTATATAACGAATTGAACCCCTAAACGTTTTATACAGAGCCTGTTCACATACATCATTTCAAGGAGTTTCACTTATATAACGAATTGAACCCCTAAACGTTTTATACAGAGCCTGTTCACATACATCATTTCAAGGAGTTCACTTTTATAACGAATTGAACCCCTAAACGTTTTATACAGAGCCTGTTCACATACATCATTTCAAGAGTTCACTTATATAACGAATTGAACCCCTAAACGTTTTATACAGAGCCTGTTCACATACATCATTTCAAGGAGTTCACTTATATAACGAATTGAACCCCTAAACGTTTTATACAGAGCCTGTTCACATACATCATTTCAAGGAGTTCACTTATATAACGAATTGAACCCCTAAACGTTTTATACAGAGCCTGTTCACATACATCATTTCAAGGAGTTCACTTATATAACGAATTGAACCCTAACGTTTTTTACAGAGCCTGTTCACATACATCATTTCAAGGAGTTCACTTATATAACGAATTGAACCCCTAAACGTTTTATACAAGCCTGTTCACATACATCATTTCAAAGGAGTTCACTTATATAACGAATTGAACCCCTAAACGTTTTATACAGAGCCTGTTCACATACATCATTTCAAGGAGTTCACTTATATAACGAATTGAACCCCTAAACGTTTTATACAGAGCCTGTTCACATACATCATTTCAAGGAGTTCACTTATATAACGAATTGAACCCCTAAACGTTTTATATAGAGCCTGTTCACATACATCATTTCAAGGAGTTCACTTATATACCGAATTGAACCCCTAAACGTTTTATACAGAGCCTGGTCACATACATCATTTCAAGGAGTTCACTTATATAACGAATTGAACCCCTAAACGTTTTATACAGAGCCTGGTTCACATACATCATTTCAAGGAGTTCACTTATATAACGAATTGAACCCCTAAACGTTTTATACAGAGCCTGGTCACATACATCATTTTCAAGGAGTTCACTTATATAACGAATTGAACCCCTAAACGTTTTTATACAGAGCCTGGTCACATACATCATTTCAAGGAGTTCACTTATATAACGAATTGAACCCCTAAACGTTTTATACAGAGCCTGTCACATACATCATTTCAGAGTTCACTTATATAACGAATTGAACCCCTAAACGTTTTATACAGAGCCTGTTCACATACATCATTTCAAGGAGTTCACTTTATATAACGAATTGAACCCCTAAACGTTTTATACAGAGCCTGGTCACATACATCATTTCAAGGAGTTCACTTATATAACGAATTGAACCCCTAAACGTTTTATACAGAGCCTGTTCACATACATCATTTCAAGGAGTTCACTTATATACCGAATTGAACCCCTAAACGTTTTATACAGAGCCTGTTCACATACATCATTTCAAAGAGTTCACTTATATAACGAATTGAACCCCTAAACGTTTTATACAGAGCCTGTTCACATACATCATTTAAAGGAGTTCACTTATATAACGAATTGAACCCCTAAACGTTTTATACAGAGCCTGTTCACATACATCATTTCAAGGAGTTCACTTTATAACGAATTGAACCCCTAAACGTTTTATACAGAGCCTGTTCACATACATCATTTCAAGGAGTTCACTTATTAACGAATTGAACCCCTAAACGTTTTATACAGAGCCTATTCACATACATCATTTAAAGGAGTTCACTTATATAACGAATTGAACCCCTAAACGTTTTATACAGAGCCTGTTCACATACATCATTTCAAGGAGTTCACTTTTATAACGAATTGAACCCCTAAACGTTTTTATACAGAGCCTGTTCACATACATCATTTCAAGGAGTTCACTTATATAACGAATTGAACCCCTAAACGTTTTATACAGAGCCTGTTCACATACATCATTTAAAGGAGTTCACTTATATAACGAATTGAACCCCTAAACGTTTTAACAGAGCCTGTTCACATACATTATTTCAAGGAGTTCACTTATATAACGAATTTGACCCTAAACGTTTTATACAGAGCCTGTTCACATACATCATTTCAAGGAGTTCATTTATAAACGAATTGAACCCCTAAACGTTTTATAAGCAGCCTGTTCACATACATCATTTCAAAGAGTCACTTATATAACGAATTGAACCCCTAAACGTTTTATACAGAGCCTGTTCACATACATCATTTAAAGGAGTTCACTTATATAAACGAATTGAACCCCTAAACGTTTTATACAGAGCCTGTTCACATACATCATTTCAAGGAGTTCACTTATATAACGAATTGAACCCCTAAACGTTTTATACAGAGCCTGTTCACATACATCATTTCAAGGAGTTCACTTATATAACGAATTGAACCCCTAAACTTTTATACAGAGTCTGGTCACATACATCATTTCAAGGAGTTCACTTATATAACGAATTGAACCCCTAAACGTTTTATACAAAGCCTGTTCACATACATCATTTAAGGAGTTCACTTATATAACGAATTGAACCCCTAAACGTTTTATACAGAGCCTGTTCACATAATCATTTCAAGGAGTTCACTTATATAACGAATTGAACCCCTAAACGTTTTATACAGAGCCTGTTCACATACATCATTTCAAGGAGTTCATTATATAACGACATTGAACCCCTAAACGTTTTATATAGAGCCTGTTCACATACATCATTTCAAGGAGTTCACTTATATACCGAATTGAACCCCTAAAACGTTTTATACAGAGCCTGGTCACATACATCATTTCAAGGAGTTCACTTATATAACGAATGAACCCCTAAACGTTTTATACAGAGCCTGTTCACATACATCATTTCAAGGAGTTCACTTATATAACGAATTGAACCCCTAAACGTTTTATACAGAGCCTGGTCACATACATCATTTCAAGGAGTTCACTTATATAACGAATTGAACCCCTAAACGTTTTATACAGAGCCTGGTCACATACATCATTTCAAGGAGTTCACTTATATACCGAATTGAACCCCTAAACGTTTTATACAGAGCCTGGTCACATACATCATTTCCAGGAGTTCACTTATATAACGAATTGAACCCCTAAACGTTTTATACAGAGCCTGTTCACATACATCATTTCAAGGAGTTCACTTATATAACGAATTGAACCCCTAAACGTTTTATACAGAGCCTGTTCACATACATCATTTCAAGGAGTTCACTTATAAACGAATTGAACCCCTAAACGTTTTATACAGAGCCTGTTCACATACATCATTTCAAGGGAGTTCACTTATATACCGAATTGAACCCCTAAACGTTTTATACAGAGCCTGGTCACATACATCATTCAAGGAGTTCACTTATATAACGAATTGAACCCCTAAACGTTTTATACAGAGCCTGTTCACATACATCATTTCAAGGAGTTCACTTATATAACGAATTGAACCCTAAACGTTTTATACAGAGTCTGGTCACATACATCATTTCAAGGAGTTCACTTATAAACGAATTGAACCCCTAAACGTTTTATACAAAGCCTGTTCACATACATCATTTAAAGGAGTTCACTTATATAACGAATTGAACCCCTAAACGTTTTATACAGAGCCTGTTCACATACATCATTTCAAGGAGTTCACTTATATAACGAATTGAACCCCTAAACGTTTATACAGAGCCTGTCACATACATCATTTCAAGGAGTTCATTATAACGAATTGAACCCCTAAACGTTTTATATAGAGCCTGTTCACATACATTTTCAAGGAGTTCACTTATATACCGAATTGAACCCCTAAACGTTTTATACAGAGCCTGGTCACATACATCATTTCAAGGAGTTCACTTATATAACGAATTGAACCCTAAACGTTTATACAGAGCCTGTTCACATACATCATTTCAAGGAGTTCACTTATATAACGAATTGAACCCCTAAACGTTTTATACAGAGCCTGGTCACATACATCATTTCAAGGAGTTCACTTATATAACGAATTGAACCCCTAAACGTTTTATACAGAGCCTGGTCACATACATCATTTCAAGGAGTTCACTTATATACCGAATTGAACCCCTAAACGTTTATACAGAGCCTGGTCACATACATCATTTCAGGAGTTCACTTATATAACGAATTGAACCCCTAAACGTTTTATACAGAGCCTGTTCACATACATCATTTCAAGGAGTTCACTTATATAACGAATTGAACCCCTAAACGTTTTATACAGAGCCTGTTCACATACATCATTTCAAGGAGTTCACTTATATAACGAATTGAACCCCTAAACGTTTTATACAGAGCCTGGTCACATACATCATTTCAAGGAGTTCACTTATACCGAATTGAACCCCTAAACGTTTTTTACAGAGCCTGTTCACATACATCATTTCAAGGAGTTCACTATATACCGAATTGAACCCCTAAACGTTTTATACAGAGCCTGGTCACATACATCATTTCAAGGAGTTCACTTATATAACGAATTGAACCCCTAAACGTTTTATACAGAGCCTGTTCACATACATCATTTCAAGGAGTTCACTTATATAACGAATTGAAACCCTAAAACGTTTTATACAGCTGGTCACATACATCATTTCAAGGAGTTCACTTATATAACGAATTGAACCCCTAACGTTTTATACAGAGCCTGTTCACATACATCATTTCAAGGGAGTTCACTTATAATACCGAATTGAACCCCTAAACGTTTTATACAAAGCCTGTTCACATACATCATTTCAAGGAGTTCACTTTTATAACCGATTGAACCCTAAACGTTTTATAAGAGCCTGCACATACCTCATTTCAAGGAGTTCACTATATAACGAATTGAACCCTAAACGTTTTATTACAGAGCCTGTTCACATACATCATTTAAAGGAGTTCACTATAAACGAATTGAACCCCTAAACGTTTTATACAGAGCCTGGTTCAAATCATTTCAAGGAGTTCACTTTTATAAACGAATTGAACCCCTAAACGTTTATAGAGCCTGTTCACATACATCATTTCAAGGAGTTCACTTATATAACGAATTGAACCCCAAAACGTTTTATACAGAGCCTATTCACATACATCATTTAAAGGAGTTCACTTATATAACGAATTGAACCCCTAAACGTTTATACAGAGCCTGTTACATACATTATCAAGGAGTTCACTTATATAACGAATTGAACCCCTAAACGTTTTATACAGAGCCTGTTCACATACATCATTTCAAGGAGTTCACTTATTATAACGAATTGAACCCCTAAACGTTTTATACAGAGGCCTGTTCACATACATCATTTCAAGGAGTTCACTTATATAACGAATTGAACCCCTAAACGTTTATTACAGAGCCTATTCACATACATCATTTAAAGGAGTTCACTTATATAACGAATTGAAACCCCTAAACGTTTTATACAGAGCCGTTCACATACATTATTTCAAGGAGTTCACTTATAACGAATTGAAACCCTAAACGTTTTATACAGAGCCTGTTCACATACATCATTTCAAGGAGTTCACTTTATAACGAATTGAACCCCTAAACGTTTTATACAGAGCCTGTTCACATACATCATTTCAAAGAGTTCACTTATATAACGAATTGAACCCCTAAACGTTTTATACAGAGCCTTTCACATACATCATTTAAAGGAGTTCACTTATATAACGAATTGAACCCCTAAACGTTTTATACAGAGCCTGTTCACATACATCATTTCAAGGAGTTCACTTATATAACGAATTGAAACCCCTAAACGTTTTATACAGAGCCTGGTTCACATACATCATTTCAAGGAGTTCACTTATATAACGAATTGAACCCCTAAACGTTTATACAGAGCCTGGTCACATACATCATTTCAAGGAGTTCACTTATATACCGAATTGAACCCCTAAAACGTTTTATAAGAGCCTGTTCACATACATCATTTCAAGGAGTTCACTTATATACCGAATTGAACCCCTAAACGTTTATACAGAGCCTGGTCACATACATCATTTCAAGGAGTTCACTTATATAACGAATTGAACCCCTAAACGTTTTATACAGAGCCTGTTCACATACATCATTTCAAGGAGTTCACTATATAACGAATTGAACCCTAAAACGTTTTATACAGAGCCTGTTCACATACATCATTTCAAGGAGTTCACTTATATAACGAATTGAACCCCTAAACGTTTTATATAGAGCCTGTTCACATACATCATTTTCAAGGAGTTCACTTATATAACGAATTGAACCCCTAAACGTTTTATACAGAGCCTGTCACATACATCATTTCAAGGAGTTCACTTACATAACGAATTGAACCCTAAACGTTTTGATACAGAGCCTGTTACATACATCATTTCAAGGAGTTCACTTATATACCGAATTGAACCCCTAAACGTTTTATACAGAGCCTGTTCACATGCATCATTTCAAGGAGTTCACTTATATAACGAATTGAACCCCTAAACGTTTTATATAGAGCCTGTTCACATACATCATTTCAAGGAGTTCACTTATATAACGAATTGAACCCCTAAACGTTTTATACAGAGCTGTCACATACATCATTTCAAGGAGTTCACTTACATAAACGAATTGAACCCCTAAACTTTTTATACAGAGCCTGTTCACATACATCATTTCAAGGAGTTCACTTTTATAACGAATTGAACCTTAACGTTTTATACAGAGCCTGTTCACATGCATCATTTCAAGGAGTTCACTTATATAACGAATTGAACCCCTAAACGTTTTATACAGAGCCTGGTTCACATGCATCATTTCAAGGAGTTCGCTTATATAACGAAATTGAACCCTAAACGTTTTATAGAGCCTGTTCACATACATCATTTCAAGGAGTTCACTATAAAACGAATTGAACCCCTAAACGTTTTATACAGAGCCTGTTCACATACATCATTTCAAGGAGTTCACTTATATAACGAATTGAACCCCAAAACGTTTTATACAGAGCCTGTTTACATACATCATTTCAAGGAGTTCACTTATAACGAATTGAACCCCTAAACGTTTTATACAGAGCCTGTTCACATACATCATTTCAAGGAGTTCACTTATATAACGAATTGAACCCCTAAACGTTTATACAGAGCCTGTTCACATACATTCATTTCAAGGAGTTCACTTATATAACGAATTGAACCCCTAAACGTTTTATATAGAGCCTGTTCACATACATCATTTCAAGGAGTTCACTTATATAACCGAATTGAACCCCTAAACGTTTTATACAGAGCCTGGTCACATACATCATTTCAAGGAGTTCACTTATATAACGAATTGAACCCCTAAACGTTTATACAGAGCCTGTTCACATACATCATTTCAAGGAGTTCACTTATATAACGAATGAACCCCTAAACGTTTTATACAGAGCCTGTCACATACATCATTTCAAGGAGTTCACTTATATAACGAATTGAACCCCTAAAACGTTTTATACAGAGCCTGGTTCACATACATCATTTCAAGGAGTTCACTTATATACCGAATTGAACCCCTAAACGTTTTATACAGAGCCTGTTCACATACATCATTTCAAGGAGTTCACTTATATACGAATTGAACCCTAAACGTTTTATACAGAGCCTGGTCACATACATCATTTCAAGGAGTTCACTTATATAACGAATTGAACCCCTAAAACGTTTTATACAGAGCCTGTTCACATACATCATTTCAAGGAGTTCACTTATATAACGAATTGAACCCCTAAACGTTTTTACAGAGTCTGGTCACATACATCATTTCAAGGAGTTCACTTATATAACGAATTGAACCCCTAAACGTTTTATACAGAGCCTGTTCACAATACATCATTTCAAGGAGTTCACTTATAAACGAATTGAACCCCTAAACGTTTTATACAGAGCCTGTTCACATACATCATTTCAAGGAGTTCACTTTATAACGAATTGAACCCCTAAACGTTTTATAAAGAGCCTGTTCACATACATCATTTCAAGGAGTTCACTTATATAACGAATTGAACCCCTAAACGTTTTATACAGAGCCTGTTCACATACATCATTTAAAGGAGTTCACTTATATAACGAATTGAACCCCTAAACGTTTTATACAGAGCCTGTC
Organism: Anadara kagoshimensis; assembly: GCA_021292105.1. NCBI lineage: Eukaryota > Metazoa > Mollusca > Bivalvia > Arcoida > Arcidae > Anadara > Anadara kagoshimensis. The sequence goes on along the minus strand of CM037875.1, from coordinate 53,917,814 downwards.
ACATACATCATTTCAAGGAGTTCACTTTATAACGAATTGAACCCCTAAACGTTTTATACAGAGCCTGTTCACATACATCATTTCAAGGAGTTCACTTATATAACGAATTGAACCCCTAAACGTTTTATACAGAGCCTATTCACATACATCATTTAAAGGAGTTCACTTATATAACGAATTGAACCCCTAAACGTTTATACAGAGCCGGTTCACATACATTATTTCAAGGAGTTCACTTATATAACGAATTGAACCCCTAAACGTTTTATACAGAGCCTGTTCACATACATCATTTCAAGGAGTTCACTTTATAACGAATTGAACCCCTAAACGTTTTATACAGAGCCTGTTCACATACATCATTTCAAGAGTTCACTTATATAACGAATTGAACCCCTAAAACGTTTTATACAGAGCCTGTTCACATACATCATTTAAAGGAGTTCACTTATATAACGAATTGAACCCCTAAACGTTTTATACAGAGCCTGTTCACATACATCATTTCAAGGAGTTCACTTATATAACGAATTGAACCCTAAACGTTTTATACAGAGCCTGTTCACATACATCATTTCAAGGAGTTCACTTATATAACGAATTGAACCCCTAAAACGTTTTATACAGAGTCTGGTCACATACATCATTTCAAGGAGTTCACTTATATAACGAATTGAACCCCTAAACGTTTTATACAGAGCCTGTTCACATACATCATTTAAAGGAGTTCACTTATATAACGAATTGAACCCCTAAACGTTTTATACAGAGCCTGTCACATACATCATTTCAAGGAGTTCATTATATAACGAATTGAACCCCTAAACGTTTTATACAGAGCCTGTTCACATACATCATTTCAAGGAGTTCACTTATATAACGAATTGAACCCCTAAACGTTTTATATAGAGCCTGTTCACATACATCATTTCAAGGAGTTCACTTATATACCGAATTGAACCCCTAAACGTTTTATACAGAGCCTGGTCACATACATCATTTCAAGGAGTTCACTTATATAACGAATTGAACCCCTAAACGTTTTATACAGAGCCTGTTCACATACATCATTTCAAGGAGTTCATTATATAACGAATTGAACCCTAAACGTTTTATACAGAGCCTGGTCACATACATCATTTCAAGGAGTTCACTTATATAACGCATTGAACCCCTAAACGTTTTATACAGAGCCTGGTCACATACATCATTTCAAGGAGTTCACTTATATACCGGAATTGAACCCCTAAACGTTTTATACAGAGCCTGGTCACATACATCATTTCAAGGAGTTCACTTATATAACGAATTGAACCCCTAAAACGTTTTTATACAGAGCCTGTTCACATACATCATTTCAAGGAGTTCACTTATATAACGAATTGAACCCCTAAACGTTTTATACAGAGCCTGGTCACATACATCATTTCAAGGAGTTCACTTATATAACGAATTGAACCCCTAAACGTTTTATACAGAGCCTGGTCACATACATCATTTCAAGGAGTTCACTTATATACCGAATTGAACCCCTAAACGTTTTATACAGAGCCTGTTCACATACATCATTTCAAGGAGTTCACTTATATACGAATTGAACCCCTAAACGTTTTATACAGAGCCTGGTCACATACATCATTTCAAGGAGTTCACTTATATAACGAATTGAACCCTAAACGTTTTATACAGAGCCTGTTCACATACATCATTTCAAGGAGTTCACTTATATAACGAATTGAACCCCTAAACGTTTTATACAGAGTCTGGTCACATACATCATTTCAAGGAGTTCACTTATATACGAATTGAACCCCTAAACGTTTTATACAGAGCCTGTTCACATACATCATTTCAAGGAGTTCACTTATAAACGAATTGAACCCCTAAACGTTTTATACAAAGCCTGTTCACATATCATTTCAAGGAGTTCACTTTTATAACGAATTGAACCCCTAAACGTTTTATAAAGAGCCTGTCACATACATCATTTCAAGGAGTTCACTTATATACGAATTGAACCCTAAACGTTTATACAGAGCCTGTTCACATACATCATTTAAGGAGTTCACTTATATAACGAATTGAACCCCTAAACGTTTTATACAGAGCCTGTTCACATACATCATTTCAAGGAGTTCACTTTTATAACGAATTGAACCCCTAAACGTTTTATACAGAGCCTGTTCACATACATCATTTCAAGGAGTTCACTTATATAACGAATTGAACCCTAAACGTTTTATACAGAGCCTATTCACATACATCATTTAAAGGAGTTCACTTATATAACGAATTGAACCCCTAAACGTTTTATACAGAGCCTGTCACATACATTATTTCAAGGAGTTCACTTATATAACGAATTGAACCCCTAAACGTTTTATACAGAGCCTGTTCACATACATCATTTCAAGGAGTTCACTTTATAACGAATTGAACCCCTAAACGTTTTATACAGAGCCTGTTCACATACATCATTTCAAGAGTTCACTTATATAACGAATTGAACCCCTAAAACGTTTTATACAGAGCCTGTTCACATACATCATTTAAAGGAGTTCACTTATATAACGAATTGAACCCCTAAACGTTTTATACAGAGCCTGTTCACATACATCATTTCAAGGAGTTCACTTATATAACGAATTGAACCCCTAAACGTTTTATACAGAGCCTGTTCACATACATCATTTCAAGGAGTTCACTTATATAACGAATTGAACCCCTAAACGTTTTATACAGAGTCTGGTCAATACATCATTTCAAGGAGTTCACTTATATAACGAATTGAACCCCTAAACGTTTTATACAGAGCCTGTTCACATACATCATTTTAAAGGAGTTCACTTATATAACGAATTGAACCCCTAAACGTTTTATACAGAGCCTGTTCACATACATCATTTCAAGGAGTTCACTTATAAACGAATTGAACCCCTAAACGTTTTATACAGAGCCTGTTCACATACATCATTTCAAGGAGTTCACTTATATAACGAATTGAACCCCTAAACGTTTTTATAGAGCCTGTTCACATACATCATTTCAAGGAGTTCACTTATATACGAATTGAAACCCCTAAACGTTTTATACAGAGCCTGGTCACATACATCATTTCAAGGAGTTCACTTATATAACGAATTGAACCCCTAAACGTTTTATACAGAGCCTGTTCAATAATCATTTCAAGGAGTTCACTTATATAACGAATTGAACCCCTAAAACGTTTTATACAGAGCCTGGTCACATACATCATTTCAAGGAGTTCACTTATATAACGAATTGAACCCCTAAACGTTTTATACAGAGCCTGGTCACATACATCATTTCAAGGAGTTCACTTATATACCGAATTGAACCCCTAAACGTTTTATACAGAGCCTGTTCACATACATCATTTCAAGGAGTTCACTTATATACCGAATTGAACCCCTAAACGTTTTATACAGAGCCTGGTCACATACATCATTTCAAGGAGTTCACTTATATAACGAATTGAACCCCTAAACGTTTTATACAGAGCCTGTTCACATACATCATTTCAAGGAGTTCACTTATATAACGAATTGAACCCCTAAACGTTTTATACAGAGTCTGGTCACATACATCATTTCAAGGAGTTCACTTATATAACGAATTGAACCCCTAAACGTTTTATACAGAGCCTGTTCACATACATCATTTCAAGGAGTTCACTTATATAACGAATTGAACCCCTAAACGTTTTATACAGAGCCTGTTCACATACATCATTTCAAGGAGTTCACTTTTATAACGAATTGAACCCCTAAACGTTTTATAAAGAGCCTGTTCACATACATCATTTCAAGGAGTTCACTTATATAACGAATTGAACCCCTAAACGTTTTATACAGAGCCTGTTCACATACATCATTTAAAGGAGTTCACTTATATAACGAATTGAACCCCTAAACGTTTTATACAGAGCCTGTTCACATACATCATTTAAAGGAGTTCACTTATATAACGAATTGAACCCCTAAACGTTTTATACAGAGCCTGTTCACATGCATCATTTAAAGGAGTTCACTTATATAACGAATTCAACCCCTAAACGTTTTATACAGAGCCTGTTCACATACATCATTTAAAGGAGTTCACTTATATAACGAATTGAACCCCTAAACGTTTTATACAGAGCCTGTTCACATACATCATTTAAAGGAGTTCACTTATATAACGAATTGAACCCCTAAACGTTTTATACAGAGCCTGTTCACATACATGAACAGGCTCTGTAAAAACGTTTAGGGGTTCAATTCGTTACATAAAACCTAATGAAGTTCAAAGTGAAATTTCATAGGTGTGAAAATTCAGGTGCTGTAGTATTTTAGTATATACATGTAATCTTAAAGCCGAAGTTAAAAACAACAACAAGGGAAAACCGTTCAATCGATTTACGTAATTGTTTCAGTTGAGTAAGTTTATTGCATTAAGTTTAACAAACTTATAGCAAATGTATATATAACATAGTACAAACTTATAGAAAATGTATATATAACATAGTACAAACTTATAGCAAATGTATATATAACATAGTACAAACTTATAGCAAATGTATATATAACATAGTACAAACTTATAGCAAATGTATATATATCATAGTACAAACTTATAGCAAATGTATATATAACATAGTACAAACTTATAGCAAATGTATATATATCATAGTACAAACTTATAGCAAATGTATATATAACATAGTACAAACTTATAGCAAATGTATATATAACATAGTACAAACTTATAGCAAATGTATATATAACATAGTACAAACTTATAGCAAATGTATATATAACATAGTACAAACTTATAGCAAATGTATATTATCATAGTACAAACTTATAGCAAATGTATATATAACATAGTACAAACGTATAGCAAATGTATATATAACATAGTACAAACTTATAGCAATTAAGGAATGACATTTACGTTGACTGTACTGCATGGAGTTATGCAGTAGAATGGACTGTCTCAAATTAAATGAAAGCCGAAGGCTTTCATGGTTATTTGAGACAGTCCATTCTACTGCATAACTCCATGCAGTACAGTCAAAGTATATGTCATTCCTTATATTTACAATCATTTGTAACTTTTTCAAATAAACACAAAATATAAACTGACATTTGAACACTTTTCATAAAAGAAAAACAACTATAACTACCTCGTTAAAAATTGACTGTTCCAACTGTCGGCATCATTGGCGTATCGCCGGTCACGCCCACAATGTTCCGACAAAGGCTGACATCACGGTACCAAAGCAGCGTCACGGCAACTAATGACGTACTAGTATCAGTGACGTCATTAAATGGTACAATTCAGGCCGAGTTTTCATTCTTTGTGTGTGTAATTCAAGCATGCCAGGCCTTTGTCGGAACATTATGGGCGTGGTCAGCGATCATAGAATAAACTCGCGTGCTCCATTCAACTGCATCGAGTCATGAAGTAGAATCGAGGTCATACACTGCATTGAAGCAAAAACAATGTAATTGTAAATATATGTATATATAACATAGTACAAACTTATAGCAAATGTATATATAACATAGTACAAACTTATAGCAAATGTATATATAACATAGTACAAACTTATAGCAAATGTATATATAACATAGTACAAACTTATAGCAAAACTTATAGCAAATGTATATATAACATAGTACAAACTTATAGCAAAACTTATAGCAAATGTATATATAACATAGTACAAACTTATAGCAAAACTTATAGCAAATGTATATATAACATAGTACAAACTTATAGCAAATGTAATATAACATAGTACAAACTTATAGCAAATGTATATATAACATAGTACAAACTTATAGCAAATGTATATATAACATAGTACAAACTTATAGCAAATGTATATATAACATAGTACAAACTTATAGCAAATGTATATATATAACATAGTACAAACTTATAGCAAATGTATATATAACATAGTACATGTATAAATATGGCATTACATAATTATAATGTACATGTACGAATGAAGTATTTTCTAGTATTTACTTAAACTATAGTGGGATACTACTATGTAGCGGAAGGACGGACAAAAAATATACTGAAGTCTCTTCTTTTAAGAGAGAAATATATATATATTGAAAGTTTTATAACCTTGGGTTTACTATAACTGCAAGAAATAAGATTTAAAAATGTATATTTATTATTGGCCGGTTTTTTTAAATAGATTATATGCACTATCTATGCATTCAACAACTTGTAAACTTCCGCGTCTTAACCGAATTATCGCTGACAAGGATTAGAATGACCAAAAATATTTGAATTACGCAATCAAATTCAGTATAAAAAACTAAGAAAATAAACTTATACAACATATGTAGTGTTTTTGTGCTTGAATCGATAAAAATGTTTTGATAAATACATGTCTATCTGACCTTGGTATGTCAAAATTCAATTTGATAAACAATTCTCAGAAATCATATATTTTAACCCCCTTTATATAGTCTGGTGGAAAAAAATTGAAATTTCACAATAGGGGGACATGAGTGTTCAAAGCTGGCAACATAGCTGTCTTATATCATCATAGGTTAGGGGGTCAAGAATCAACCTGTTGCCAAGCTGATCGACCCTTGGTTTAGTAGATAAAAGGTCAAAGGTCAGATAGTGTTTTTCCCCCAAAAATTAATCTTTATTAGTTTATAGCTGTCCAAATATATACTTTCTGAGATTTAAATAAATCAAATAAATCTGTTCTCATGCAACCATAGGATTTCATGTATTTTAACGTTGACTAGGAAGCTAATTGAGACTGTTTAGGCTAAAATTTAAATATTTCAATGTTGTTTTTCAAAATTCTGACACAAGCTTCAAGATAGAATAAAATAAAAGTATACATTCAACATCAAAGCATGAATCAAAATGCTAAAATATAATTCTTTTGTAAATACATGACTGTGATTAAAACAAATATATTGTTTAAACGCAGCTAATAATTTGAAATTTATTAAAAGTTTAAAATCAAAGCACTGCAAGTACTGTAATCGGCAAGGCATAGTCACGAGAATCTCTGGAATATATCGGTCACATCTAACGATTTCTTTTCATTCATCAATATCACTATCTGTGGCATTATCATTCAGAGGGTTCAACCAATCAACGGTTCAACGGTCCCATTGCAAGTGCATACAGCCACCCACTTTAAATTGTATGCCCTACATGTACATCTTGTAGTGCAACATGATTTACATTTACATTTCAGCAATGCATGACATGATTTTGGTAAAGGCTATTTTCTCATTAAAAACCCCTACTGTAACTCGATTGGTATAGCGCTTACTCCCCGTATGTGGTAAGTCCTGGGTTCGAACCCTAGTTGGGTCTGACCAAGACTTGGAATAAGGTAGAGACTGTTCTTTTGCCAAACACTCGGTATTTAGTAAGGAAAGTCACGAGATCCTTTGAGAGAGATCTTAAAATCCGATGCCCCGTGCCAAGGCGGATGTAACATGTTAAGGAACTTTTCCTGCACATTTCCCTAAGTTCACTGCAAAGGTCAAATTTCTGCCACTTCACCTATAGCTGGTGACGTCTTGATATGACTGAAATACGTAAAAGCCCGTAAAACCCCATGCAATCAACCAATTTACAATTTCCTCATTAAAACTGTTTTTAAGTCACATTCAGACTCGCACTAACTTAACTGCCCGAGAATAATCGTGAACATCAGGAAAATACTTAACTTAAGTCCAAAAAACTAAGTTTTGTTCATGATCCTTTGACCTGTAATTGTCTTAGAAAAGTTAAAGTTTAAAGTAAGATTTAAGCAAAAAATAAATAATAAGTTTAATTGGTGAAAAAACTTAGATTTAAATATAAAAACTAGTATTGTTTGTGGTCCTGTTGCCAGATGACAAGACAAAATACAGTACGCAAGTTAGTGAAACTAGCACCATCCGTGTCCTATAGGTGACAGGAGATCTGGAACAAATACCAGATATAACTAAATGCAGCCAAACAGCAGTTAAATAGTGTGCACATTGAATATGTAGGTCGGTATGATAATGGAAGCAAATTTTCAATTGTACTTTTCCCCTGAAAGGAACAGTTTACATCGTAGATGAAAAATCCTCGCTAGGTACATTTAATGAAGGCATCTGCACTCACAAGTTCAGAAAAAATCCCTCTTGCAAGAGTGGGAAGAAGACCTGCGTTTTCCCTGGAAACACGGAATGCTGTATTTAGAATGTCCAGAAAGTTAATTGACAGTCTTACAGGCTGTAATTGCATGGAATACTGGGAGCTTATTCCTCCCCAGAGGTGATAATTTTATGCTATGAACAGGGACGAACTTCAGATATACCGGTCTGGAATCATACCTCCTCATTTAAAAGAAACAGAAGAATAAGGTCATCAGTATCACGACAGACAACAACTCTTCTTTAATAGCCTTGCATGTAAGCATCAACACCATGGGGAACAATTCTAGTATCGGCTTCCTTGTGTAAAAATTTAAAAACGGTTACACTCCTTCCTCTGTATGAATTAAACATGCTGTCTGTTGAATCTCCTGATACCCTCAGCTAAGCTAAGAAGTGTCTTGGATTAATATGAGATCCTATTTGTTTTCTTGGTGACTTATAAAATCTTACCAATTTGATGGCAGAGGGACATTTTAATTATCAATAATTTTTCTAACAGAACGGGGACCTGGTCCTCTTTTATCTCTAGATGGTTTCACCTGTTATGGATTAGTTGTCATAGCTATCATAATGACATCAATATGAATACATGTATCTTTCGCGTGGATAAAAACAGTTTGTGCGTTTCCTAACTCGCCGAATGTATTGATGCCTTTCCGTTTTCCCAGTGCTACAACTAAAGTTTGACCATTAATTATTTTGTAATAATGTCTCCATGCAAACTTATTCCTCAGGGATATTTTGATAACAGATAACAAGAGTCCTGATGTATCAGGTATAGAAAGCGACACTGGGAATAGTTCGTGTTTCAACAGTTCACTAGTATTTCCACCAGAAAAAGAGAACACACTTGATAGTATTATACAGATAGTCATTATAGCTAATCAAATCTTTCAGTACCACCGGTACTTTGATTTCTTTTTTTAAAAAGTGATACTTATATAAATACGGGCAATATATTTCAGTAAAATTATTTTAACAAAAGTCTAAAGTTTTGTTAAACAATTTCAAATGCACAAATGTGTTTATACTAGTATTTATTTGCCACAATTAATCATATTTGTAAAGGTCAAATTTGTGCAAGCGTCTAATCTTATTTTTAATGGAAAACGTTGAAAATAAGTGACTGAATTAGTTGGATATGACTTTCTTTTAATTTGAAGATACCGCTTACATATTTAGAAGACAAAATGTTTAAAGAAAAACTTCTGTAAGCCACCTTGAATTTGTGTATAGGTCAATATGGGCATTTTCACTTGAACTTTGCACCCATTGACCTTTAGCTGCCCCCACAATGGCCCCTGGGTGAAATCTTGCTTGGCAACAAGCCAATTCTACCAAAGTAAAGTTCAAAGAAGGTTATGACATAACTTGCCACCTTTGAACACGTTGTCCTCCCTACATCGAAAATTAAGCGGTTTTTTTTAAATCCTCTACCAGACTAATATTTAAGTAACCCATTATCAATATACTCGAAGAAATTTTTCGACACTCGTTCGTCATTGAAAACATAAACACGTCTGAAGTAAAGATGGGCATGTAATTCGATGTTAGTAAATTAAATAAATTATAAAACATATATTGAATGCAGCTAATTGACCATCAAATTAAAAAGTTATAATAAAAATTATATCATGTGTTTAAAAGGGCTAATCTGGGGAAAATCAACCGCAACCAAAACACTAACAGCCAATTGAACCAAAGACACTTCACATTGATATGAGCAACCAAACAAAACAAGGCAAAAAACGACCACTGGTTATAACACATTGACCGGGCCAATTGACTAAATATATTGTGGAGTGGCTACAGTACTGTTGAAAACTTATTTTAAAACCAGTTATCCATAAGTAACATCTAAACTGTTTAGAAAGGATGTGCATTAACCTAGTAGTCGCATTTTGTCTTGGTCTCATAAAGAAACGTTGTTATATGTAAACGTTGTTTGATATACATCTTTAGATTATACATAATGATAAATATGCCGAATGATAATTAATGTTGAAATGATGAGCAATAATACGACACACAAGAACTTTTTATACCAACAAGACACGACAGATTTGTCTAAATACATGTGTATGTACATGTAATGAGCTTTCGTTTCTAACAATCATTCATTTTTGGTAAAAGTTAATTGATATATGCACACAGACGTCTTAAAGTGGTTGAAGGTTGTTGAACTATATTGCAATATTGTACCGACTGCACTTAAAGACGTTAAAGCAATCGATGGAGTAACGACCGTGCGATCGATGTTATGGCCTACTCATTGACAGATCGTATGTGACCTATCCTTTTGTCTTGGTGGGGAAGGTCTTCTCCGAAGGCCCCACTGAATACTAAATGCAATGGGATAGAACAGTCGCTATTCATTTTCAAGTCTTGCTCATCTCCGATCATTGCTCGAACCCTGACCTGCCACGAACATTCAAACATTCTACCAACTGAACTACCATGGTGGACGTGCTTGAATATAAAAGTAATTATTCATTGGCATTGAATAATAACCAATAAACAATCTTTATCTAGACAATAATGATGACATTATATAAAATATTGTTTTTATTAAATTCTATTATTAACAGACCATTGAGGTGTTAGAGAGTTTTTTAGATTTGATTTTAATTATTCATAGACAAGATTAAATCATTCGAACTATTTGTCACGATTTATCAATTAACGATTCGTAAAAGTCTACAGATACATCATGAGATCGAACCTAATCTGAGGGCCACATTGAATACTGGACATTTTGTCACATATAACTATTAATCACGATAGTGCGTGTTTTGTAATTTTGATATACAGACATGTCGAAAGTTTAACACGTAACTATCGAAAATGAGTCAAAGTGGTCTAAATATGGATAGCAAGTGACCTAATGGCCGTCGAGAGATAGATAGCTGGTGCTACAAAGCTGTAAAGATATAGCTAACTTAGAGTACGACTCGGCACTAAACCTTTACCTAAGTGTTTAACTTTAGACAGGTCTGTAATGTAAACAGTACTAAATACAAGATCAAACCAAAGAAGTGGACTGCATTGTGTCACGCATCACCGTCTTTCCATTAACTGCGTTTTACTGCGTGATTTTTGGTGCTCTTCGGCTTCAGTTTTTACCCCTCGCAAACTAGTTTGACGGGGTATATAGGAGTCACCATGCTTGTCTGTCCCTGTAAAATCGTGTCTGGGCCAATCTCATAATTCTTTTGGACGACTGTCATAAAACTTCACATGAATATTCATCATGGTCCAAAGTGTGTCATGACCTTGAACCAAATCATCGGAAAGGTCTAGGATCTCGGAAACACATTAAACTCTTGTATATGTTGGGGGTAAAGTATTTGGCTCTCAAGAGACAATTCTAGTTATAAATATATTGACAAACTTTAAGTTAAAAGATACACAACTTACGTCGAGTGATATGTTGTTTCCGTCCAACCACCCGTTTTCCGTATCTCCATGCCTATAAATGAGCATAGGACGATGTGTTTCATATGGGATGTAGATGTATAGATTAAGAGGGAATGCAGTATAAATCTGCTTCACAAACAGTTCTAGGTTGTTCTGATAGTGTTTTGTCTGGAAAGAAAGTAAAAAAAAAATAAGTAAGATATCGTTGGCTTTGGTTTTGGTTCGATGAGTAAGGGTGGTCCTAATGCACTCTCAATGTCTAACCTAACTTGTTAGTTCCAAAGTTTTTACTTTCCTTCTGGATTGTGATTCGGACATGGATTAGTATGTTTGTTTTTGATTGGTTCATTCCACTTTTTTGGTGTTACATTTTCAAATATCCACGACTTGTTTTTATAAAGTGTATCATGCTACAAAAATGTGAACACGTGAGAAACGTGAGCAACATGGAACAGGATCCCCTTGAAGATAATTGATGATAAAGTTTTTTATGACTTCCTCATTTATCGCAATGTTTAGAGAACAGAAAAAAACTGAATATTTTGAAATAAACAAAATAAAAAAAATATAATACACACTATCTAAAGAAAACAATATACATTGTACATTTGGGGTAAACAAAGTGCATATAGCAAACTATACACCATGAAAACCTTTATTTTTCTAAGATAAAAACATTCCTGATTTTAGTTAAAAGTGCCGTATAAGCAGTTGTTTTTGTTTGTTTGATTTACACCAATAATGATGTTATTTTCTTTCAAATGTATATCAATCATAATGGGATTTAAATGTAAGACGACCATCAACAATTTGATTGATGTGGTTACGGTATCTTTTCATTGCCTAATTATAGAGTTTAATGACAATTTCTTGTTACGTATTTGAATTCATTTCCTTCAACTAATGAAAGTTCATATTTGTTTTTGTTGATTAGACGTATACATTGATATATAAAGTTCCGGCTAATTATACCAGTTGCTTTCCGTGTTCTAGCCATAGTAAGACTTATTGGATTCTGCTCTAAATGTCTGCTGGGTAAGTGATGTAATTAAAAATATTTAAATTTGTGATAAGTTTGTTATATAAACATTCGACCTTTGGAAATTTGAATTTAAAATGTTAAATCGAAGTTTCTAAAAAATTGTTTGGAACCGCACCTTATAATTTCTTAGCATCTCCGATTTGATTGGAAATGTTCAATATATCTTAAAATCTTACATTGTCTCTAGAATACTTGCATTTTTATTATACATTTTGTGTAAAACTGACATTCAAAGATTAAAAATGTGCGGATTTATTATACCAAATGCTTTTATTTACTTGATACTTTCTTGTATCACTCGTTCACATGTCAGATAAATGTGTTTTTTTTATTCTCCGTTATCGTTGTCAAGATAAATTAATTTTTTACTTACGATACTTCTTAATTTGCAATGCTAGGGGCGTCTAGTTGCTAACTATTAAAAAAATCAATGTAGTTTCTCAATCGACTAACAGTGGTCTAAAGTCAGTCTTGTCCCAGTTCGAATGTCACTGGGAACAGTTCCTAAGAAATAAAAACCACCTGATGCAAAAATATGGACCAATTTCAAACATTCTTGGTAAAATTATGGACAGGTGCTTTAAAACATATTAACTATCTATATGTATCTATATTAATGAGTTAGAGAGTATCAATGTAATTTCAGTTTTATTTATTCAAACAAATTAGCTTTTATATGTTTGCAAGGAAAAAGGTAGGATCGTGTGTTTAGGTATAGATGTGTACTTGATGGCATGAGTAAGGATTTCGATAGAGTATGGCATTAAGGTCTTTTGCACAAACGTCAATCTATAGGTAATCCAGTAAAGGTATCATAATCAGTTTTTACGTATACCGTGCTTGGTACCACAAGAGTCCATCAAGGGACCGTGCCTGGCACCACAAGAGTCCATCAAGGGACCGTGCCTGGTACCACAAGAGTCCATCAAGGGACCGTACCTGGTACCACAGGAATTCATCTAGGGTCAATTCTTTTTTCCGTTTTTTATTATCTATATTAATGATATTATTGAAAACGTAAGACACTTTACATCAATAAGTAAGAACACCTTCATCGCTACATCAATTAGTAATCCCTGTGAATGTTAATTCATATTCAGTAGTATTATAATTCACATAACTTTTTACCTTGTTCTATATTTGATTTCAGAAACGACATTCTGGTCATGGTATTTCAAGCAGTGATGCAAGATAGTGTGGCGCGCGCCAAATTCGATGAAGCCCTTCATTTTGAATTTGTCAGGCGCCATACTATCTTGCATTACCTTTTGAAATATCATGAGCAGAAATGTCATTTCTTATATTTACAATTCTTTCTTTTAATAAATATTTTGTATTTTGTTTCAACCCTTGGCACTATTTATTCCATACCTGCTCGTGTGAGATCAGATCGGTGTATCTCATATGACCACGTGACCCCCTAAAGGGGGACATGACGCCATATTGCGGGAAAATTAATACACATCAAGGGTAATGACCCTAATTGTCTTTCAAGGAAGAGAGATAGAGTCATATTGTATATGTTATGTCATGGAACCTATTGTGGCTTACAACTTCATTTAGCAATTAAATCGAGTGCCCGTTCAAAGTCAGTGGCTTTACAATTCACTTAAGTGCATACTTAGTGCTGTGTTTCATTTTATGTTTATGTCCTGGACACCGTAAATGTATTACATACACCTTATGAAAAGTGAACATGATGAAAGACTTATTCCGAGAATTACAACGTGGCACGACTAAATTTTAATTCCGTTATCGCGGTCGATTCTATGCATTTCTAATATTATGGTGACGACATAGAAGCAGCTACATCAACCAACTTTGTATTTTATAAAAGCTGAACATGTTCCCTTTACAATGGTACCAAATATAATCTGTATCAGCCTAATAATATTGAAAACAAAGATAAAAACGTTCCCCTACCCCTAATAGAGAAATTTACTAAAAACTTTTAGGTACTCTTAAATATTGAAGTTTTTCATGAAGAGCATCCCAACTCATCCCGATTCCATTACTAGACACCCTAAGGTACCAGAAAAAAGTGGTGTCGGAGGATCCTGGGGGGGGGGTGCACGGTGGGTCCACCTAGCCTACGGACTACTTAGAGTGATCTCCAATGTGACACCTTTAAAAATTTATGAATATTTTAAAAGCTAACATATTGATTAAGGTTTCAAGTTTGCCAGAAAATCTTGGTTCAAAACAGGTATTGTGTAGACATATCCAACCTTAAAACCCGATTTCAACTCATTTTTTCATTTAAATGTCACAGAATGATAATGAAAACACCAAACGCAAACTACTAAATATTATTTATGCCTGTGTGTTTTATTGAGGAGAAGATGCATCATTTTTGAATAAAGAATTACGTTATTACATGTCCTGTTTTGACTGTTGATGCGTGATTATGCAAATATAATTATGCATGTAATATATTAACGTCTATAAAACGTCGTAATGTTGCGAAATATGTTTTTTATCTAAAAAAACGGATGACGAATTTATTTTTCATTATCCATTAAGTAGGGAATATTAGAAATGCATAGAATCGACCGCGATAACGGAATTAAAATTTAGTCGTGCCACGTTGTAATTCTCGGAATAAGTCTTTCATCATGTTCACTTTTCATAAGGTGTATGTAATACATTTACAGTGTCCAGGACATAAACATAAAATGAAACACAGCACTAAGTATGCACTTAAGTGAATTGTAAAGCCACTGACTTTGAACGGGCACTCGATTTAATTGCTAAATGAAGTTGTAAGCCACAATAGGTTCCATGACATAACATATACAATATGACTCTATCTCTCTTCCTTGAAAGACAATTAGGGTCATTACCCTTGATGTGTATTAATTTTCCCGCAATATGGCGTCATGTCCCCCTTTAGGGGGTCACGTGGTCATATGAGATACACCGATCTGATCTCACACGAGCAGGTATGGAATAAATAGTGCCAAGGGTTGAAACAAAATACAAAATATTTATTAAAAGAAAGAATTGTAAATATAAGAAATGACATTTCTGCTCATGATATTTCAAAAGGTAATGCAAGATAGTATGGCGCCTGACAAATTCAAAATGAAGGGCTTTATCGAATTTGGCGCGCGCCACACTATCTTGCATCACTGCTTGAAATACCATGACCAGAATGTCGTTTCTTAAATCAAATATAGAACGAGGTAAAAAGTTATGTGAATTATAATACTACTGAATATGAATTAACATTCACAGGGATTACTAATTGATGTAGTGATGAAGGTGTTCTTACTTATTGATGTAAAGTGTCTTACGTTTTCAATAATATCATTAATATAGATAATAAAAAACGGAAAAAAGAATTGAACCTAGATGAATTCCTGTGGTACCAGGTACGGTCCCTTGATGGACTCTTGTGGTACCAGGCACGGTCCCTTGATGGACTCTTGTGGTGCCAGGCACGGTCCCTTGATGGACTCTTGTGGTACCAAGCACGGTATACGTAAAAACTGATTATGATACCTTTACTGGATTACCTAAGTTTGACGTTTGTGCAAAAGAAAAAGCTTGTGAAAAAATGAGTTGAAATCGGGTTTTAAGGTTGGATATGTCTACACAATACCTGTTTTGAACCAAGATTTTCTGGCAAACTTGAAACCTTAATCAATATGTTAGCTTTTAAAATATTCATAAATTTTTAAAGGTGTCACATTGGAGATCACTCTAAGTAGTCCGTGGGCTAGGTGGACCCACCGTGCACCCCCCCCGAGGATCCTCCGACACCACTTTTTTCTGGTACCTTAGGGTGTCTAGTAATGGAATCGGGATGTTTCCCAGAAATAAGTTGGGATGCTCTTCATGAAAAACTTCAATATTTAAGAGTACCTGAAAGTTTTTAGTAAATTTCTCTATTAGGGGTAGGGGAACGTTTTTATCTTTGTTTTCAATATTATTAGCTGATACAGATCATATTTGGTACCATTGTAAAGGGAACATGTTCAGCTTTTATAAAATACAAAGTTGGTTGATGTAGCTGCTTCTATGTCGTCACCATGACGTCATAAACACAAGTTTTGAGGAAAAACGCTATAAAATCGTGTCAATTTATCCTTTATAAAATTATTTCTGTACAGCATAATAAAACACATTAAGACAAAGTATGTTTTCCATTTACTTAATGAATTGTAGTTATAAATGATCATATTCTCATCTTCGATAAAAGACACCACTCTATTAGAAAAAATATATTAAAGATAGCCATTTTTTAAAAAATGATCGAAACGGGGTAGGGGAACGTTTTTATCTTTGTTGTCGATGATATTATGTAGATATAGATCATATTTGGTATCATTGTAAAGGAACAGCTTCAGCTTTTATAAAGAACAAACTTGATTGGTGTAGCTATTACTGTGACGTTTCTATGACGTCATAAACTCAATTTTTGAAGAAAAACGCTATAGAATCATTTGAAATTATACTATATGAATTTATTTCTGTACCACCCAA
Source organism: Anadara kagoshimensis (assembly GCA_021292105.1). Taxonomy (NCBI): domain Eukaryota; kingdom Metazoa; phylum Mollusca; class Bivalvia; order Arcoida; family Arcidae; genus Anadara; species Anadara kagoshimensis. Next base: position 53,900,675 of record CM037875.1, on the reverse strand, counting down.
TAAAACACATTGAGACACTGTATGCTTTTCATTTACTTCATAAATTGTTGTTATAGATGATCATAATTCTCATTTTAAAGAAAAGACGCCACTCTGTTATGAAAAATATATTGATTTAAAGATACCCTTTTATTTAAAGTTGATCGAATCTTAAGATTAATAGTTTTCACGATTAAAGTGACCCAGTATGTTTTTTGTATAAATAATAATATCATCATCATCATCATCATCATCATCATCATCATCATCATCATCATCATGGCATCATCATCATCATCATCATCATCATCATCATCATCATCAATTTTTTATACATTCATGACAATACAAATTTACAAAAATGCCCAACATCATCACCCATTATTCTATAGCTAACAAAAAGCTTAATTAATAATCTTAGTTTGAGATTGACTTAGTTCTTATCATTGCCATAGTATTTAGCAGTTGTTTTAATGGTGGAGATATGCCACAGGGTTGTTATTTGCATCTAGAGCAGTGGAAACCTAACATACGTGTGATTTCTGCCGTAGGCTAGTTGTAGCGAAATAGAATGTTTCTTTTGCCTCACTATCAAGACTCTTGCAGTGCCTCCTCTTAGCAACATTCAGAAACTGTACAGGTGAATTTGTGGGAGGTTTTCCAGCAGCTACAGTCCCAGAGATGCAGTTCCGTCATGTTTTCAAACATTCATAAGCAAAATCGTAGAATTTTTGAACATTATCATCCATTATCCTTATAACATATGCTTTATCAGTACAATGCATTATAAAGACATAGTTCAAATAGTTCCTTGAAAAATATATGGCCATCAGAGTATTTTTTCAATTGAAGCGATTCTGTTCTGTCTCTTTTATTTTCATCAAAAGCTTTGGCCTTCTACTCTAACACTTACCCTTTGGTGGTTTTCTGAGCGTATGTCTAATTCAGTTCCACCGTTTCTACACCATATAAGAGGGACGATTTTACATTTGAGTTGAATATTGGTTTTTGTTCTTAGTGGCAGACTAGCTTTCCATATGTTTCTTTATAATTTTGAATGCTTTTCTGGATATTTTTATTCTTTTCTTGATGCCCCGTTCTGTTTCTTCTTCAGCAAAATCATGCTCCCCAAGTAACAGAGCTCAATTACCTCTTCAATTTATAACTATCTTAATTTATACCTTTTGTTGTATTGTTGTTCAACATTTTGTTTCGTTTGAGTTGATCTTCAGTCCAGTTTTTAAAACTGTTTCGTTTAGTAGAGTGGTCTTTATCTACATTTGATTTAATGTGGGGTCAATAGCGTATATCAGCGAAGCCCATATATTCTATATCGGGTGTTGGTCCATTGTATTCCATTTATTGCAATTAAAGATGATTGTTTGTATACAGCATACTCCTGTATTCACATGAAATGCTTGGGGATAGTTTTCTCTTTTGAGACCTTAACAAATGTACACTTAGTATTTATAAAGGTATAATGCATAGTGTCATTCTACTGATTGTTCTATACCTGGGCATGGCATTTGGTCTGTGTAAGATTTTTTTCCTAAAACCAGCTTGTTTTGTTCAGAGCACCTAGTACCTCTTCTATTCCATCTTTTAGTCTATGAAGGATGATCTTTGACAGTATTTTCTCAGCTACATTGGGTAGTATGGTGCCTCTCCAGTTCTTACATCTCCATTATCTACCCTCTTGAGTAGTTTAATGAGATAGTCCATCTCCCATTGTGTTGGAATAATTTCTCTTATCCAGATGATGCACAGTAATTTAGATATTTATTTAGGTCCTATAGCTTTTCCTTTTTCAAGTTGATTTATACTTTTTATTTCTTTTTTGTTGGCACCCCTTCCTTATTTTATTATCAAAGGTATGTGGTGTTATGTCCAATATTTCTTATGGAGGTGGTCTTTTGGTATATAGTTAAAACGTTTAGTCCATCTTTCCTCTGTTGTGATCTCTTTTTTTCATCCTTTCCTTACACCGGTCTGTCTGTGTTTGCTGGTTTACCTGTGTGTTTCTTTGTTTTTAGGTATAGATTTCTAAGTTTCATTAGCTACTATTTTTTGCGGTTACAAGATTTTCCATCTTCCATATATTTTCGTTCATCACTTGTTTGTGTTCCTTTATATTTCTTCTTTGCCTCCTCATACTCCCTTCATACTAATATTTTGCTAATCTGGTTCTGTTTTTTTTTATTTCTCTTGTATTTCCTTGGGATATTTTGTCCCGTGTTTCCTCTGACAACCATATTCTCTGTGTCGATATACCGGTATGCCCTTTTTATGACATCCCAGCTCTCATTATTATCACCCATAGCTGTTAAAGCATAAAACCTGTTCTTCAGACTAATCTTAATTCTTCTTTCTTTTCCAGTTGTTTCAATTTTCTAACATTAAACTCATGTTCTGTTTTTTCCAGGATTTGTTTGGCTGCTTTTATTTTTATCTTTGTCATGATAAATTGGTGGTTCGAGATGACATCTGCTCATGCATTGCCCTGACATGAATAGACTCCTCCTACATTTGTTCTATAGTTATATGGTCAATAATTTTTTGGTGATACCGATGTTACTTTATGGCAATCTTTGTGTCGAAATAATGTACCCCATTGTAGTGATAAAGCATAAAGATAATAAATAATATCTTTAGAAAATTTCTATGATTTTGCTCATAACTGTTGGAGTAGCTGCTCGGGACTCCGAAATCTAGCACAAATTCACCCTGGTTAGTAGGATATACAGTTGGCAGTAAAGTAAAAGATTTATTCTTGATGTTTCCTATTCGCTACAACTAGTCAACGGCAGAAATCGCATTTTAGGTTTCCACTGCTCTAGCTGCATATAACAATCCTGTGGCATATGACTACCATTAAAACACCTACTAAATCACCATTGGTAATACTTTGAACTAAAGTCATTCTCAAACTAAGATTATTAATTAAGCTTTTTGTTAGCTATAGAATAATGGGTGATGATGTTGGACATTTTTGTAAATTTGTATTGTATGAATGTATGAAAAATTGATGATGATGATGATGATATGATGATGATGATGATGATGATGATGATGATGCCATGATGAGATGATGATGATGATGATGATGATGATGATGATGATGATGATGATACAAAGAAACATACTGGGTCACTTTAATCGTGAAAACTATTAATCTTAAGATTCGATCAACTTTAAATAAAAGGGTATCTTTAAATCAATATATTTTTCATAACAGAGTGGCGTCTTTTCTTTAAAATGAGAATTATGATCATCTATAACAACAATTTATGAAGTAAATGAAAAGCATACAGTGTCTCAATGTGTTTTATTGGGTGGTACAGAAATAAATTCATATAGTATAATTTCAAATGATTCTATAGCGTTTTTCTTCAAAAATTGAGTTTATGACGTCATAGAAACGTCACAGTAATAGCTACACCAATCAAGTTTGTTTATATAAAAGCTGAAGCTGTTTTTACAATGATACCAAATATGATCTATATCTACATAATATCATCGACAACAAAGATAAAAACGTTCCCCTACCCCGTTTCGATCATTTTTTAAAAAATGGCTATCTTTAATATATTTTTTCTAATAGAGTGGTGTCTTTTATCGAAGATGAGAATATATGATCATTTATAACTACAATTCATTAAGTAAATGGAAAACATACTTTGTCTTAATGTGTTTTATTATGCTGTACAGAAATAATTTTATAAAGGATAAATTGACACGATTTTATAGCGTTTTTCCTCAAAACTTGTGTTTATGACGTCATGGTGACGACATAGAAGCAGCTACATCAACCAACTTTGTATTTTATAAAAGCTGAACATGTTCCCTTTACAATGGTACCAAATATGATCTGTATCTGCAATAATATTGAAAACAAAGATAAAAACGTTCCCCTACCCCTAATAGAGAAATTTACTGAAAACTTTCAGGTACTCTTAAATATTGAAGTTTTTCATGAAGAGCATCCCAACTTATTTCTGGGAAACATCCCGATTCCATTACTAGACACCCTAAGGTACCAGAAAAAAGTGGTCTCGGAGGATCCTGGGGGGGGTGCACGGTGGGTCCACCTAGCCCACGGACTAAAGCTTATTACATTTGTCTCTTAATTTTGTTAAAACTTTTTATTTGTAATACCATAAAATATTATCAAAATTTGTCAGATTTAAGTCAAGAAAAATCTTAGTTAAGGAATGATAATGAAACTGGAATTCGATACAGTATTACCCTGGATATTTTTGACGTTCCATATTTACATGCTTTTTTCACTCTCAATTTTACTTTACTCAATTTTTACTTCTCGCGTAGTCAGTGTAGCTAGCTAAACAGGAGTTGCTGACCCTTCTAGCCTCACTTTCCTGGTGGAAGTTCACGCGTTAAATCCTATTTGGCAGTTTGAAAGATTTTACTTTACAACGTTTAATGAAGGATCTCAGAAAATGTTAAGTTCTTTTGCATTTTGTCATATACCAAAAAATGGTATATGACAATTTTATAAAACAATATATACACCATGGCATACAAACAACACCAATAAAACTTATCTTTTGAGTTAGATTATAGATAAACTAAGTTAAACTATGGTTAAATAACGCAATTTATTTTAGTATTCGTTTTGAAGAGCACGGGAACGTATTCTAGAACTGAAGAACAGAATGTATGACAGTAAATTTAATAAAGAATACCTAGTTTATAATGAGATGCAAAAAAAAAAAAAAAAAAAAGAAAGAAAAAAGAAGATGTTAGGGTATTAGAAATGTGCGAAGTCGTCAACCCAGAATTGCCTGAAAGTAAACAAAAGTCACTTCATGTAGACAATAACAATGAACAATGAAAATCGGCTCTCAAATTATCGTCAGTTTCACCACAGTTTATTCTTGGCTAAGGTGAAACTTACTACAAACCCGAAAAAAAGGACCAGTAATTTATACGTAAATAAAAGCAGAAGTCAATGAAACCAGTAATATAACGGCCTGGTCTTACTGTACAAAACAAGAAACTGTCTTGTACCATTGTACGTAAAATTCTTTGTCGGACATTACTGCACAGCAATATTTCGAACGAACAAGCTTTTAGACGAGTTTTGAATGGCAAACAGTGTCATGTTTTAAAAATTTTTGATGGGGTTCATCCCTATAACATGTGATCAAAACCTCTTAACGTTTGTGTGGAACGTTTTAGAAAACGTTAACTTAGAAAATTTCCGAAGTTACGTCGTTTTACGGTAAAACGACATATTTTACATGCGATTCCATATCAACGGGATATAAGTGTTCCGCACAAACGTTAAAGTTTACACTTAATACATCGACAAATTCCGTTGCATGTCTACATCGTTCACAAGCATTGTGCATTCTGCATTTTAATCCAGGTTTGGACGTAAATATTACTTAGTATTTTTTTCAACAACATCCACCATAGTGTCGAGAAAGCCAAAATGTCCGCTAATGGGATTGACAGAAATGAATCCGACATGTTGTTCTAATTTACAACCCAGAGTGAGACGAGATTCACCGGAAGTTTTGAATTAAATTGGGTCAGGGGCGTACATAGGAACCAATAATAACCGAGGCAAAAAGTAGAAGTGCCAAAAGCGCTTAAAATTATGGGGTTCGGGAGTATGCTCCTCCTGGCTTTTTTAATTGCGTGAAATGGTGCTATCTCGCGACACTGGACCAGATGATACTAGTAAATATAAAAGTTAAATACAAACATACCATTTCATTTTCATAAACATTATCAAAAAAGCAAAACTTTGACGAAACCGAACTTTGCATATACACTAGAACAAATAAACCCAACTCAGTAACTTAGTAAAAGTTTTACTGGAGATTTTCATTTAGTCAGTCGCCGAAAAGACAATACTGACTAACTATATTTGTTCACTAAAGATTATTTTTATCCTTTTTATATTTCTTTCATTAATCTGTTTAAAAGAATATGATTTTATCGAGGCAGTTGCTTCGGTTGCGCCACAATAAGCTACCCCTGTGTGTCCCGTAAAATCATATTAGTCTGGTGGAAAAAAATTGAAATTTCACAATAGGGGGACATGAGTGTTCAAAGCTGGCAACATAGCTGTCTTATATCATCATAGGTTAGGGGTCAAGAATAAACCTGTTGCCAAGCTTATCGACCCTTGGTTTACTAGATAAAAGGTCAAAGGTCAGATAGTGGTTTTTTCCTAAAAATTAATCTTTATTAGTTTATAGCTGTCCAAATACATCAAATAAATCTGTTCTCAATGAGAACAGATTTATTTGATGTATTTGGACAGCTATAAACTTAGAATTCCCTGATGATAATTTTCCAACTCTTGGTCATTGTTATGCCCATACAATTCAGTTGGTAGTAAAAGATGGCTTATCAGAAACTAGTCAACATCTAAAGGGAGTTGTTTCAAAAGCTGCAAATATTGTAAAATTTGTACGAAAATCTATTAATGCCTCTGACATTTTGGAGAATGAAAAAAGATTGCAGGCAGACAATGTCACTAGGTGGAATTCACAGATTGTGATGCTTCGATCTGTCTTAGCTGTTTCTGAAGAAAAGCTTGCTCAATGTGGAGCACCATCACAGCTTTCAACTTACGAAAGGAAACTTTTAAAAGAACTTTGTTCAATTTTGAAGCCATTTGAGGAAGCAACGGTAATGGTGCAGAGAGAAAAGTCAGTTTCTGCCAGTCTGGTAGTACCTATCACTTTGGGGCTACAGCATAAATTAGAGGAAATATCATCAACCTACAATAACAGGATGGTTTCATGTCTTAAATCATCACTAGACAAACGTCTGTCACAGTATCTTTTAGATGACAACTATATAATGTCAGCTATATTGGATCCTTCTTTGAAACTTCGTTGGTGTAAGAATCCAGAAGAGATGGAAGAAAAACTCCTCTCCAATGCAAGAAAAGCAAAAATTCAAAGCCCTATCACTCAACAAAGCGATTCAGAAGATTCACCACCACAGAAAAAAACAAAACTTGATGAAAGTCAGCTATTTAGCTTCATGACCCCCAAGAAAAATCGATGTAGGGCTGTGTCTGGTGATGCAATTAGACAGGAAGTGACAATGTACCTCAATGAGCCTTGTGTTGAATCTACAGATGTCCTTTCATATTGGAAAGAAAATGAAAATAACTACCCATGCCTTGCAACTCTGGCTAAGCGTTACCTCTCCATTCCAGCCTCTTCGGCCCTGTGGAACGGTTATTTAGTATTGCCGGAAGAATCTTTCGCCCCGACAGATGCAGATTAAATGATGAAACATTTCAAAAGTTAATGATGATTAAATGCAATGCAATGTAATTGGCAGAAGATTTAATGCTTCACAATTAGAATAATGTATATATGTTCAATGATTAAATATAATCCATCCATCACAATTTCTTTTTTTTCTGTAATATCAGTATTTCTGATATACCAGTAATACTTAGATAATGATTGAATAAAAACCTCAAATAATCGATTATTAATCGATTACATCTCCTAAAGTAATCGATTGCAATCGATTACAGGACAAAACTGACTGTAATCGATTAATAATCGATTACACAAAAATACCCTAAGTAATCGATTATTAATCGATTACATTTTTGAGTAATTGTGCCCATGCCTGGTTCTCATGCAATCATAGCATATTCATGTATTTTAACGTTGACTAGGAAGCTAATTGAGACTGTTTAGGCTAAAATGTAAATATTTCAATGTTATTTTTCAAAATTCTGACACAAGCTTCGAGATAGAATAAAATAAAAATATACATTCAACATCAAAGCATGAATCAAAATGCTAAAATATAATTCTTTTGCAAATACATGACTGTGATTAAAACAAATATTTTGTTTAAACCCAGCTGATAATTTGAAATTTATTAAAAGTTTAAAATCAAAGTACTGCAAGTACTGTAATCGGCAAGACATAGTCACGAGAATCTCTGGAATATATCAGTCACATCTAACGATTTCTTTTCATTCATCAATATCACTATATGTGGCATTATCATTCAAATGGTTCAACCAATCAACGGTTCAACGGTCCCATTGCAAGTGCATACAGCCACCCACTTTAAATTGTATGCCCTACATGTACATCTTGTAGTGCAACATGATTTATATTTACATTTCAGCAATGCATGACATGGTTTTGGTAAAGGTTATTTTCTCATTAAAAACTCCCTACTGTAGCTCAATTGGTATAGCGCTCACTCCCCGTATGTGGTGAGTCCTGGGTTCGAACCCTAGTTGGGTCTGACCAAGACTTGAAATAAGGTAGTGACTGTTCTTTTGCCAACACTCGGTATTTAGAAACGAAAGTCATGAGATCCTTTGAGAGAGATCTTAAAAACCGATGCCCCGTGCCAAGGCGGGTGTAACATGTTAAGGAACTTTTCCTGCACATTTTCCTAAGTTCACTGCAAAGGTAAAAAATTCTGCCACTTCACCTATAGCTGGTGACGTCTTGATATGTCTGAAATACGTAAAAGCCCGTAAAACCCCATGCAATCAATTAATTTATAATTTTCTCATTAAAACTGTTTTTAAGTCACATTCAGACTCGCACTAACTTAACTGTCCAAGAATAATCGTGAACATCAGGGAAATACTTAACTTAAGTCCAAAAAGTTAAGTTTTGTTCATAATTCTTTGACCTGTAAATGTCTTAGAAAAGTTAAAGTTCAAAGTAAGATTTAAGCAAACAAACAAAAAATAATAATAATAAGTTTAATTTGTGAAAAAACTCAGATTTAAGTATAAAAACTAGTATTGTTCGTGGTCCTGTTGCCAGATGACAAGACACAATTAGTAACGAAAAGTTTATGGTGGATCACAAAACAAGGTCGTTTTGAGACACAAACACAAAAGCGACATTGGGGATGGATAGGTCACACCATCAAGACACCTGCCAACAATATCACAAAACTTTGAAATGGAACACACAAGAATCAAAGACACCTTGAGACAAGTTTCTGGAATTGAAACAGAGGGGGTAAAATTGCGCAGAACAGAGCCAGTTTGAGGCATTTTGTCGATGGACTAACCTCCACTAGGAGTTAAATGCATACAGTACGCAAGTTAGTGAGACTAGCACCATCCGTGTCCTATAGGTGACGGAAGATCTGGAACAAATACCAGGTATAACTAAATGCAGCCAAACAGCAGTTTAATAGTATGCACGTTGAATATGTAGGTCGGTTGCATATGATGTTGGGAGCAAATTTTCAATTGTACTTTTCCCCTGAGAGGAACAGTTTACATCGGAGATGAGAAAACCTCGCTAGGCACATTCAATGAAGGCATCTGCACTCACAAGTTCAGAAAAGTTCCCTCTTGCAAGAGTGGGAAGAAGACCTGTGTTTTCCCTGGAAACACGGAATGCTGTATTTAGAATGTCCAGAAAGTTAATTGACAGTCTTACAGTCTGTAATTGCATGGAATACTGGGGGCTTATTCCTCTCCAGAGGTGATAATTTTATGCTATGAACAGGGACGAACTTTAGATGTCTCGGTCTGGAATCATACTTCCTCATTTAAAAGCAACAGAAGAATAAGGTCATCAGTATCACGACAGACAACAACTGTTCTTTTATAGCCTTGCATCAACACCATGGGGAACAATTCTAGTATCGGCTTCCTTGTGTAAAGCTTTAAAACGGTTACACTCCTTCCTCTGTATGAATTAAACATGCTGTCTGTTGGACCCCTGATACCCTCAGCTAAGCTAAGAAGTGTCTTGGATTACTACGAGATCCTATTTGTTTTCTTGGTGACTGATAAAATCTTACCAATTTGATGGCAGAGGAACATTTTAATTATCAATAATTCTTCTAACAGAACGGGGACATGATCCTCTTTTATCTAGATGGTTTCCCCTTTTATGGATTAGTTGTCATATCTATCATAATGACATAAATTTAATACATTTATCTTTCGCGTGGATAAAAACAGTTTGTACGTTTCCTAACTAGCCTAATGTATTGTTGCCTTTCTTTTTCCCAGTGCTACAACTAAAAGTTGACCATTAATTATTTTGGTAGTAATGTCTCCATGCAAACTTCTTCTTCAGGGATATTTTGAAGATCCGACTCGTTGGCTGCAGATAACAAGGGTCCTGGTGTATCAGGTATAGAAAGCGGCACTGGGAATAGTTTGTGTTTCAACAGTTCACTAATATTTCCACCAGAAAAAGAGAACACACTTGATAGTATAATACAGACACAGTCATTACACAATCATTATAGCTAATCAAATCTTTCAGTACCACCAGTACTTTGATTTCTTTTTTTTAAAAAGTGGATACTTATATAATTACGGGCAACATGATTCAGTAAAATTATTTTAACAGAAGTCTAAAGTTTTGTTAAACAATTTCAAATGCACAAATGTGTTTATACTAGTATTTATTTACCACAATTAATCATATTTGTAAAGGTCAAATTTGTGCAAGCGTCTAATCTTATTTTTCATGGAAAACTTTGAAAATATGTGACTGAATTAGTTGGATATGACTTTCTATTAATTTGAAGATACCACTTACATATTTAGAAGACAAAATGTATAAAGAAAAACTTCTGTAAGCCACCTTGAATTTGTGTATAGGTCAATATGGGCATTTTCATTGAACTTTGCACCCATTGACCTTTAGCTGCCCCCACAATGGCCCCTGGGTGAAATCTTGCTTGGCAACAAGCCGATTCTACCAAAGTAAAGTTCAAAGAAGGTTATGACATAACTTGCCACCTTTGAACACGTTGTCCTCCCTACATCAAAAAATAAGCGGTTTTTTTCAAATCCTCTACCAGACTATATTACAAATAACGATATATTATAATTTTTTTTAAGTCTGTATTAAAGACATCTTTTAAATTGTAGCTTTACCTTTCCATTTCATTCTTTTGAACGACAGTGTGTACATTTTCTGGGGTTATGAAGCGGTACATTATCTGGGGTACATTTTCTGGGGTACATTTTCTGGGGTTATGAAGCGGTACATTTTCTGGGGTTATGAAGTGGTACATTTTCTGGGGTTATGAAACGGTACATTTTCTGGGGGTTATGAAGCGGTACATTTTCTGGGGTTATGAAACGGTACATTTTCTGGGGTTATGAAGCGGCACATTTTCTGGGGTTATGAAGTGGTACAGTTTCTGGGGTACATTTTCTGGGGTTATGAAGCGGTACATTTTCTGGGGTTATGAAGCGGTACATTTTCTGGGGTTATGGAGCGGTACATTTTCTGGGGTTATGAAGCGGTACATTTTCTGGGGTTATGAAGCGGTACATTTTCTGGGGTTATGAAGCGGTTCTCAACATACATGTATTGATACACCGCCGATTTCACTCTTAAAACATGTAGCATATCTTACACGGGAGGGGGGGGGGCTACAAGATGAAGATATAATTCACCATTCTTTTTATGGATTTCTCTATCTGGGCGCAAGATTAAGTGTTCTTGGCTGTTCTGAGTCATGCATCTGTCCGTTACACCCAACCTATCATATCTGGTGGAAGTTCAACTGTTAAACATAATTCACTAATGTTCAAAGTTTCTTCTTTGCTATTGTGATTGTGATTTAAACATGGACCGATATGTTTGTTAGTAAGTTGTCATTATTCTCTTTTGTTTGTTTGTAAATTGTCATTATCTTCCGTTTGTTTCAGTTTCAGATAATCTAGCTTCAACATGGCGAAAGTCATTATTTTACTACTGGCAATAATACACCTAACAAATGGGGCAATTAAAGAGATAAAGCTTCATCCGAAATTACAAAAATGTTTTGACGAACAAAAAGCCAAATATAAAATGGTAGGAAATGCTATTGGTTACAACTTGTTTGAGGCCTGTATCAATGTATATGCGTCTGGTCTGTTGAAGAAAAGTCTGACTGACGTAACACCGAAACAGAAGGCGTATATTAATGGCTTACTAGGAGAGGTTATTAACAGGGATGGGCGAATTAAAAGACAGGCTCGAAGACGGAGACGGTTTGAGATTAGACAGTTGAATGCCAGACAGAGAGAAAATTACCACAACGCTGTAAGAGCACTGATGGCTGAAATTCCGGTAAGCAACTCATCCCTCTCTCTCTCTCTCTCTCTCTCTCTCTCTCTCTCTCTCTCTCCAATTAAGCGGCGGTAACCGCTGCCATTAGGGTACCATATTTCTTGCTACCACAAAAAGCAAACTTGCTCAAACTTCTACCTACTACATGTTGCCAACCAGTAAGTGAATTATGATAATTATGATATATACTTAAATGAACAAATGATTTATATCAAACTTCTTTTTCAAATATCACAATAGAGTTATTTATAGTAGTCAAGTGGTTTAGGTACCAACGTTCAAACTAAAATGCCTCGTTTATCGCACCCGTGAACCACATGGCCTAGCTACAAAGTTGCGTTACGGTAACCATAGTGATGAAGTATATACAATCTTGTTTATTTTATTTTTTTTGTTTACTGTATTTTAAGGATCGAAATGATACAAAATCTAGCTATGACATCATTGCAGATCGCCATCGAGGTGTGCTAGCTCTTGCTCACAACGGACCTGTTTTTCCAGGCTGGCATATGGTATACCTTCTTCTGTATGTATAGCCTTCTACGATATTGTATATCTAATTGTTAATAAAAAAAAATAATTTTTAAAAAAAAATTTGCATTTTAAAATTTCTCAAAATTTAAGCTATGCTTAATCGTTAAAAGTATTAGGTACAGTGGCGTAGCTCCCTATACGCCACGACGCACAGACGTTCACATAAATTTTCCTTCATTACTTTATTATTATTAATTATACAATGTGTCTAAATATACAAGATTCTAGAAGGAAAAAAATGAAACAAAAACCGAACGAATCTAATAGATCTCGTTTAAACTATACTTTTATGTTTACACCATACGCACTAGATCGATATTTTCCGGATATATAATTAGCCCTGTATGTTTCCAAAGAAAAGTTTTCAATACACACGCGTCTTCCTGTGTTGATCTCTTTCGCCCTCAAAATGAAGAAGGCGGGTGATTCTAATATAAAAATAAGTTCTTTTTTAAATCAGTCGCGCCGTCACAGTCATATGAATCAACATCAAAGGCTGCTTCAACTTCAAGTTCGAGCAGGGAATCTGAGAAGATTTTATATCTAAGTCAGCGTTTTTGCCCAAGCTATTCAGACCCTGCAACACTGACTGTGCCAAAACAGCATTGTTAACTAAAACGTGGGAAACCTCGACTTCTTTGATGGTTAGAAAGACAGGAAAATGTTATTAAGTTGTTGAATTTATAGTCAATATCATTATCAATGTGGACACAATCATTATGGTCTGAAATGCCACCAGATTACACCATTTGACATCAACGTTAAAACATTTTCCGGGGAAGCATGCCCCCAGACCACCCAGATCATTCGTGCCTTTGGCACGCACATAGTAAATTCTTCTTTTCATTAATTGCATGGCGTGCAGATCAAATTTTGCTAGCTACGCCACTGGGATTTGTGAAAATTAATTTTGTCCATTTTCTCATTTCAAGATCTTAAAACTATTTTGATTTCCACAATTTTTGAGCAATGCTGATGAAGATTTTAATTCCGAAACGGACGTCTGGGGCTGCAAAATTTAAACAGGTTTTACGTGAAAGGCCGAGGTGCACAGGAAAACGGACGTCTGGTGCTGCAAAATTTAAACAGGTTTAACGTGAAAGGCCGAGGTGCACAGGAAAACAAAAAGGAAAAAAAATATTTCTAACAATTTAAAAGAATTACATGTTCACACTAATCGTCAGCTGCCAAAGTCTATGAATAAAATGGATGTCAATGCAGATAGCTAAAAATAGAACGGTTGGGGGAATAAAAACCCTTCCGCAGTGTAAATGAATCAATCAAAATAGCCATCTAAACAAGAGGCGCCTACCATTCCGGAGCACCTGGCCTCACTTTCCTGGTGGAAGTTCACGTGTTTAACCTTACCTGTCAGTTTTACTTTGCTTCGGGATTATGATTCGGACATGAATTAGTATGTTTGTTTTTAAATGCAGATCCTTTTGTAAAATTACTTATATATATTACATATATGAACATAAAGTTTTTGTGATACCCTAATACTATTTTTGTCAGTCAAATAACTAGTGATTTGATATAGATATATATTTATTTAGTAATTGGGGTTTACTAGATCGTTTATGTTTACCAAGGTGGGGGTTAAAGGGGCTATGTTAAAATGCATATCGTTTGAGAATTCATAAATTAAAGTTCTTGTTTCATTTATCGACGTTATGCTTTGATGAGTTTGTCTAATACTAATTTTGTCAGTCGAGTTATAGTACTTTTTGTTTACTGAAAAATGTTTATTTAGACTACATATTTCAATGTTCTTTTATTCTTAAATTTCGATTTTACACGTTACGGGTGTAGAAAGTTGAAAAGGAGGCACTTACACTTCCGGAACATCTAGGCCTCACTTTCTTAGAAGTGGAAGTTTTACTTTTTTACTTTTCTGAGGGATTGTGGGTTTTTACTTTCCTATGGGATTGTGATTTTGACATGGGTTCTTAATTTTGTAGTTGATTAGTTTTATTTGCTTAATGTTACAGATATGAACAAGCACTTCGGAGAATGGATAGATCTGTTACTGTACCGTACTATGCATCTCATCTAGACGATGCTATGGGCGAACAAGAACGTACACAATCAGTGGTTTGGAGCGATGAGTTCTTTGGAAACTGCGACGGGCAAGTTATAACTGGCCCATTCAGAAATTTTAGAACTCCAAATGGACCATTGAGGCGAGAGTGTGGATTATTCGGAACTCCTATCTCTTACGAAGCAATTGACAACATAATGGCCAATACTCGAAATGCTCAAATCTTTCAACCAGATGCAGCATTCGATTCCAGTTTAGAAGATTATCATAATATGCTTCATGTTTACATCGGTGGCGGCACAGGACAAATATCAAGATTAGATTTCGCTCCTTATGACCCCTGCTTTTTTAACCTCCATGCTTATGTTGACAAAATATGGTATGACTTTAAAGTTAGAAGAGGAGCGACTGATTATCCTCGTCCCCGGAGACCTATTCATGCACCTAAAGCCAATATAGGATTCAATAATCTTACAAATGAGGATTCGTACAGTGATATAACTAGATTTTACACATATTCGTCACTCCCGGAAGACTGTAGCAGGTGTGACGAGAGTAGTGATTATTATACCTGTAATCAACAAACTCAACGATGTCGTTCTCTGTCCATCAGTGAAGCCAGATTTGTTCAACCAAGACAGCCTAGAGGCAGAGGTAGACCTAGAAGACCAAACAACAACAGAAACTCTTCACAACCTAGACGTAAAAAAAGACAATCCTCGATACTTGATGTTGTCAACAACATCCATCTAAAAGAACCAATAAAAACAAATGTAATTGAAAAAACAAAACATTGTGGAGACTCCGTTTTAAAAAGATCTATGCAAAATTCATTTTATATCGATGGAGCAATAGATTCTAATAAATGGGTTTACGTAGCACTAGAAGTGATTTACAACAGGGCACCAGAGAAGACAACTTACGGGTCATACCCAGTAATTAACGGGGCACAGTCTGCAATATATGATATATATTCAGCGCATATGTTACCAAAACTGAATACTGAGGTGCAACCTGGGAAACCAAAAGGGTTTAAAGGTTGTGAAAACCTTCTATGAACGCAGCTATGATATTTGTTGGATCGCATGGTTTGAATTACTATGGAGACTATAAGGAATATGTAGTTGCTGATAAAAGAATGGCTATATCAAGTACGACCGGATATGTTGCCGTAAAATCACCGGAAGTAAATGGTAAAACAGAAGCCATAGTTAGCGTCCATGATGCTTGTGGCAGAATTTGTAAGGCTTATTGTTACATTCCTGGTTCAAATTCAGAATACAGACGTTGTAATGGAGCCATCAGCCTGACTAAAGATGAACCAAAATTGTACGGAAAAAGCATTGCAGAATGTGTAGAAAGCATGTGGAATTTTTCAAAAATGGGATTCTGTCCAAAATCCGTTAAAAGTGATGTTTTTCTAAAGTTCTATTGTGATTATAAAGACGATTGGCCCTGGATAAATGATGGAGGAGTTCAACCCATAGATCCAACGAATCCAACACCTTTAACAACAACAAAACCATCTACAGGTAAGCAAGTTTATTAAAAGTCATAGTATTTGTAACGTGGAGTCTTCCTCCTCTAAAAGAAGCACAAAAAATCATTTTTAGACAGGTGCACATTATTTGTAGTGAACACGTCTCTCTAGCCCCAGTGCTTAGTCAGTTACAAATAGATGTCGTTTATTAAAAAAGTGTCCTGAATAGGCGGTTTTGCGGCGTACGATACCATAGTTTGTATATGATTATAAACCTTTTGAAGAGCCAATAATAAAAAACCTAAGAGTTAACTTATACAAAACCTTTGGATATTCGTCATTTGTCGTGAAATCCTTACAAACCGTTGATGCAATCCTATTAGCAAGCGACCATACGCCATTGATAATAATAAAACTAATTATAAATATCTTGGCGCTGAACACCCGTGCGTTCATAACAAAATCTATTTAATTTGACAATGTAATATTTTAGATACGCGTTTCCAATAAATCCAGAGAAGATGTTTGATTTACATAAGTAGTTCATAGAACCCTTTTCAAACTACTTAACATACAGTTAATTTACACCAGTTTACACGTGTTCCGTTTTTATGATTGTAGTTTGCCACGCAAACATAGAGAGGGCTCATGATCAGTGATAAATTTGTTGGATTTTTATGGATATATGATAATTACTTAACACAATGATAAATCCAAATTACGTTTGTAAAATAAATACAGATAAATAAATTATATAACATTTTATCATCATCAATCACATATGATAAAAGTAACACATCTATATGGATATTATATAGGCTTTATAACATTACTCAAAAATAATTGGGCTATAGTACCGACAATAAGAGTATATAAAGGAAATGACATTTAACAATTTGTTCAAATTTTCACTATTAACTTTTCGAAATTTTTATGTCTTCCAAACGAAGTGGGGAAATTAATGTTTACTCCATTGTTCCGCCATTATTTTGTCGACCACTTCTCTTAAAACCTATTTGACAAATCAATCCAATGAAACTTCACTGAAACAACCTGCGAGTTGAGTACATTTTTTTGGCTATTCGCATTTTGACCAAACACATTGTTGGAGAAACAGATATTCCCCAATTATGATTCATTTGAAGACACTTTTGAAATTTTATCCCATTTCAGTTATTTACAAATATGTTTTAAATATTTCTTTCAAAAAATATAAATATGAAAATGTATATCATGGCGGTAACTAGATTGTGTTGTCAAGTCACAGAATGTGACATACAAAAACCTTTTTAATATTTATCTTTCCTTATGATTGTCAAGAACTGAATAAAATATATTCGAATTAAGCAAAAAGTACTATGGTATTCCAATAATAGTTTTGAACCCACGCCCACGTAATTTAATCTTCTGACATTGATGGACAGAAAAGTCAGAATTCTCGTTCTGTGACAGGACTGGGATCATGTGCATTTTTGTTTCCAGAATATAATGCATACAAAAGAAAGACAATATATGTTCGGTATAGTCTAGACGTGTATTTAAGCAAACTAATTTTAATATTCTATACGTATTGTCTTCTTTAAGTAGTTATATTTTAATTTTTGTTTTGCACAACGTCAAGAACCAGCCACAAGAATTAAAATCAATTACGACAGTATTCCTTTCAAAAGTGACAGGCAGAAGGCTATAAATATCAAAACCTTGTTAATCTGTCAAATACCAAGTGTTCTGTGGTTTAATCAAACGACAACCGATGACTCTTCCGTCTTGTTATTTATATAAAAATATTTACCTGAAATTTCCTTAATATGCTAACATAACATATTACGTAAACTTGTTTCCTTGTAATAATTTGATGAATCTTGCCTCATAAACGGATACGACATTCATAGAATACATTTTATTAGTTTTCCGTCAGTTGGCAGTAACAAATAATGAATTTAGCACCCCCGATAATATCATATATACTTTTGTATTGTCAGAAATATAGTATTGTCTAAATTAACTTCTAGTTAAAATAAAAAAGTATACTGCCTCATGCAAAGTATTTGCTTGGCTTAATTTAGTTAAACATATTTTGGTCCTTTGGTCCTGTTTTCAAACCCTTGAGAAAAAAGTTTGGTCCAAGCACTACTTTGGATGAACTGTATTTTGAAACGACCGCGTAATGCTGTAAAATCAACACTGATGAAATATGTAATTAAGGTGCATAGATCTTGTGATCTTGTAATAAAAAAGAATGTAATAAAATTTACTTTTCAATAACATAAATTTAAAAGTAAACACTAAAACATAAACATGAACAAAGAGCCTATTAATGATACACATGAACAAAGAGCTTATTAATGATATTTTTACTTTGGAAAAATCACAATGCCCAGATATAATGTCATATAGCATGCAATTTTAAAATTCATTTTAATCGAATATTTTATTCAGTTAGACGTACAATATACTTTTTTTGTATTAAAGTAATGAATGTAAACTAGTTAGCTAAGAAAGATCTAATTAGCAGGATTCTCTGGACATATACAGTTCAAGGGAGGTAAATCCAATAATCTAACTAAGTTTGACTGCTTATCTATTCACTTTTCTGCTAAAAATCACTTAAATCACTTTGTATTTGGATCAATTTGTATCAATTTTGTTCCTGATATGTGTCTTGGTTTAGATCATCTTAGGAGTTTTATTTTGTTTTCGTGTATTTTAATCAGCCTGTGTTCTTGTCCTTTACTTTGAAGTGATAAAAAACAAACACAATAATCCATGTCCGAATCACAACCTAGAAGTAAAACTTTGAACTGACAAGATCTGTGTAAAATATTCATTCAGTTGCTTCCAGACTGTTGCCAAATCATTCAACTCCATAAAAATATATAGTTGACGTTCTTTCTATAACTAATCGTAAATTTGGAGACTTTTTGAATTCCAGTCTATCCTTGTGTGCTCACAATAAACGATACGACTAATTCTTCAAGTTTTGTTTTATATTGCGATTTGTACATCAATTAAGACACCAATAAAAGGCTACATTTGAAGCTATATAACAAGCCTGATGACTCCAGGGTTTTCAATTGTCAACTTTCAGGAATGGTTAGGATTTTTCAGACTCTCAAACAGTTTTATGACCATCATCACAATAGCGTTGATGATTATTGTCTCTGTATCTAAACAAAAACAACCATCCAACTCAGAATCCAAAGTTGAAATAAAAACTGACAAATTAAGTTAAACGTGAACTTCCACCAAATATTCCACTAAAATTATTTTATTGCGCATGGCAGATGTAGCTAGTTAAACAGGAGGTGCTTACCCCGGAGCACCCGGCCTCACTTCCCTGGTGGAAGTTCACTTGTTTAACCTATCTTTTTAAAGTTTTTTACTTTGCTTCTGGATTGTGATTCGGACATGGATTAGTATGTTTGTTTTTGATTTGAATATGTTTGACTTCTTACAGCTGCGTGTTCCTTTCAGTCGTAATATTGATTTTACACGTGGCGGTAGTAATTTTATAGATAATAATCCATTTCAGTATTCTTACGCATTGTTAACATTGACCTTTCAACACATGACCTTCACGTTGGAAGCTAGATACGAAGTGTTTACAATTTCTCAGCACCCGGTCTCACTTCTATGGTGAAAGATCACTTTTGTTTTACTTAATTTACTTTAAAAATGTTTACTTGGATTGTTTAAGCTTGTTTATGGTTGATTATAACGCTCCGCTAAACTTCGAATAAATACAAAATGGCTTTGGGTCTGTTGTATGATAAATTAATCTTTCTATTTTTTTCAGAATGTGTAGTAAATGAGCATTGTACGATACGAAGGCCTTGTGGTAAATGTTATGATAATGAAAGACATGCGTGTATCCAAGGAAGCCGGATTTATGCCAGATGCTCATCTGAAAAATTTTCACTATTTCAGTGTCATAAAAAATTCTATTTTAACAGGCGGACAAAAATGTGTACCTATATATATTCCAAACGAGGTAGATATTAGGGGAAATAATTTATGTATATATTAGGCTAACTGGTTAAATACATGTAGTAAATAGTGTTGCAACCACACAAGTGATTATTAATATGTGATTTAATCAACTGCCCGTCCAAAGTCGTGAATTTTATAATAAGTTGTCCCATTTTGTATTTGTCTCGTTCTGAATGATTTTTACATAACCTTTATTTTTTCGTTTTTAAAGTCCCTTTGAAAGTGCAATTTACAATCTCTATTTAACACGAAAAATGTCTTTAAAATTCTGTAAGAAATAACTAGATTGAAGGTCGTGTAAAACTTTGTACCAAACAGTTATAAAAATGTCCTTTTTTATATCAAAAACAAACCACGTCCCTATCTAGCTTTAGATTTTTCATTTCATGTTGAGTATGTTGTGTGTACGTAATACGACTTCAACCACCCACCCCCCATCCCCGTACCGGACAAACACACAAGGCAGTTTTAGTATAAATTTATTTCTTGAAAGTCATCTTCTAACTTTATTGTGTGTTTATATAACAATGTGCATTGAAATATTGTTATAGGAAATCCAAACATATTATTAAAGTTTACTATTTATTTTATGACTTTCTTGTATTTTGATGAATGCTTCAAAGATATGAACAGAATAAACAAAAGAGGGAATGAGGGCATTGTCACTGACCTAACACAGATTACTTAATTAGTTGGTGCTTGTGTACACTTTCTTTTTTATTAGGAAACTGAAACTGAATAACATGAACTTCAACAACAAAACCAATAGCTAAAAGACTAATAAATCAACTATCAATGAAATGAAGAATAGACAAGAACTCGGATTTTTATGGACTCGTGGTTATATTAGGTTCTTGGTATATAAATTGTTTAAATTTTTACAATGAGTGGAATAGTTGAAGGAAAAGTCAGAATCTATGACTTAAAAATGTACTAAGCAAAACAATTATGAATACGCCATAAAATTATGGGAATCAAAATCAAATATTTTAAAACTAGTATGTATTCGGAGCTCCTTGGGGATCAATTCCCTGGTGGAATTTGCTTCTTTCAAAATTTTACTTTGTTTTGATGGTGATTTAGACATACATATGTATTTTTGTTTTTTATATCTAAATCCTAGTCCCAAAGCAAAGTAAAACGTTAAACACGTAACCTTCCACCAAGGAAGTGAGGTCGAGTACTCCAGAATTGTTTAGATATCTACACTCTCCAAGTGTTTCATAGTAAATAATGTTTTAAAGGTAAACACATATAGATACCACTGATTATAACACTTAAACTTTAACCGGTGTCAGATATAATGAAAATGGGTACCTACTGGTTCAAGTACTTTTACTTGCCACTTGACAAATTATTTATTTTCTTAATTAACTGTTCTCTCTACATACCTCTTTCTCAAATCATTAAAATTAATCCTATTCGTCATTTTGAATTCACGATTTACCTAGAATGCAATAGATAGATTCGTATAAGTGATGCAGGATGTTGCATCTTGGATTTAATTGGCTCATATTAATATCGGGGTAAATTTCAATGACGAGTTTCTCAACTCAGTATTATTAACATATTACACAAACATATGCTCAAATTACTATTCTAAAAGCAAAACAAAAGCTTTGAAAACTTACAAATTTAGTTAAAACGTAAACAGCTAAAAGAATAGTGAGGCCAGATGCTCCGGAAGGATAAGCACTCCCTTTATAACCAGCAAAAACGTCACGTTTTAACATTTAAAATTGTAGTATCGAAATGCTCTTTTGAAGCATTCTAAAGTATAACGTCTTATTACCTTCATTAGTACATAAAGGTGCATTAAAAAGTTCATTATTATTTGTCAAAGGTGGAATAGAAAAAAATTAACGAGATACCCAAGGGCAATTCACAATTCATTGTCATTTGTAAATTGTAATAGACATACACTATTTTCGTTAAGGTTATTTCCTTTTATAAGACTTTTATCTTTATTTCTATTTAGCTTCCACAATTTAGTTCATATCCGTAAATAACATATACCAGTGTTAATATTACAGCACTAGACGGCCGTTTAGGAATACATTTCTTTATCAATAGTGCTTGGACCAAAATTGTGAATCAAAACTTTTTCAAGGGGTTGAAAAATATCCAAAGAACCAAAATGCATTAAGAGGAATGGAACAGAACCTTTAGAACCTTTTTATACCATCTTTAGAAATGGACTCTTCTAATTTGTCATCGGCATGCTTGAATAGGCCAAGTATATTCAATAAAAATAATAATTCCTCTAATTTTGATGTCTCTGTGTCGAGGATTGCCCTTGATATATTTGACGTCTCATAGTTTCATGTTCCTTTCAAAAAATTTCGATTACACACGTGACGGGAGTAGGTAGCTTAACAGGAGAGGGCTTACCCTTCTGAAGCACCCGGCCTCATTTCTCTGGTGGAAGTTCATGTGTCTAACCTAACTTGTAAGTTCAAAAGTTTTGACTTCGCTTCTGGATTGTGATTCGGACATGGATTAGTATGTTTGTTTTTGATGAAAGAAAATACATTACTGGTAAGGCAAGAAATATACATGCAATATAATATAAACATTCGTAGCTGTCATTCATTCACCTGACAATAAGTAAAGGTTACAGAAATATATATTAACATACTAACAAATGAATAACCAATTCTAAAATTAACCACCTATAACAACACTGATTGCAAAACTTAACATTTTAAACAGATCAAAATATAATATTGTGTCGTATCTCGTAAAACAAAAGGCTTTAAGATAAATATGTTTGATAAAAACTATAATCTTTGTGATTTAGGGCATACATTATTATTATTGTATTGATTTGGATATTTCTTTGGTTTTCAACCTAACATTTTGACACTTGACCAAATACACGTTTTAATTTAGTCAATTTTTTTTCTCTCAAAGGTAATTTCGTCAAACTTACTTGTATGCTCTAGATAAAAGAGAAACATTTGTACATCAAAGTTAGATTGATCTCCCTCCAGGCATGATTAAGGAAAGAGTTTATTTAAATGTTCCTACATCATTTTAAAACGTTATAAGATAGAATTTATGAGACATTTTATGGCATTATATATGATGGATGATTTTATATACAAGTTTCTCGCATATATAATAACTGTTATAAAATTCTTAGAACTGAAACTACGGACGCACTTTGCTGACATATCTGACGCGCCAAGCGAAAACAATACTTATTTGCTTTTCCGGCGTTAATGACGTTCGTAAATTCGATATATCTTTTGCTCTGATTGAAAATTCCTTTTTGTATAATTATGTATACCATTTTTCTTTGAGTTCAGTATTGCTGCACATACTTATCGGAAGTCTACATCTAAAATATTTCATTATCAAATCAATTTAAGTTATATTGTAACTGTCATTAAAAAATAAAATATGGTGCAATAATTTCTATTTTATTAATGTGAGGGAGTATATGTAAATCGTGCATAACGTCAAAGTGATTTTAATGGTTTGTAAAAGCGACTTTTAATTGTGACTCTGCGCATAATACAAAATAGTGTGTTCATCACATGTAACGGTTTTACCTCTCTAAACAGGGGTTGCTTACCCTGTGAAAGCACGTGGCGTTACTTCAGTAGTGAAAGTGCAATTTTATAAACTTGATTTGCCAGATATCAAAGTTTTTACTTATTTGGACACAGACTGGTATGTTTGATGTTTTAATTTAATCAGATATTTTGAGTAGAAAATCTTTGTCTGGTGTGTTGCATATAATTTAGTTTTGAAAATTTTAAAAACTTTATCATGATGGATTACTACATATATTTTTGCATATTAATAAAACAATTGATCTTTTATTGTGGCGAGCACAATAAGTCTTCGTCCACCCACTAAATCACTAAAACATAAATGTGAGCTCAAGTGCCAGAAGGACAATTGATAGACCCAACTGAAGCAAGAATATAAACACGTTTTCAAAACAGTATTTTGAGCAATTAATTTCAACAAACCACCGCGCTTAATTTGGCTATGTGACCAGTAACCATAGCAACATTGTTAAAAATCACATATAAATCAAGCACAAATCGATCATATGATTTGCTTAAAAAGTATCCGACAAAAGTTAGTAAACACAAAAATATAACGACAAGGTTTTCTGAAGCATTCCAGCAGAATTAAACCAAGAAATTTCAAATTTTTGGTGATAGACTTAATATGGCAACATGTCTTCAAAAGTTTTAAAGTAATATGCATGCAGGTTTGTTGTTTCACTATTTGGTGAAATAAGGTTTATATTGACTTGGTCCTTTAAAACTATATCAAACTACTCTGCAACTATTCATTACACTAAGTATCGTTTTAAAAACATAGGTTTTATACTGTGATTGTCGGTATGTAATTGTTATTTTGTGTTTATGATTGTACAAACTTGTTATTTTCAAGTTATCTTTTCAATTTTTATTTTCTTTCTTTCTTTCTTATTTTCAAATTTACAAGAGTCGCATTATCTATCACGTTCTCTGAAATTTCAAAAGTGATGTACAATCAGAAAAGGGTCATTATAATAGTGTTGTATACTACGTCAAGTAGATTTTACATATACTATACACCCCAGTCAGGTTTTGTCATGTTTGTAATTGTGGTGGCTTTTCCAAATACATGTTTTAGATACAAATTAAATTATGCCAAAGTGATCACGGATACATTGGTAGAACAACACAGAGAACCTGGAGAAAACCACCTACAGTCAAACCTGTCTATAAAGGCCACCAAAGGGAACCAGTAAAAGTGGCCTTTATGTGCAGGTGGCCTTGTTATACAGGTTCAAATAATATGAATAAAGAACAATTGGGATACAATTCTACCGGCCTTAATAAGCAGGTTGCTCTTATATAGAGGTGGCCTTTAAGGCAGGTTGGACTGTACTATCAAATTAAATTAAAACAAACATACCGATCCATGTCCGAATCACAATCCAGAAACAAAATAAAACTTTGAATTTATTTGTAAGTAGCTTGCTTCGTTGTATAAAGTTCTCATCGCGGGAACAAGCTCTACCATAGCGTACTTATTGGGAAACAAATACACCATGAGCAGTAGAATCAAAACTGATCTTCAAGAGTGGTATCCGAACCTAGGCAGCGAGAGACAGTTTATGCATGAGCCGGTGTTTTATATAATTAGATCCATCAGTCCTGATGCTAATGAACATTTAAGAGGACATTGGAAATGAAATTAAAAACTTTGTTTCTACTGGCGTCGACAAGTCTTTAACTTCATTACAGAAGAACACTCAGTAGTTTTGGTGATCCATGTCGTCTTGGGGTTTTCATAGTTGTTAGCATGCATTATGTGACATATCAAATGTTTAAAGTCATGTATTTAATGCTGGCTTGCATATCAATATGCGTTCACATTTTTTAAAACCCGATATTTGCTTTTTACAAACAGAAATATGAATTATACCACACACAAACTCTGACGGGTTATAACACCAGATTTTACTTGTTTGGCCAACTTTTGCACAAAAAATATGATTATGAAGTAATCAATATAGACTTAACATTACAATGTAATGTAAAATTTGCCAACTGAATATTTTTACATTTTACCTATGTGCAATTATACTACTACTACTACTACTACTGCTACTACTACTACTAATAATAATAATAATAAAAATAATAAAAATAATAATAATAAGACGAAGAAGAATGATAATAATAATTTTTATTAACCAATCACGGATCCTTAAAGGACATGTGCAATGAAAGGGTGAAAACTCTTATTTATATAGAGTGATATAAATGTTGATGCTGTCATATGATTATAAATCTATTTGAGATAATACAATATAAAATATATATTATAATAATCCCGTAATACAAATTTTATAACGGACCTCTGGCAATATTAACTGTAAACACTACATCTTCGGATAACATTGATGCAATAATATACATGAACACACACAGATAAATGTTTACAAATTACAAATATGATCTTTCCTTAGGAAATTTTGACACGACAACAAAATACGTCAATATAATATTTATGTGTATATATTAAATAATTTAAAAAATATGACATTTTCAGTATTTTATTGAGTGTTACATTCTGGTGGCGATGTGTCGTCTGCATCCATCTCCACTAATTCATGAGGATGATATGTATTGTTGTCAATACAATCCGAACACATATCGAAATATGGACATTCGTTACAGTGAAAGCGTAAACCGGTAATTCTTTTGTCACAAATGTCACAATCAAACTGTTCTTCAAACGAAATATCTTCTACTTCTTCAATATCTGACCATTCGCAATCAGAATTAGAATCAAGTCCCGGCTGTAATCCGTATTCAAGTAATAAACGGACAGTTTCGTTCAAAGTAAAATCAATAGGGAAACCAAATGCTTTGAAATTGCCAGTTTTTAGGATTTCTAGCTTCGTCATAAGCTCTATCATATCGCCCCATGCCATCATCGAAGACATTAAGACCGCTAACATCTCCAACCCGTACATCTTGTTGGCCTTTTCTAACTCTTTTGGAAGGGCTCTAGAGCAAATGTACATTCTTGCAGAATTATCTTCATTTACCGCAAGCGATTTCCTTAAGTATGCCACAACGAATTGGGATATGTCTTCATCAACAATATCTGTGAGTCGCTTTTCAATTCCTTCCAACATCTTGCTGTCAAAATCGTCGTCGTCGAAGTCCCTATCTAGTTGATATTTTTGACGAAGTCGTTCCATAATTTCAACGTATACTGTCTGCATGTCTTTTTCCATTCCGATTCGAGTTTTGTTTGGTTCTAAAAGAGTCAATGCGGTATTGTTTATCCAAACAACGTCTGCCCTCACTATAGCGGTTTGGACTCTCTGTGTAGCTCGAAATAGGACATCTTTGTCAATATCAGAAAACAGGTTATTTTCAGGAATGACATATTGTGGACAATATTCATACACAAGATAAGTCTCTAATCTTTGAAGCAGACCCATAACTCTACGGACTGTTTTTTCTCTACCCCAGTCTTCTTTGGCAATATCTTCACATTCCCATAAAAACACAGTTTTAAGATGGTACGATTGCAATGCTTTCCCTGCTGGTGGTTTTAAAAACCGTCTCCAAATACATTTTAATACTTTATAACATAATTTCTGATCTTCACTAAGAGTGTTTATCAAGTCCCTCTCTACCAGACAAAACGACAAGCGCCATTCTAAATTGGTAATTGTGGTCAAAGGCGACTTAGGAACAAGTAAACAACCTCTTTGTGTTATTTCCTGGATCATACTAGCCGAAGGCCATTCCGATTTTCTATGTCTCCCTATCCACGGTTTTGCGATTTGAGGCCAATCTTGACACCAGATTGCAAAAGCACAATCAACCTGGAATGTCATCTGTTCTTTTCTCTCAAGTGTTGTAAATTTTATTGCTGGGCCCTCTTGGGTTATCAAAGATACTCTGTTTAATGAAGGCATTGAAAATGAAGTTTCTGTTGAATCTTGATTTGATAATTCAGAAGAACCCTCATCAGGACTAAATTTCTCCGTTTGTGAGACAGTGTCGTTTTTGTCAGCCACGTCCACCATGTTAGCTAAATTCTCAACACTCTCCCTGTAACAATTCATTAAGTATAACTCATCAGTGAATCCTAAAGGTGATACGTAAAACTCTGTAATCGTTCCATCTATGTTGGAAATAATGTTGCAAAGCCCATTCCATTCTGATATCGTTTCAGGATGGTGTAATTTAAGATATACATGCCCTGGAAAATTATTGACGTGTATTATTTCAACAAAGTCTTTTTGGAAATAGAATGTTGGTGATTCAGAACCTTTGATGGTCGTTAAAATTGCGGTAATATCTAATTCCTCGTTTATTCCGGCTTCGCTCTGTTCCGTCACAGACAACCCTTCGCTTGAACTCCCGATAACTTCTACCTCTGGCGAGGAGAATATCGGCATGCACGGTACTTTCAGTGGAAGTTTATCGTGAATCCCATCTGTCTTGAATAAATGCTCATTAAATATTGCCTTTTTTACGTTTTGCAAATGGTTATTACTAATGTATGGTTTCAGATCAGATATAATCGTGTCATCTAATCGCGAAAATCTCTCCAGAACAAATGTTTTATCAGTGAGAGAACACGGAAACAAGCAAGACATAGTTTCTCCTTTCTCTGATCTGGTCTGGAATCAGTTGGTGCATGTGGCTTACAAAGGAATTATCTGAAAGTAAAGGTTAATGCACTAAAAATATCTATATATATAGCCTACATGTTTTAGTGAGCTATAAATATACGCCAAAGGCACACACACACACACACACACACACACACACACACACACACACACACGCGCGCGCGTGCGCGCGCGCGCACACACGACATTATTGACTAAATAGTTCTTTTTAAGTTATGGTGAACTGTGAGTGATAAAACAAATGAAATAATTAAGGGAAAATCCAATTTCTTCAAATATGGACTTTATAAACAGTAAATACTGAAAAATGCTATAAAAATAATTTTCATGTGATCACCAAACACAAGATAAACATGTACTTTTATCAGTTACAATCTATTTTGTATTGAAGTAGATTCATGGTGAAATTTGAATTTTTTATGAGTGTATATTACGATAATTTATTTTCCGTCCATTTCCTACTGCAAAAATATGTGTCATAGTATCATTTCACGTAGAAAATAAATGAATTTGTGTTTTGGAACATATGCTTTGTTCTCGGTGTCTGAAATGTATAAAGGGAGATAACCGTGTATTTTACAATTTTGTTGAGGTTAGCTCTAGTGGTATGTCACATGTAAGTAACAATTAAAGAAAGCATTGTCATGTCATAATTTGTTACTGCAAACAAACCCGTGCCTTGCTATGAACCACTCTTATTTTCTGGACGGACCTGTGTGTGTGTGTGTGTGTGTGTGTGTGTGTGGTGTGTGTGTGTGTTTTAATTAAATATATGTAAGTAGTTATATAATTATATGTAGATTTCATTTTTGAATTAATGTTTGCAGGATTATAGAGATGTATTTATTTTTATGTATCTTTCAACGTAGTGACCCGATGGCAATAGTTGTAAATCAATATGCAAAATATTTCTGGGGGATTGATTTTTGAAATACGACATGTCTAATCTAAATACTAGTCTTTAATTTTTCTCCTAAATTAGGTACCATAGTAATAATAATAATCTTATTATACAAATGCACAAAATGTACAAATATATAATAAATACACGTTCTATGATTACCTGTTGTTGTTGTACTTTCATTATGTTCCTCCTGTCAACTCATTATCAATACGCAGTAGATAAGATCTGGAAAAACCCACCAAGGTAGATAACTTTGGAGTATGCACTATAAAAACAATCTATACATGTGTAGGCAAAAACCATTGACCTGTCCGTTTGAACATTTATTAGTTATATTCATATAGGATGACCCTACACAATAAATTGGTAGTAATGTTAAGATACACAGTGCACGTGTCTACTATATAAAGTGAATATTACTCATACTAAACACCCGAGTTCCATATAAATTAACTGATCCATGATAAATATTTCAATTAAAGGTCAAACGGTGGACAGGTCATTGTTGACTTATATAGGTCTGGCATTGATCAATAATAATAATTATAATAATAAAAACAACAAACAATAATAATAATAATAATACATTATTTTATTTAAGTGCCACACATATTTTAAACAACAAGCAGACTAATCACACTAATTACATCACAAGCAACACAGGTAAAAACTTTAAAACTCGCTATTTTAGTAAACACGTGAACCTTCACTTTGGAATTGAGGCATTGCGTTTCGAGAGAGTAAGCATCATATATATGTATATAAAATATATATTGTTGATAAAAATTATCAATATATAATACTTAAATAAATGAAGATTTTTCAAAAGTAAACCTGACGTTAACCACATAATAATTAAAACAATTACGGGATAAAAATTTATAAGCATGTTTAAAATACATTATATACAAACTATTATCACATACCCATTTAATCTTACTATAGCAATACACTGTTTTTTCCAGCTATGTGATATGGAAGTCTGTATCACACGCGTGTGTGATACAACATTCCGTATCACCATAGTAGCCGGAACTCCTTTTAGGGGATTTCCCTTTTCCGACAACAATAATATGACGTCATTATGTGATACGTAATGACAAAAATAATATGACGTCAATATGTGATACATACGTCATGTTAAGTTGGGAGAATTCAATCGAGTTGGGAGAATCGCGGACGTTGTTAAATAATTTTGTAAAATTAATGTTTGTTTTTTAATTTTTTCCAGTGTTTACGATGGTATTAGTAAAATGTTAACCAATGATGCGTAAACGAAGAGTTATCTGTTGTTTTTAATTACTTCTTTAGCAGTTTTTCCAGTCAGATATCAGATTTTTCGAATCAGATCAAAAATCAATATGAAATACTGAGTTGATTGTGAATTCTTTGACAGATTAAGCCAAAGAAAGCTTTTCATTTAGTTTGGTAGGGTATGTGATAAATACAAAACCACACATAAGTGGTTTTCTGACGTAGCTTGATCGCACTCGTTTATTGTGCGAACGCATACATTACACTCGTGCGCAGAGCGCACTCGTGTAATGTATCCGTCCGCAAAATAAACTCGTGCGATCAGCTACGTCAGAAAACCACATATGAGTGGTTTTGCGTATTTATACTGCGAGCTAAGTATTTCAGTGCAATGACTCGCAGATTTTGAAATTTCCTGATTTATGGTCTTTTTTAAGATCGCCATGGTATTCCTGACAATAAATTGTCTTCTTTTTTTAAAACGAACACATGTAAAAACCAAGGTCCCGTGTCAGGTAAATGTTGACACTACAAAAACTCGCTTACTTCAAACATATTTGTAATCAAGACAGCGTTCAATAGAATTTTACAATTGGCTTACAGATTGTGAAACCTCAATGTAATGTTTTTTATTCTTGACTTGGGCACAAAATGTTCCATTCATTAAATAAAGTCCGTGAACAACGACATTTATTTTACTAAAACCATATTAAAACATAAAAACTAAACCACTGACAATGTTTTAATGTTATAATTAAATTGCGATTCGAGCATCTACATGCAACATTGATTTTTTGTTTTTGCTTGAGGGAATATTAAATCTCGGTCTTTAAACAATATGTCATTTTTACATTCACCTATTTTTTTTATTTTAAAATTCATATTTATGTTGCGCAAAAAGTGCGGAAAACTTGTAATTAAAGTACAACTTATAACTTATAGGCTTATTATACAATAAAAATTTTGAAACCATAGTTATGTTCAAAATGCATATCTATATAATTTAATACATATTTCCAATTTGCATCAATAGTTTTAATGATTCATATGGCTTGAAGAAGTAATATTACTACCTTTTTCACGTTGCGTCTATTAAGTGTGTGTGTGTGTGTGTGTGTGTGTGTGTGTGTGTGTGTGTGTTGCATTTTGCTCTGACATAGATTAGGTCCGGAATCGGCAGTGCCTTGTAGCAATCATACGAGAAGTCAAAAAATATGGTCGTTCAATTTTGAGAATAATTTTTACTTTGTAATACCAAAAAGACTTCTCGTCTGGAGCCTCATTTTCTTTACTTCATTATGCGTCGAGTTTGTGAACGGCGTTGTAATTTCGACGTTGGACTTTATTAGGAGCTGATAGAATGCCAACTGTCCAATTCTATTTAAGTTATTAAAGTTACACGTGAAATGTCACCAGGAAAGTGTGGTATAGAGGTATGGGATGTCATTTATTCCCAATAATTTTGGTCACAGAGACAGCAAACGTATCAAAATTGTTGTGATGGCGCCATGTAATACTTATTAAAAGTGAAACGTGTACCAAAATATTTTTTCATTTTGTTCATGAATGTTTGAATTGATTAGTTATAATTTGCCGACGAAATCAAACAAAAACGGTTTTATAATGGCAAAAAACCTGACAGAATACGTCCATCACACATTTCTTTTAAATTCATGGCGGCATTCCTTTCTAGACTTTGTACATAATATTTTAATCATGGTTTTCTTTCGGTCATGGCGGTATGTCAGTCGGTTCATACCTGTTCTTTTAGTTTTTTATAATTGTGACAGTTTAGGGCTTCCGTATTCATTTTTTTATTATTTATTTATTTAGGACCGCCTACAATGGTCTATTGTCTTAATTATTTTAAGAAATAATTTTTTGACCATACATGTCGTGTCATCATTTTTATTGTACGTGTACTAGTATTAGTTTGCTCTCGTTGACATTAAGGAAATTTTATTACAAAAATCAACATGGTACATGATGGTATGCACGTGAATGGTCGTCCGTTGTAAAACACGATACTTTCAAAAAACATTTCCTTTGAAACAGTAAATGTGAAGTGATATTTAATTTTAAACGAATTTAAGGATTATTCAATTAGGTAAGTATTTTCACCTGTTTTTATGTTTTAGTACTTCGCTTATCTCTGTCAGCTTATGATTTTTTATACACAATATGGTTCAACATCATTGTTACTGTACCATCACTATCTCAGCCAGTATCAGCCACAGTACAAAGAACAAAGTACGGCTTAAATTCATCCTGCATGCAAATGCTGTATAACCTGCTATCAGTATTCATTCTTTCTAAGAACTTTTGCCAACTGGAACCTTTTGCCATCAGTGGTCCTGTTACTAACCGCGACGGTTTTTGGAGCATAGTGTACATAGGTTGAATAACTTTTTGAAACAATGGAATGTAATGCAATGACAAAATTATGTTTGTTTACATTTAAAAAGACAAATTTCTCTGAATGCTGACACTTAAAAATTACAACTATACGTAGATCGAATATGCTTTGAACTGTCGCCACCACACCGTGTCAATGCTGTTCAGGCTCATCACCTTTGGTGTCGTGAATACTAATACAGTATTAACGGTATGTGATGTAACTACAACTTCCCAGACCATATTTTATCTGGTTGAGAAGATATATTTATCATTGTTAGAATTGAAAGCAGCAACAAAAAGGCTTACTCACACTGGTTTGATGGAGATTATTAATTAGCAAATTGATGTGAATTTACAACTAGACCTTACTCCGTTAGCTGGTTAGTGAAAATTAAAATTGTTATCAAAATTAATATTGATATTCTTTACATCCATAAAGTTAAGTGTAAACTTAATTCACTTCTACTTGACAATAGTAATTGAATGTATCAACTTTAAAAATAATGCCTAATACACAAGGTCCACATTTTGCTATCCAACCAGCTAAGCAAATGGTGCTTTGAACAACTGGTCATATTGTATATTGATAGATGGAAGATGGGTGAATGGATGGATGGATTGATTCTGTAAATACGCTTGACACCTTTGTTATACACTATCCTTGATTACCGTGCCTTGATGCGCTGTTACAGCCCAAGCGACAATACCAGACTGAGCTTGGGGCTTGTGTCATATTGCAAAGAAGGCCAGTTTTGTTTTAAAATATAATTTAAGAACACGACCATATTTTGTGGAATTACAGTAAATAGTACAATGTATACAGATAAATAATGATATTTTGAAAATATTCAAAACTATACTAGTGTACAGAGGTGCCAAGGATGATATGTTGTCCAAGGTCGTAAAAACACCATTTCATTTGTAATTAATTGTTTTATTACTTCTTATACATCTACTGCAAACATAGTTGTGAAGGGCATATAGGAATCGGCTTGGCCATCGTTTCTAATGTCACTTCCACTCTATATCTACCATCGCTTTTATTGGATTTTGATGAAACTTGGCACAGATGTAAAGCAAAACGAGACAATGTGTCGCATGCCATATTTAGGTATATAGGTCAAGGATCAATGTCACAAATCTTAGAAATATTCTTGAACTGTTACGTGTCTTTATGTTGTGCATCTTGAAAGTCGGTATCTCAAGAAAAATCCAGGTGATGTTTCATTAATGTCAGAAGAGTGATCAGTTGTTGCTTCATTTCTGTCAACAGTGAAATCAGGTTTTATTTGATTCTTGTCATTCCTGTCAGCCGCAAAACCAGGTTTTGTTTCCTTCCTGTCAGTCACGAAATCAGATTCTGTTTCATTCCTGTCAGCCGCGAAACCAGGTTTTGTTTCCTTCCTGTGAGCCGCGAAATCAGGTTCTGTTTCATTCCTGTCAGCCGCGAAACCAGGTTTTGTTTCCTTTCTGTCAGCCGCGAAATCAGGTTCTGTTTCATTCCTGTCATCTTCTGCTTCATTCCTGTGACAGTGTCAGCCGCGAAATCAGCTTCTGTTTCCTTCCTGTCAGCCGCAAAATCAGATTCTGTTTCCTCCCTGTCAGCCGCAAAACCAGGTGTTGTTTCCATCCTGTCAGCTGCGAAATCAGGTTCTGTTTCCTTCCTGTCAGCCGCAAAACCAGGTTTTGTTTCATTCCTGTCAGCCGCGAAATCAGGTTCTGTTTCCTTTCTGTCAGCCGCAAAACCAGGTGTTGTTTCCATCCTGTCTGTCACGAAATCAGATTCTGTTTCATTCCTGTCAGCCGCGAAATCAGGTTCTGCTTCATTCCTGTCAGCCGCAAAACCAGGTTTTGTTTCCTTCCTGTCAGCCGCAAAACCAGGTTTAGTTTCCTTCCTGTCAGTCACGAAATCAGATTCTGTTTCCTTCCTGTCAGCCGCAAAATCAGATTCTGTTTCCTTCCTGTCAGCCGCAAAACCAGGTTTTGTTTCCTTCCTGTCAGCCGCGAAATCAGGTTCTGCTTCATTCCTGTCAGCCGCAAAACCAGGTTTTGTTTCCTTCCTGTCAGCCGCAAAACCAGGTTTAGTTTCCTTCCTGTCAGTCACGAAATCAGATTCTGTTTCCTTCCTGTCAGCCGCAAAATCAGATTCTGTTTCCTTCCTGTCAGCCGCAAAACCAGGTTTTGTTTCCTTCCTGTCAGCCGCGAAATCAGGTTCTGTTTCATTCCTGTCAGCCGCAAAACCAGGTTTTGTTTCCTTCCTGTCAGTCGCGAAATCAGATTCGGTTTCATTCCTGTCAGCCGCAAAACCAGGTTTTGTTTCCTTCCTGTCAGCTACGAAATCAAATTCGGTTTCATTCCTGTCAGCCGCAAAACCAGGTTTTGTTTCTTCCTGTCAGCCGCGAAACCAGGTTTTGTTTCCTTCCTGTCAGCCGCGAAATCAGGTTCTGTTTTATTCCTGTCAGCCGCAAAATCAGGTTTTATTTAATTCATTCCTAGTTGACGAGTTATAATAAATTGAAAAAACTTTATTACCATCCTATCCTTAAAAATTGCCTTTATAACTGTAATCAATCCCGCTAGTTCGTTTCAAAATTCATATGACGACATTTCAGTTAATAATACATCCGTTTACAAGGAAATACATTGGTTATTTCCCAATTATGTTCCTTATAACAGGGTTATTTATCGGCCTATAAACTTCATTTCTTAATTGGATTTTTATGATCTGTGATATGATTTATGAAATTTATGATATCATTGAGCATTCGAAGGAAATTTGTATTTTTGCGTCGTAAAATACATGAAAAATAGATATATGCTTTTTTATTATCAAATAAAATGAAGTTATTCCTCATTCAAGAAAAACACCGAAGACGCCCGCCCACTTCAGTGTTTTGTGGCACTGTAGTGAGAGCTTGTGAATATTTATGAAATAAAAAACATTGAATTCTAGAAAATATTATAATTCTAAATACATTTATTTTATAGGAGCAAGATAAAAAAAATCCTGATTTCTTTGTTAAAAACTTCAGTTGAGGATGATTAATTTTGTCTGGTTTTTACTGCGTCTACTTTCATACGCCATTGTCTCAAAAAACTAGAATTTTTTACCAAAATATTGAGTGTCGTTTTTATATTTTTATTTCAAACTGATGATAAAAGAAATTTGAATGAAATAAAGATGCATTTAATTATACGTTGTTTCGAAATTATTTTTCCTTTTACTTAGTCCCCGGAGAATATTTCTATTACTAACAAGTTGTATACAGAATGTATTTTTGTAAAGTATTAGTATTTAATAGAAAACATATTTTTTGATTTTGACAACGAACAATCAGTATACCAGTCGGCACAAAATGATTTGTTTCTTTATACAGTATTTAGACCATGTTGAAGTTGTAGAGAAGTCTGTAGCTAAATTGTTCATCTCAAAGAAATATAGATGACGTTCTATCTCTCCATAAGCCTAAATTTTGATATGTAAATGGCATCTATTCCAAGTGAACTTGAAATCAAATAACAACAGATTCCTTTAGTCTTGTTGCATATATTTATGGCGAACGTTATGACTTAACTTTTTCTTTTTTCTACTTTCTTTTTCTTTGCAGCAGATATCTTGCTTTTCTTGCTTATTGTGTATTTATTTCACAGTTATTGTAGAGCTTGCTTCCACTACGGAACGTTATGTACAACGAAACAAGATGCTTAAAAATGCAAGCCTACGTTTACAAAGGTCTTCAAAAAGTTTATGGTTGTCATCACAATAAGTATATCTTTGTATCCTAATTTAACCTGGACATATTCGACGACCCATGGTTCCATGTTCCTTTCTTTTAACAGTAAGTGGGTAAAACTAGTTGCAGAAGGTACTTACCCTTCCGGAGCTCTCAGTCTGACTTTCCTAGTGAAAGTTCGCGTGTTTAACTTTGTTTCGAGTTTCTAAAGTTTAACTTTGCTTTTTTGTAATTGTGATTTCGACATGGATCCGTACAATTGTATTTGATTCTATACAAGCATGTATCGCCAAAACTCTGTGAAATAATATAACGTGGTTTACTGTCTTGTGTCATGTCGATAAAAATCACAAAGTGTAATGTTCACAACTTACCATTTCCCTGTGTTTGATAGCATTAACAAGTGTTCACTAAAACAATGTTTTGCACGATAAATACTACATCATTTACCAACCTAAAGTCTTCCCATCATCCTTTATAAAAAGTGATGCATAATGTGTAATAAAAGTGTAGTTATCTAGATAACATACAGATGCTTAACCTTTTATTGTGGTACTCGGTCTGACTTCCCTGGTGGAAGTTTATATGTTTAACTTAATTTGTCGGTTTGGAAATGAATCGGTTTGTTTGTGTTTGATTTATCGGAACCCAGAAAAATAACTCCCAGGTCATATCCTAATTCCTTTTATATTAGCAGGTATCAAGTATTAAACAATTATCACATAATGAGTTGCCATGTGCTGAATGTTTTAAAGCTTTTTCCATAATTTATTTTGAAAAAGATATAATAAGCGACACTGTCGACATCGATTATGAGATATAAACATGTACTGCAGTGCAAGGTCTATGAATCATTATATGTTTATTTAAGACATATATTTTATTTATTTGTAAAACGTCATATATAGTTCAAACAAATACTGCCTATCAAAGACTAAATCAAGTAATCATTGCTAACCTTTGCAGGGGTCGTTTTTAGCATCATTGTAACATCTTTTGTGTGGGCTTTGTTTTATAAACTTCATAAAATAGATTAAAGTTAAATGACTTTTTTTAAAACTTGTAAAGGAACAAAGACGTAAATTTTCTTACACATTTTTCATATTTCTTATAACTTGTTACGAAAAGGTAAGTGAGGCGTAATAAAAAATTTACACATTATTTCATATTCCTCTAAAAAATCGATACGTTTTTTGAGATAGTAGGGCGGTATAAAAGGACCAAATAATAAATATATTTGAAAAAGTGTTTTTTACTTACTGAATCGTCATATTGAATATGCTTAGTTTCCCTTTTCACTTTGACGTAAGTAAAATGCTTTATATGCTTAATGCATATCTCCAAAAAGAGAGGTTTAAAAACAAATAAAAAACAAACATACCAGTCCATGTTCAAATGGATCCTTTGGAAGTTGTAACTAGCTAAACAGGAGGTGCTTACCCTTCCGGAGTATCCGGCCTCACTTTCATGTTGGAAGTTCACGTGTCTAACCTAACTTGTCAGTTTTAAATTTTTTGCTTTGCTTCTGAATTGTGATTCGGACATGGATTAGTATGTTTGTTTTTGATAGACAAATGGTGTGAAATTGTTAAATAAAACTATATCTAAGATCCATGTCTATATGACTTGTGTTATCTGTATACCTGATATTATGTTTCTACCAATATTCTGTGAAAACAAGACTTGTACTTTAAAATATGCAAAATTATATATATACAGGTCCTTCCACAAAATAAGATCACTCCGTAATTTCCATAAGGAAAGTTCACCCCCTTTTAAAAATATTGTTACCATATTTTTTTTTGTTTTTAGCAATGCATAGCAAAAATCTGCACAGTTTGAAAAACACTTCTATTTCCTAAAATCTTTTCTAAAGAAAATCAGACAATATTTGAGAGAAAAATTGCTGCAAACGTTTTCTATTGTTTTTGCTATTACAAACATATATATTGATATTTATAATACCATGTCGGAATATAAATTATATTGTAAAACTTTTGAGAAAATTATTCATAAGCATTGTCAGTAACAATTTGATATAGTCGACAGACACAGGAATGAAATTTTCAACCAAACACAAAATCAGACAAAGCAATGCCATAACCAGATAAAGCAACTTTTCTAAAGTAAGTGTTAACTTCTACATTCTTTTGACATTTCAAATTTTGGTTCACAATTTTATTTTTAAGCATGACTTACTTGCATATTTGTCAATTTAATGGAGTCATTAACTAAAATTGTACTCCCGTTATGACTTCTTTCTGTGTATTTTACTATTTTTTACAGCTCTTACAAAATGCGTGTTCCCAATAAGGTTAAAATACAGATTGTCACATTAAAAAATGCTGGTTTAACATGGAAAAAAATAACAACACAACTCGAGAATGAAATTCACCCGATATGAATCCAGTAGAAAATCAATGAAATGAATTGAATGTTGCAATGGACAATCCGAAGACATCCATTGCGCTATTGGAATGTGTAAAAAACATTGGTATAACACTTAAAACAGTTTATGTAAGCAACTCTATGACAGTCTCCCAAAAAGAATAATGGCTGTTATAAAGCTCGAAGTGGTTCAACACAATACTAATGTGACTGAAATGATTATTGCAAAAAAAAAAAATTATTAATTTGAATAAATGAATAAATTGTGATTGGAATTTTGTAAGACATATTTTTACTAAGGGGTGAACTTTCTTAATGGAAATTACGGAGTGATTTTATTTTGTGGAAGGACCTGTATATATATATATATATATATATATATATATATGAATTATTATGTATTGGTATCATCCTAATACTTAGGAAATATTTTAAGAAAATATTAAGATTTAAAACTCTCAAACATTTTTATTTGGGGTCTATACCGTTGTGGTGTAAATTTATCACCAATATTAACATAATTATACATTCATGAGAGTGATAAAGTTCAAAGATGTATGTGGGATAAGGTACTATATATACCTAAAATATTCATTTAGGATGATCAATCTACACCTCCAGGTAATCAAACATAAAACTGTTGTATGTGTCTTCTAAAAAAATTCGAAATATCTATATTTCCGAAATAGCTATATATAGAGGTTATCATCAATCAAAAACCAATTATACCAGCCCATGCCAAAATCACATCCCCAAAGCAAGATAAAAACTGACAAACTAAGTGAAAATGTGAATTTCCACCAGGTAAGTGAGACCGTATGCTCCGGAAGTGTAAGCACCTGTTTAGCAAGCTATACCCTGCATGTGTGTAATCAAATTTGGGATTGAAAGGAGCATGGAACCATGGATTGTCAAATTCATCTATGGTAGTTTTGGATACAGAGGCACTTATCAATAATATTGTGATGACGACCATAAAACTTTTTGAGGGCGTTGATAAACCTAAGGTTGCAATTCCCCCGCGTCAACAGTTTATTACGTAGCAGTTTGAGATGCTGCATAAGGCTCCCGTAGTGGTAGCAAGCTATTTCATAACATGTTAATTGTAAAACATTTACACAATAAATGAGTGCAGAAACCAATTTTATACTTTTTTCCCTTTCAAAAACTATAGATCAGTCAATTAATGACGTTCTATCCTATCTTTATCAAAAATTGTAAAATATGTATGTTGAATGTATTGTAAAATATTACTATCTAATTAATAACGGTGTATATATGTTGTTGTTGTTACTATTGTTATCATTTAAATTTTGTAAGAGAACAATGAATAAGACGTAAAATTTTCTTACACGTTTTTCATAGTACTCTTAAATATTGATACATTTTGAGGTACATTTTGAGGTAATATGATGGTGTAGAGTGGCCAAATGAAAAATATATACTTTTTTTACTTATTGAACTGTCAAATCTTTACTGGGCGAAATATGCTTGGTTTCATTTTCCAGATAACTAAAAATCACGATTAATAACAAATCAAAAGCAAACATAACAGTCAATGTTCAAATGCATCCTACTACTTGATGAAATGATAAGCAAGAATTATGTCTATATGGCGAGCGCTTTCTGTATAAATAATATAATATATATAGAAATATGATTTGAAATTCAAACAATGCAAAATTTTAAATATATTAAAATTCTTATTCTAATACTGAGAAAATAGTTAAAACAAATAAAATATATTTTTGTCCTTTGGGTGTCTTTTTAACATCTTGGTTTCAAAATTTAGGTCCAAGCACTACTGATTAGCAATTGTATTCCGAAACGGCCCTCTAGTACTGTAAAATTAAGACTGGTAAAAGACATAATTAAAACTCAAATATTTTATTTTCTTTCGAGCTTATATCATTGTGGTGTACATGTATGGCCAATTTTTGCATAATTATTCATTCATTAGTTATAAAGTTCAAAGGAGTAGGTGTTATAAGGCACTATAAATACCTCAAAATATTCATTTAGGATGATCAATCTACACCTCTAGGTAATCAATCATAAAACTGTGGTTCATATGTGTCTTGTTAAGAAAATTTCGAAATAGCTATATTTAGAAGTCATCATCAATCAAAAACCAAACATACCAATCCATCCCCAAATCACATTATCAAAGCAAAATAAAAACTTTGCAATTGGCAAATTAGTAAAACAATGAACTTCCACCAGGTACGTTGGGCCGAGTTCTCCGGAAAGGTAAGCACCTCCTGTTTAGGTAGCTACAACCTGCACCTCTGGGCTTGCCCTTTTCCTACGTCAACAGTTTATCAGCAGCTTTCTTCGTTGTTTAAAGTTCCCGTAGTGGTAAAAAGCTTAACCATACGTATAAATTGTAAATCAAATACACAATAAATAAGTAAAGAAATAGCAATTTTGGCTTTTTCTCTCATAAAACAATAAATGACGCAGTATTTAAATCAAAAATCGTAAAATTAGTCTCGTTGTTTGAGGGGGAAAACGTCAACTCACGTAATCCCATGTTCAATGGGAAATACATGCCTATCACGTGGTACACTGGTGATTCCATTTGCCGACCGTAGATGATTAACAGTGCTACTTTGATATTTCAATCTGCCATATTTTTTGCTTTTCTGCAGGAAAATTCTAGCAGTTGGACAAAAACTTCTCTACCATCGAAATTCACTAGCATACGTGAGAAAATTCAAATTTGTAGTGAAAACCAAATTCTTGTAAAATCGTGCAGATTATGGCTCGACATCTATGTTTATTGTCACGTTGACTGTCTAATGGTATATAAGCGTTAACCCAAGAATACACAAGCCATAAATTTATATTAATATTTGCATTTCCGATCACAATCAACCTGACGCCTGTCTGTCATTGTAACAAAGATATGTTAACAATAACCTGTTTGTTTGTTTGTATGTATGTTTTATTTATGATTGAATTGTAAACTTTTCCGCATGTTGATTTATGTAGTACATGTGTTTGGATTTATACGCTCTGGAATACAAACCCATTGATTGATTGAATGTTGTTTTTAACCACACCACTTTACATTACTATACATCATCATAAATTTTATCGGTGATTTGATATGACTTGCTTTCTTATTTCAATTGGAATTCCTTTACTTATCCAAGTTGGTTGTCTGTTCGCTGTTAGTGGTCGTTGGTTTTCCTCGGCCACTGTTATTTCCTCCAACATCTATAAACATGAACTGACCGCATAGGTATAAATAAGTGAAAAAACATTTACCAGGGATAAATCTTAAAACCATGAATTCGTGTAGTTTTGTTTGTTACATTGACTATTTCTAAAAACATCATTTTATAGTTAAATAACAGGAATAGAGAAATTGAGTTAATTTTAATATTTCTAAGAATTAATATGCATTTATACATTTGGTTTACTTTTCTCGTTATATATGCTTCGCATAGAAATCAAGTGATAAATCACGAGGTGTAAGCGTGCAATATGTATCGATATTTACATGCAAACTTTTTTTCCAGTCCGAGTTTTCTCGCAACAATTTTCATATTGCACGCTTTGTCACTTTACACCGTCATTAATATGACGTTACAAGATTGTTGTAACATGGCTGAAGACGTCATCGATGTGCTGTTGTCATATTGCACTAGTTCTTATATCCATTCTCAAGAACTAGTGCAATACTTATGTATTGAGAGAGAAAGTGGTATTTTAGATGCAATACAAATGTATGATGCTACATAATAAAATAGTTTTGAACTGATATTTGGAAATAGTGTACCTTGATGACTCGACATTTGCAGAATCTCGAGTCAACGAGGAACAATATTTCACAATATCAGTTGAATAACCCTTTTAATATATAGGAAAATATATTTCGTTTACTTTCGTCAAGTATTTCATCTAAAATAGCATTTTGTTGTACAATACATAAATATTTAACTAGTTCTTGTAAATGGATATAAAAACCAGTGCAATATGACAACAACACAGCGATGACGCCTTCAGCCATGTAACAACAATCCATGACGCCATAAACGACAGCGTCATGTGACAAAGGGTGCAATATGAAAAATGTATTCGGGAAATCTCGGACTGGAACAAAGTTAGCGTGCAAATATCGATATTTATTGCACGCTAACACCTCGGGAGTTATCCTTTAATTTCTATGTGATGCATATATTGCTATATAATAAT
The DNA here is from genome assembly GCA_021292105.1 of Anadara kagoshimensis. Classification (NCBI taxonomy): domain Eukaryota; kingdom Metazoa; phylum Mollusca; class Bivalvia; order Arcoida; family Arcidae; genus Anadara; species Anadara kagoshimensis. Next base: position 53,857,512 of record CM037875.1, on the reverse strand, counting down.
AAAAATCATTGCACACGTGTGATATCATTTCCACTACCATGGTAACCAGCGCCCAACATTCCAATGTGCACGCTATGACGTCGACTGTTTATTGTGTTACACTTCAATTACTTATTTTAATTAAACATGTACGTAATGCTGACTTTTCCAAAAAACAAACAAAAAACTTACATTTTTCAAACTAACACGAGTTTTTTTATGATATTGAAATAACAGCATGAAGTTTGCCTGAAACAATCAACAATTGAAAAGTCGCGTGCTAGTTACCACTTTCGTATCCATCAGCTCTTTTCTTATAGAAGACGAAAAGTTTTTTCCTTGATTACATGGTAAATAGAATCTTACATTCGTATTTCAAAACTCGTTGCAAAAGAATTATTTCACCCGTTTAGTTTAAACAGTATTTATTTGATAAATTAAATACAATAGATATAACATTATAAATAATTAATTAATAGGATTCTGGAACTAGAGAATATCTCTAATATTAACCAGTCTCCTATATCTTAGAGAACTTAAACGTCTAATAAAGGTGTATAATTAATTACATAATAATAGTAGTAGTAAAAATATGATAATAATAATAATAATAGGAAATTGTGGTAGAATAATAATAATTATAATAATAATAATAAAATTGTGAATAATAATTATAATAATAATTGTGAATAATAATAATAATAATAAATATCGGTGGAATGATTATGATTATAATATTACTAATAGTATAAAAAGATTAAATTGTTATAAATAATAATAATAATAATAAAAATAATAATAATGATAATAAATATCGGTGGAATGATTATGATTATAATATTACTAATAGTATAAAAAGATTGAATTGTTATGGATAATAATAATAATAATAATAATAATAATAATAATATAATAATAATAATAATAATAATAATAATATAAATACAAAGTGTGTACATGTGCAAAAAATAGATGCATGGGTGTATTCATATATCATTGAAAAATTCATAAAAATGAAATTAATTAAATAATTTCACCCGTTTAATAAATACAATAATACCTGAACAAACATATAAGATTCTATATTTACTTTGCGTCATGACGTATATTACACCGTTAGTGTCCCGTCACTTTTTGCCCATTGTCACACTATTTTTCATTTTAAAGATTTTATTTTGCTTTATTACGCCTTTTACTCTTTTTGGCGCTATATAACGTCTTTTGCTTAGCGGTTTTTTAAAATCTTTTTTGCATTTTAATAACTTTTTTGTATTTAGTATTTTCACGCATTTTGTTTCACATTTTTAAGAAATTTTATTTTTTCTTACATGTGCTCAATAGTCTTTCGTGCATATCACCGACTTACATGCGAAAAAGGCCGATATAGGAGAAATGCATGTTTGTTCCGCACCGACTGAACTGTAATTAAAACTATAAAATCCTAATTTTTCAAAATAAATCAGGTGGTTGAGTGCTTACTTAATTTTACCTTTTACCAATTTATTTTAACAAGCTAATCTTGCTAATTAATTATAAGCTATATTTTTTCTTTCGTCATCAAAATTAATTTGTATTCAATGTGGTTTAACATACAGACAATATCATGATGGATTTCCGCATTAGGTGTTTTGAGTATAAAATATTAATGTGATTTAGGTGTCACGCCATTTGTCGAAGAAGGATTTTAAGATTGACCCAAAGTTGAAAATTTGCATATTTGTAGTGTAATAATAAGCGTGTGCCAAATATCAATTACGAGGCTTAAAAATATAAATGCGGAAAAAATATCATATCTACATTATGTGTTTTTATGGTGTTAAATGCAATAAAATTTCGTAATTTGGCATGTTTTTATTTCCAGATAATGAATAATGATGTCTTTGTCAAATGTTGATAAGATTTGGTATTTAATTGAAAAACACTTCTTCATTTCACAGATTTGTACCGGCTTCATGGACGGTTGAAGTTATCCTTGCTAGTTAGATCTCTCAAACCAATGATTATTTGTAGGGACTAACTTATACTGTCTGCCTGGAAACATTGACGTTCTGATGTAAGTAAAACTTAATCAATTTCAAATTATTGTATTTTTCTCATTTTATTATAAAATACAAAAAGTGAACTTATATTGAATTTTACATAATGCATGGATACTATCAATACATACAAAAATAGTTTTGTTGATATAAATACCAACTAGGGGACTATGTCATATTATAAATTTCTGAATAATATATTAAAAAATATTAAAAAATTATAAAAAAAAATATTAAAAAAGTATATTGAAATATTAAAAAATAAATATTGAACATTCAAAAAATAATAATGAAATATTAAACAAATTAAAAAAAATTCAGAAATATAATAAAATATATTCAAAAAAATATAATAAAATATATTCAAAAAAATATATTGAAATATTCAAAAATTAATAATGAAATATTCAAAAATTTATAATAAAAAATTCAAAAATTCATATGGAAATATTCAAAAAGTTATTATATAAAAACCGTGCCAATGCCATGTAAAACACAATATATAATTATTATAATTTTGTACCGCTGGTAAAGTTGAAGACGAAACACTTTTTAATTGATTGTATATTTATAACGATTTGCGATTTCATCTTTTTAACTTTGCACATAATATTTTTAACGGTTTTTCGTTTTTAGATAATTATGAAAAACTTACTTTTTAATGTCGTGTAATGAATTTATTTTTAAACTTAGCAAAATTCTTTTATGCATGTTTCAACGTAGGAAAAGATTTTTATAATTTTTAAACTGGTATTTAATAGATGTATAGATGTATATTATCACATATTTAATAGGTGTATATATGTCTTATCACATGTATATAGTTAAAATGTCTCATAAGTCTTTAAGGTTGTAAGTCATATGTTTTATACTGATTGTACACATTGTAATTATTTTATGTTAATATGACTTGTGACACTATAATAAAATACTTCTATAGTACTATTAGTTTTATGAAAAAAAGACTTTTTTGAAATCTTAGTTAGGAGTCTTATATTTCAAAATAACCAGAACCACACTGTTATAAATTAATCGTAATGTTTATTGATGTTTTACATGTATTTGCCTTTTTCTTAATTGTAATTTATTTTGGTTTTTCCTTTAGTCCTTTACAATACAATTAAGTGACCATTCTGGTTTCTACAGAAGTTTACATAAGTACATGTATTTTATGATTTTATTTTGTCAATCGTATTTACAATACATTTAAACCCCTTACTGCCAAATTACGCATTAGCATTTAGTGTCTTTTTCTATATATATTATCATAACAAATTGGTAGATGTTCTATCTTCTATTTTCATTTACATCACCATTTAGTGGCTGTTGTATTTAAATGTGTTTATATATATTAGCATTTAGTGGCCGTTTTATTTTTACATACATTTACATAGCCATTCAGGTTCTGTTCTTTTTTCTAAAAACATTTACATTACCATTTAGTTGCTATTCTATTTTCTATTGATATTTACATAACGATTTAGTGATTGTTCTATTTTCTATATACATTTATATAACGATTAAGTGATTGTTCTATTTTCTATTGATATTTACATAACGATTAAGTGATTGTTCTATTTTTTATATTTATTTACATTACCATTTACAGGGTGTTCTATTTTCTATAAACATTTACATTACCATTCAGTAACCATTCTTTTTTCTATTAACATTTTTCTCTGCAAATTTAATGACTATCATTGTGGGCATTTATTGTATTAAAAGAAAAAGTTTAAAGTACAGATGATAGAATTAAAACAAGTAACGTTACTTTGTATATTATCACATATTATGCTATAAATGACAAATAAGAAATACTTTGTGCCGACAATAAAAACAATTCATTACAAAAACTCAAATTAAGTTTTTTCCCATTTTTTCTTACCAGATGTTCTTTTTGTTGATTGATGGTGTTAGTCTAATGGATCGTTGTGATATGATATGAATAAATAATTTTATACAAAAATTCCTGCGCGAAACCAAAATGTAACGGATTTCGTGGGTGATTTATTGAACCATATATGACAACCACAAAGAACTGAAATGTAAAATGACACAGAATAACGTCAGAAAAAGTCTCAACACAATATATACAGAAGCAATACACTGAACATAAAAACATTTACAAACTGAAAACGGTTTTAATAATTAATATATATATATATATATATATATATATATAGAAAACTTGGGTTACAGTTACATTAATTCTGCTTAATGTGGAACCCCAATACTGGACTATTGATAAACAGTATTGTTGACTAGACACATGTGCTAGCTACACTGATCCTCTGATAGTTCTTGATGTTTCTATATACATTTACATCACTATTAAGTAGATGTCCTATTTTCTATATACATTTACATCCCCTATTTAGTGTTTGTTCTATTTTCTATATACATTTACATCCCTATTTAGTGTTTGTTCTATTTTCTATATACATTTACATCCCTATTTAGTGTATGTTCTATTTTCTATATACATTTACATCCCTATTTAGTGTATGTTCTATTTTTCTATATACATTTACATCACCATTTAGTGGATGTTCTATTTTCTATATACATTTACATCACCATTTAGTGATTGTTCTATTTTCTATATACATTTACATCATTAGTTAGTGACTGTTCTATTTTCTATATTCATTTTCATAACCATTTAGTGATTATTCTAATTTCAATATACATCTACATAACCATTTAGTGGATGTTCTATTTTCTATATCATTTCATAACCATTTAGTGGATGTTCTATTTTCTATATACAATTACATCACTATTTAGTGATTGTTCTATTTTTATATACATTTTCATAACAAATTAGTGGATATTCTTTTTCTATATACATTATCATCACCATTTAGTGAATGTTTTATTTTCTATATACATCTACATAACCATTTAGAAACTTCTATGTTCTTTATAAATTTACATTACCATTTAGTGACCATTCTTTTTTATACACATTTACATTACCAATTAGTAGATTTTAGTTCTATTTTTTATTAACATTTATCTTACTATTCAGTAGCCATTCTTTTTTCTATTAACATTTTTTCTCTGCACATTTAATGAGTATTATTGTGGGCATTTAATATATTTCAAAAACGTTTAAAATACAGAAGATGGTATTAAAATAACTAACGTTACTTTGTATATTTTCGGATATTATGAAATAAATGACAAATAAGAAAAAATCATGACAAAAACTGAATTTCAGATTTTTTGGTTTTTTTTTTCTTACCAGATGTTCTTTTTAAGTTGATATATGTTGTTAGTTTGATGGATTATCATGTTGTGATGTGAATAAATAATTTCATACAAAAATTCCTGCGCGAAACCAAAATGTGACGGATATCGTGCGTGATTTATTGAACCGTAAATGACAAATACAAATGATTCAAATGAATTACGTCAGAAAACGTCTCAACGCAATATATACACAGCCAATGCACTCCAACGTAAAAACATTTACAACTGAAAATGGTCTTTATAGAAAAACTCGGGTTCAATTACATTAAGTCTCCTTAATATGGAAACCCATTGCTGGACTTTTGATTAACGGTATGGTTGTTTAGATACAAATGCTAGCTACACTGATCCTCTAATAGTTCTTGATTTGCTTTCAGTAGTTTATCAGATACATGTACATAGAAAACATTTCCTTTCTTTTTCAGATTACCCTATTATAGAACAGAAATGTTTCGAGTTATTTTGTTTCTGTCTGTGTTACAATATGGTGTAGCTAAGATCATGGAGATGGAGTTACCACCAGCCATCGAGCAATGCCTCAACAAACAAAGACAAAAATATGACATTAAACAGGCTGTCGGTTTATATATGTACGACAGCTGTGTAAACATGTATGTTTGTAAACTTATGTCCAAACATGTCAAGAAAACTACACCAGATAACCAAAAATACCTTAGCAACTTAATAAGCAAACTGTTTCACCGTGATGGTCGAGTTAAAAGACAAACCCATATTAGAACACGATATGAAATTCGCCAGCTTTCAATAGATCAGTTGAATAGATACCACCGTGCTGTAAACGCACTCAAGGAGTCGGTAAGTTAATCACTATGTTCAATTTAACGGGGATGGTTAAACAGGACACCAGATCTTTCCGAACTATTGCTGTCTCTAATATATAAAATACTTATGTATTGTGTCGCTTAAAGTGATATAACATTTTCTGTTAATTCTTCAATTGGGTAAACTTTTTTCGTACGGGAAAACTACATGTAATATTTGCCTTTGCAATATGTCTTTGTGTATGGATGCAATTACATTCCAGGTATACTTTGGCGTTGGTACTAGTAGTTTGCATTTTGCCTTTGCCGACATGTGCCATAAGCATTTTAACGCGATATGCGATCTACTATTATTTAAATGCATTATTTAAAATACATTCAAACACAGCACGTGGAAAATTTGTTTCTTCATCTTCGTGTATCATTAAGTTAATGAACTTATAGAAATGCACTTAACTGAGGAAGTAATTGCAATTAGTGTTTATCTTCAATCATTTGTCATAGTATGGTATTCCTGTGTACATATTTTTCGCTAACATTTACTTAATTCCGCTTCAAGCCTATTTCATGGGTTTAAGGATATTTGTCCAATTCGAATATGTAGTATATTGTTTACGAGTTACGTATATACTACAAAACTTTTAGAAATAACACTTAACGATTATATATTGGTATTTGGTTTTCATAAATACTAGATTGTTTTACGTTGCCTAGTTACACAAAGAGAAAAATATAAGCTTTTTTTATTTTAAAGTTTGATCAGTTAATTAACTCAAAATCCTTATTTTTTATAATTAGGGTAGATATGATGCTATTGCGGAGCTCCACAGAGGTAATTTAATACCACAAGTACACATAGGACCGGCTTTTGCTGCATGGCATAGGATATATCTTCTAGTGTAAGTAAGCCTCTCTATTTACAATGGACTGTTTTAATTTTAACAACTTATATATCAGGACCTGATTAAATTGTTCAAAGCTTTGTCAACGAAATAGTCAGTAAAATTGAAAAATGGTGTTGAAATCTGAACACGGTAGGTATAGAAATTAAAAAATGGTATTGGAATTAAAAATATTTGTAAAAACATAAAATATTAGTTTTAATATTCTCTCTTGGTATAAGCAAATTATTCGAAGTAAGCTTTTGAAATTTCAAATGTAATGCCCAATACACAAAACACCAGTTTTCACAAACCTTCAGATTTAGATAACGGACCTTTGAAAAACCAGACCCCGATTAATTAATAAATAATGATAATAACAATAATTCATTGTCAAATTTCTTATTAAGTATTCCAAAAGCATGTTCACTATTTTAGTTATTTTCAGTATTTCTAAGAGGAAGGTGCCGCTTACCCGTCAAATCACATGTTCTCTCCTCAAATGCTAGGGGTTCCGTGATACGCTTGTCTTCCAATATGTGTTAATTTTGGTATTTGATATAATACTTGGCGTCAAATGGTTCAAGTAAGTCAAACACAACTTCAGAAGAAGGTTTGGCGGTACATTTAAAATTGTAATGAAAAAAGTTTGTCGCTAAGGAAACAGGTTACTCGTTCCATTCCTAGGTACTACTGTTGGAAACCCACGTGATACTCTTGTCAGAAATATCGTTTAGGATTTTTCAAAAATTTTGTTCAGATTTTTCACTTCTGTACAGATGAAGTATTACAATTCTAAACAAGTATCTATTATATAAATTACTTATATAGTTTAATTTTCTCATGTACTGATGGCGGATTGTTTGGTTGTTTTCAGGTATGAAACCGCACTTATGGAGATTGACTCATCAGTAACAATCCCTTATTACGCCTCTCAATTAGATGACGAAATAGGCAGATTTGAACGTCTTCAATCTCCAGTTTGGACAGATACATTTTTCGGTAACTGTGATGGTTTTGTTACAACTGGACCATTTGCAAATTGGCGAACCCCTAGGGGTCGTTTATTAAGAGATTGTGGTTTACTTGGAGCCCCTTACAGCTATGATGACATTGAGAGGGTAATGAGTAAGAGACTAAATTCCGAAATTTTCCATCCTTCAGCGAGTTTTGATGATAACATGGAAATAATGCACGATTCAGTTCACGGATACATAGGCGGGGGTAATGGAGATATAAGTAGGCTCGATAATGCACCACACGATCCAGTTTTCTGGAACCACCATGCAATGGTTGACAAAATATGGTACGATTTCAGAATGAGACAAAGAAGAGGTGGTCAGGGTTCCCCGGATTATCCACCCACCGAAGGCCGCGGTCAAAACGAAAATGACCCCGTTCTGTTTTATGAAGACCAGAACAGTCCTTTAGCATCATTGTTAAGACAAGCAGCAGGCGGCCTGTCTCTCGGAGGCGCTTATCAAGATCATATCTTTGAAGGTGTATATCGTTATTCAGACTTACCAACATGTCAGTCAGGGTGTGAAAGTAACTCCCGTTATTACACTTGTGGTGATGAAGTTAGGGGTCATTGTAGATCCCTAACGGCAAATGAAGCTGGAGGGCTAAGTGCAGGAGGCGGAGGAAGGGGAAATCCGCCAAGAGGTGACACGGAAAGAGGAGGAAGAAGAGAGCGGAATAGAGGTAGAGATCAGGGTGGAACACCTACGAATCCTCTACCGTGGTGGTTACTGGATAATGAATCTTTCGGTAGATTTAAACGTCAAGCACCGGAATGGAACACAGGCAAAACTATAACTAAAACATCCAGTCGTAAAAGTGGTAAAACAGCTTGTAGTGGATATTTGACAGAAAGATCAATGCAGAATTCCTTTTATATAGATGGCAAGGTCGACTCCAGCAAATGGGTTTACATTGCAACCGAAGTTGTCTACTCGAGGCCACCGGAGAAGAAGGTGTATGACTCTTTCCCCGTGAAAAATGACAGTGCCTCCAACCGGTATGACATATATTCACTCCATAATGACAATAATCTTGAAAGGAAGCTATCTCAAGGTCATCCAAAAACATTTAGAAACTGTGAAACACCACTTACAAACGCAGCAATGATATTTGTCGGTTCAGAGGGTTTAAATTACTATGGAAATTATAAAGAATATGTAGTGGCTGATAAAAGAATGGCGGTGTCCAGCAGTAAGGGATACGTGGCTGTGAAGTCACCCGAGTACGGGGACACTGAAGTCATGATTAACGCCCATGATTCCTGCGGCAGGGTATGTAAAGCTTATTGTCAGGTGCCAGGATCTAAAACGCTTTATAGAAGGTGTAATGGCGCTCTAAGAATAACTAAAGATACCCCCAAAATGTACGGAACCTCAGTGGCCGAGTGTTTGAACGAAATGTGGAAAATTGATAACAGTGGTTACTGTCCATCAGTTACAGAGAGAGGTGTATATATCAAATTCTTCTGTGACTATAAGGATGACTGGCCGTTTGGAATCAACTCAACACGACATACTGGAAACAGTAGATCTACATTCGGTAACCATGGAAGCAACAACCCGTCATCTATTAACCATAGAAAAGTAACCAGTCCCTCGTCTAGCCAAAACAGACACGGAAACAGCGATGGTAAATATAAATTATATACAGAGTAGTTATAAAGTAACTCGCTGTATCTCTAAAATCGAATTTTTAAGAAAAACTTGGTTAATATTGTTGAAAGGCTCACGTGGATCTCGCGTTAGTAAGGAACTATCGTTCCATTGGGTATGGAGTCGCGTTAGTACGGAACTATCGTTCCATTGGGTATGGAGTCGCGTTAATTTTATAACTTAACACGTTTCTGTGTAAAAACTATGTTATTCCGGTTTGAACCACCACAAACGTTAAGAGTTATTTTAACGTTGCACGCTGTTGAACTCTTAACTTGGGAGTGCAGTGCTCTTATGGTTGACTAACAATGTGTTTGGCTAAATAATGTCCAAAACAAACATACCAACCCATGTCCAACTACAATCCTAAAGCAAAATCATCCATGGTGACACACCAAAAATAATTCGTTTTTGTCATGCTCAGTGCTCTCTCACAGTGGGTCGGGGGTTGTAATCAGTTGTATCCATCATGTATTGTCTGGATTTCTTTGTTACTTTTGATATAAAAAAGTATTTCGTTGAGAAAATATTGTTTGTTTTCGAATATAGTTTTATACTTTAGACCCTTCCAAGGGTTGTTCGAAGTGCTGTGTGGTCTTTATTACCGGTATAATACTTTAAATATTAGAACAGTTAAACCTCGATTCATTACCAAGATTTATTTAGTAAATTTTTGGACATTATAAAGGAATTTGACATAGAATCGGGGAAATTTATAAAGAAAACATACAAGAAAGAATTATGGGACATCAAAAAAGTATTGCAATAAGCAATGAGGAGCATTAACACGTTTTACTGAACTTTACTAATATTTGGTTTAATCTTTCTCTTAATTAGCCTCTTGTGTTTTTTTGTTCTAAAAGAAATAAGTGTGACAGTCAGATAGATTAAAATTTACTTGATTTATATTTCTCTCACTTATTTTTCAGGATGTTATGTTAATCGCGAGTGCTCTATCGGAAGACTTTGTGGATCTTGTTTCCGTGGTGAAAAACATGTATGCAGCCAATCACCGAATACATACGCCAAGTGTGTAAATGGAAGATTTAAGCTCTTCAGATGTTATACAAATTATTATTTTGACGACTCCAGGAAAATGTGCCGACGTGACAGACCACACGCCAGAAGGAGCAGATATTAAATTCCATATTGTCCACGTGACAGACCAGACGCTAGGAGGGCCAGATATCAAATGTTGACATTGATTTCATATTAGGTTTTATCGTGCAGACTTTTGTTCTGCAAAACGGCAAGAGTAGAAATATATATTATATACTGGTTTCCCCTAGTAGAGTACTTCTAGTTCCACTGTCCAAAACTACGTATTATGTCTAGTAATTTATTTATCATAGAATTAGACTTATGCTCTATAAGTTTGTCATATAAACTCCATCAGTACACTCAACAATACCCGAAACTGTAGCTGTAACTACAGAAACTCAATCAGCAGTACCTAGAATTGTAGCTCTATCTACAAAACCCCATCAGTAGTGCCTGGAACTATACCTCTAACTTCAAAACTCCTTCAGCAGTGCCTAGAATTATAACTCGAGCTACAAAACTGCATCTGCCGTGCCTAGAATTCTAGCTCTAACTACAAATCTCCACCAGCAGTGCCTGAAATTGTAGCTCTGGTAACATAAACTCCATCTGCCGTGCCTAGAATTCTAGCTCTAACTACAAATCTCCACCAGCAGTGCCTGGAACTGGCTCTAGTTTATACATAAACTCATCAGCAGTGCCTGGAACTGTAGCTCTATATAAACTCCATAGGCAGTGCCTGGGCGTATAACTCTAGTCACAAATTCCATCGGCAGTGCCTGTAACTGTAGCTCTAACTACAAAACTCCTTCAGCAGTGCCGGAATAGTAGCTCTAACTTCATAAACTCCATCCACAATGCCTGGACATGTAGCTCTAGTTACACAAACTCCATAAGCAGTACCTGGACATGTATCTCTAGTAACAAACTCCGTCAGCAGTGCCCGGAATTGTAGCTCTAGTAACATAAACTCCATCAGCAGTGCCTGGAACTATACCTCTAACTTCAAAACTCCTTCAGCAGTGCCTGCAGTTGTAGTTACAGCTACAAAACTCCATCAGCTGTGCCCGGAATTGTAGCTCTAGTAACATAAACTCCATCGGCAGCGCTTGGGACTATACCTCTAACTTCAAAACTCCTTCAGCAGTATCTGGAATTGTAATTCGAACTACAAAACTGCATCTGCAGTGCCTAGAATTCTAGCTCTAGCTACAAGTCTCCACCAGCAGTGGTTTAAATTGTAGCTTTAACTACAAAACTCCATCAGCAATGCCTGGAATTGTAGCTCTAGTAACATAAACTCCATCGGCAGTGCCTGGAACTGTAGCTCTAGTTACATAAACTCCCTTAGCAGTGCCTGGATTTGTAGCTCAAGATACATAAACTCCTCATCAGCCTGGGCCTGTAGGTCTAGACTGATTCACTATAATTACCATACACCAAATGGTTTGGCATGTGGCAATTCCATACAATTTTTCTTTTTGAAAGATAACAGGTGACAATATTTGTACTGTCACAATCTCACAAATTATGTAATACCGCAATGTTCTATCTTCCAACTGGTTGATTTACAAAATGATTAATAAATAGCAATTGTTTGAATTAAGAGAGCAAAGATTTTTGTATCAGGAATTTTATGCAATCATATTTTAAATAGTCATTTAGATTTCTCTCATTCAGTTGCCAAATGCAAGCTAGCTGTATCGCTTCAGTGGCTTAGTAAGCTATAAAAACAAGTTATTGAAACTTATAACGGGCATGAACTCAATGTATTTAACTGTTATCATCAATTGCACATTACTATAGCTTTTACCTTTGAACTCTTTTCACTTAACATTGTTATTCAATATCATTATTCTGTTCGGAAAGACTTCCATTTGTATCCTTCACTAAACTTTTAGATTCAACTGAAAAAACCCACATAAAAATGACGTAATAGAACTATTTTGAATATTTTTGTTAAAATTAATTTTTACATAAAATTTAATGAGTGGGGTTACAAAAGGAAGTCATACCTCCTGTTCTTCTTAATCATTTTATATATAAAATGACACTTTACCGAAACAGCATGAAAATGAATGGATTGATTAGAAAGTTTGGTGTTTAGACCTTACAAGATAATATTTATTAGCCTGCATATTAAACTCTGCATAACTTAGCAATATTGTGTTGGATGTTAAACATTTTAAGTGAAATTATAAGAGATCATAGATTTTGTTATTACAGTCCAAGTACTAATCTACTTAACTGAAACTAAGTCGGGTAACTTTTTTCTGATAAGGGTTACTGAGGTAACTACGAGTCTGAATTACTACTGAATAACTACAAATATATACTGTATAGGCTATGGCTTTGCTTTTTTGCATCAAAAAGATTTAATTTATTTGCCGCTATTTACGGTATCAGCCTGCAATGTACATTAGTTTCAAATTATAGTATTGTAACCCATGGAACTATTTATTATAAATTATGTATTTATTTAATATTTATAATTTGCAAATAAAACCGTCATAATTATGTATATTAGACTTGTGATTATTATTTTAAGGCTATGGTTGTCATTATTTTATTGCCATGAAGTTTGATTGAATGTCGAAATGAGTCTTTACATCCCAGTTAATGATATCTATTTACACTTTTAGTTCAAACTTTACACTTATACTGAGATGTTGTCAGCTGAACTTAACTTAATCAACACCAGAGTTTGTTGGCATAGATCAGTAAAGATTTTTTTATTGCAGTGACAATGTCCCTCCCAGTTTTTTAAATGTCTCATTTGGATTGTGATTTTCGATTTAATGTTGAGTACGACATACATGTATTTTTCCTTTTTGATATCCTTTGCCAGACCCTACCAGTTGATCGAACCGGCAGCTTCCCACTTAAGTACTTCTTCTGCCAATCATGAATGGATCAACGGTTCTGCTTAACAAGTTTTTCATACTGATGTCAATATCAGTTAATGGCAATGTAATACTATAGGGTTATTGAACCGATATTGTGAAATATTGTCTCCAGTTGACTCGACATTTGCACGAGCTTGCGCCTGCGGCGCGGGCCATAGCAAACTGTTGGCCGAATACTCGCCCCGAGGGCAGTCCGTAAATCGTGATAGTGCCCTCTACATAAGTTACTAAAGCTTTTATTGCATTGAACAAACAAAATCGCATATACTTAACATGGAGAGACATACAAACATTGATAGACCCCATTTCTATCTCCCTTCCAAATTGCCAACTTCGTTAGAGTGAAGAATAAAAGCAAAACATTGATAACAACAATAAATTTAATGTTCAGTGTCTTTTTAAATGCAACAACACAAATCTATATAAATATTAACGTTCAATACCGAATATGGACCGGTCCATACACCGTGTATGGACCGCTCGGTCTTGTACACTGTATTATTGTTATCATTTTCTCAGCTTTCGACAAATCAAATTAATTGTTACAGATGTGATATGCAATAATTATGCATTAGTTACTTATGCAGAGGACACTATCAAGATTTACGGACTACCCGAGGGCAGTATGACGTCATAAATAACAGCGTCATGTGACAAAGTGTGCAATGAAAAATTGATTGGGAAACCTCGGATTTCAACAAAGTTTGCGTGCAAATATCGATATTTATTGCATATGACGTCATACTGCCCTCGGGCAGTCCGTAAATCTTGATAGTGCCCTCTGCATAAGTAACTAATGCATAAATTTTGCACGCTAACACCTTGGGATTTATCCTTTAATTTCTATGTGATACATATATTGCTATATAATAAAAACAAGTATGTTAGCCAAGGTGTAATACCACCTAGATGTCGCTGCCTAATATTGTTGCATTTTCACAAGTTAAAAGGCGCATGTGTTGATAAATTGATAGGGGTTTTACTTATTTTTTTCTGTCTTATTTGTTGAGAGGTAGGGTTGGGGAGGGGGCACATGTAATCAAATTGATGGTCCCAAACATTTTGGTAAAGGTAATGTAATAATGACAATGTCATTCAAAAATCTTATATTCTCATATATGCTGCCTATAGCTTGTAACAATTCTACTTGGGACAGAGGCACATTTAAATATGGTTTTATTGGACCTGTTCATCTAGTCAGTAGTCTTCTACATATAAAATCTTCAATGCAAATTTGTGCTTTCGACAGTAAGCAACTAGACACCACATAGACTTGTGATGTTCAGCGGAAATGTAACCGAAAAAAATGACTGCTTGAAGATAATACCTGACCTGGGCTTCAAAATAATTTCTTAACCCTCTTGATGCCAAATTAATTTTCAGCGCAGCATTGGCAGTGCCAAATTAAAGTTCACTATGCGAAATGATATGATGTCAAGAATAGAATATGACGTCAGACGCGTTTGTAATCATATGACATCATTAGTTAATTGTAGATTATAATTTCAATAGTCAACATTTTGCATTTCTTTTATTTTACAAAAAAATTATGAGTATATCTTCGTCTTTTATCTAAGAGTTGTCAATTGCGTTGAAAGGACATATGTGTCCGTATGGCAGGCTGCCGGTAGAGGACACATATGTCCGTTTGGCAGCAAGAGGGTTAAATAAGAGTTTCCTTAACTCAAATCTGGCAAATTTGAAATCCTAATAATTTTGATAGTTTTCGATATATTCACAAATTTAATGTGCCATTTGAAAATCACTATTTTACATCTACAGTAAATGTAAAATTTGTTGAAAATTTTTTTCTTTTCAAAATTTGCCATATTTAAGTCATGGAAAATCTTGATTAATGAATAACTGTGAAACCGGTGCTTGGGGACAAGGTATAAAAGCTTTAGGTATCAACAGATGTACAACCAGAAGGGGCAAATGACTCCAAAACCCAGAACTTATAAAATAACATATTTTAGAATCTGATAGCATTTATTAACAAACATAACTAGAGTATAACCTCTATAAACTTTTACTGTGGGCCCAGTTGCACAAAGCTTTATTGGTGTTAATTAATAATTAAACATTCATTATCACAATGCTAATTGATGTTGTAATTAATGATTAAATTTAATTAAATTTTGCAACTGGTCCATGATCTATAGCTAAAACTCTAATTTTGAGTGATATGAACTTTTCATTGTTACAGTCATGTATGTAAAAATATGTATTGAGGGCAATAGATGTCTTTATTTTTCACATCTTCCATGGTTACACTTCACAAAGAAGTGGCCTAATTATCTAGGGAATGTTAAACAAATAAAATCCATTACATTTGACTATGTCTTTATTATTGTTAAAATTATTTACATATATATTCATGTATACAACACAATACATTCAACTTTCACAACTAATTCCACAAAATTTGTTCCGTCACTCCTCCATTACTTAAAAGAACAGAAAGTACAGACAAGGAAAGAGAAAGAAAAAGAAAGAATCTCAACAGTATCCTACGCCAACATCTTTGTAAACTTTAGTATCAAAATTGCCATATAAAAATAGATAAACTGAATATGTCATCTTCCCATGGTTCATTTAGTAAATTTAAAAATCAATGCAATTTGTAACTTTCACACCTATATTACTTACTGGTTTTTTGCTGATGCTATACACCCCCTCTCCTTAAAATTTTGGAGTAATTTTCTTTCTTTCTTTCTTTTTTTTTTTTTATAAAATTTATAAAGACACAAAAATAGAACTTAACAATTAAAATGGAATGTTTTATCAGCATAAGCCAAAATATTCTGAACTCTTATAGTGCCAAATCAAATAATGAATTTTATTACAAAATAAATTTTATTTTGTGTTTGCGACTCTTTAGTGAATTATTCAGAATTTTGTTTTTGGTATTGATATTGTGTTTTACCATTTACGGTACCTTATACACTGTTCAATCCACGAGAATAAATACATTTTTGTTTTAAAAATATATATTGATAAAAATTCTACATTTTCTTAATTTTGAATTTTTTTCACTAAATTATAAGTCCCTTATTTTATACATTTGACCATTTTTTTCAACATAATACTGTTATGTAAAATAATTGTAAGAATTCTACTACCTGCCATGATATATATAAAATACTTCAAGAATTGTGTTTTAAAATGTTTACTCTTATCATAATTAATGTTGTTAAAAAACCAAAAGATATATCTTCAGACAACAAAATGTAAATGCCTATGTAGTTAAATTCAAAATTTTATGGAATTATGTAATTAGAGAGAGAGAGAGAGATTTGAAACAAAAATGGTTCTATGGTTTTTTATTTGACTATTTAGAGAATGCTTTCAGTAACTTTGACAACAGACAGAGAGACACATACTTGTACTAAATATTTCCTCCCTAACAGCTCAATACACATGATTGCACAATACATTTATCATAGATACACAAGTCATTCTAAGTCTTGTCTGTATAATGTTATCAACATAATGTATAATTGTTATTAGATGATGTAAAGTACTTTTCCAGTACAGTTTAGGGTAAAATGATAACTTTTTTGTTTGTTTGTTTTGTTTTTACTTATGTCAATTGCATAAATAAATACTTGATATACACATGATCAGTTTATTAAATTTTACCTATACAATGTAACCATTCCTTTTTTACAGCCAACTTTAGCATACTATTCATCTTTGTACAACAAAAATAGAAATACTCCACATAACTTGAGTAGAAACATGGAATAATTACTTACAATAAACAAAAGACAAAGATGATGGTGACGAATTAGAAAAAAAAAAGCCAAAGAAAAACAAAAATGTACTAAAAATTAAAGAAAATGAAATAAATACAAATTAAATTTATTTAATATCAGGCTTGATATAAAAAATAACTGAAATACACAATCTACATGTATATACAGCTAGATGCAGTTACACGTAAATAGAATAAGAATTTAATACAAATGTACTACACAAGTATAAATATTAACTTGTATAAACGTTCATTGTTTTGGTATCAAGGTGTACACTTTTGCGGTCAAACATGACAAAAGATTGGACATCTGGATGTTTGATATTATGAATATTAATACATAGTGAATATTTCCACTTGTAGAGTACATGTATACATGTTTACATATTTATATAATACATAGTGAATATTTCCACTTGTAGAGTACATGTATACATGTTTACATATTTATATAATACATAGTGAATATTTCCACTTGTAGAGTACATGTATACATGTTTACATATTTATATAATACATAGTGAATATTTCCACTTGTAGAGTACATGTATACATGTTTACATATTTATATAATACATAGTGAATATTTCCACTTGTAGAGTACATGTATACATGTTTACATATTTATATAATACATAGTGAATATTTCCACTTGTAGAGTACATGTATACATGTTTACATATTTATATAATACATAGTGAATATTTCCACTTGTAGAGTACATGTATACATGTTTACATATTTATATAATACATAGTGAATATTTCCACTTGTAGAGTACATGTATACATGTTTACATATTTATATAATACATAGTGAATATTTCCACTTGTAGAGTACATGTATACATGTTTACATATTTATATAATACATAGTGAATATTTCCACTTGTAGAGTACATGTATACATGTTTATGTATTTATAATGTGGTTGTTGATATGTACTACTAATATACAAATAACACTGTACACAAAAATAAATCATACTGCTAAAATTAATACAACAAAAAAATCCCTATAATGGGTTTTATTATCACAATGCCCACAGACTCAATTGTCCGTTGAAAACAGCAAAATGGATTTCGTTCATGTATCATGTGATATCCTCTAAACATTTGTACGGAAAGATTATTAATTGGATATGGAATTACATCAATTAATGTTTTCTTGTAGAAACGCCATTAATGTGGGAATTTGAAACGTAAACATTTTCCAACTTTCTGCACAAATGTTAAGAGGTATCGATCAGGTGGTACAATGATGAAATCCAATCAATACCTTGCATGGTGTATTTTATCCTGATGTTGAATTTGCATTACCTCTGTTGAGAACTAAGACTTTGCTATTTATAATGAAACTGTTTTTAATTATCATGATTTGTTTGTCTTATTCCATTTGTAAAGTTTATTTCTTACTCACGTTATAAATTTGACAAATGAAACTTTAAAAATTCTGAAATTACTATACTTAAAACAAATTTTGAACACTGATTTTAAAAATATTTTCAAATTGTTGGACTTGTAGTTACAACCAAACGTTTTATATTGATTAGCTGTATGTGTTTCTTAAAGGAAAATACTATTTAAATCAACTGATTCCTAATACAAATATTCTACCCTAGCAATTTTACATACACTTTGTATTCATGATTCCGATCTTCTTTCAGACGTGCGAGACATTTTACATTGATGTACAGGTATCTTTATAATGTACAACTCAGACGATGTACACCAGTCTTTGGTTTAGTAATATCCTCATACTACAATTTATACAGCCATACTTAAGATCCTCTATCACTATCCTTCATTATTTTATACTCTCGACTCTCGTTCTCCAGATCGTTTGCTTCTCCTGAAAGAAAACAATGACATTTACATGTTTAAGCAAGCAAAAAAACTACATGTATGTATAATGAATAAATTATTTAAAATAAAGAAGTTGAAACAGTAAAACAACAGCTACAACAATCTATTTATTTATAAATTTACAACAAATAAATATATGGATGTATCCACAGATACTTATGTAAAGTTGGTTGAATATTGCTTTACATCAAATTAGCCATTCTTCCCCTGCTATTTATGAAGAGGCAAAGTTTTTTAATTTCAAGAATTAATCT
This sequence comes from Anadara kagoshimensis, assembly GCA_021292105.1. NCBI lineage: Eukaryota > Metazoa > Mollusca > Bivalvia > Arcoida > Arcidae > Anadara > Anadara kagoshimensis. The sequence continues at coordinate 53,838,082 of CM037875.1, read as the reverse complement.
ATAAACACAAGTCCAATTGCCATGATATTTTTTGCAAGTATTTCTTCTTTTTACTAATTTGTATGCACTTATGGGGACAGATCACTTAGTCCATTATATATGTGCTAACAAGCCAACCAGAAAAGACATAGACCAGGAAAAAATCTGTCTCACTTGAGGTGACTGGGATTGAAACCACAGCAGTGTGATGCCATGGGTTTGAAGGCTGATGTCTTAATTGCTCAGCCACTGCATCCTGTTATGTGTATACAGACAGTGAAATTGTTATCTTTTTCGACACTACTTCCTGCCATTTAGATTTAGAAAATATGCACAATTTTTTTAACCTGTGAAAATTTGAGAATTTGGAATATGATATATAGCCAGCTATATAATGACGTTTGCAATGAGATCCCCTTTTGGTGGGTCAAGACAGTTTTATGCAACTTCATTTATCTGTGTAAACAGTTAACTTGTGCATTCAAACACAAAAGACATATTTCTAGTCTTCACTGTTGTTTGGGGAATTTTTAGGGGGAAAATGGGGAGAACTGAGTCATTTTCTACCAGGGGAAACTATATTCCCTAGGAATTTGAGGCAAGCAAAATCACTGTCCAAAATTAAATAAGCAGTCTACATGTACATTACATTAACTTACTTTCTATATCCATGTCCTTCAATTGCAATATTACATCTCTCTTCTGTGTCTGTCCATTCACCTTCAAAATCTGTAGGTTGTGGGCATGAACTACGTCTTTTCCTGGTACCAGGTGATGTCTGTTTTAGAGTTTCTACATCATCAAACACAACAGCAGTACCACCACCAGCAGTTGGCATAACACTTCCCTGTAATAACACCAAAACACCAAATTAATGAATGTTATAAAACAAGTTATACTCAATGTCAAAATAGCAAATACATATTACATATTTAATATTAAAATAATGATGGGGTTGTGAATAGGAATTCGGAGAAAACTCCCAAAAATGTTAACATCTCTGGGCACATTTTTTTTTATTACTTAAACCAGTTTCAGTTTAATTTTTTCAGTTTCTAACTAGTTTAAAAACAAAATGTCACATAAGAAACAAGTCCTTAAAACAATACTTTTAATGGAAATGATGAAGGATGACCTCTAGAATAACATGGTCGGATGTCTTCAAACTTGCTAGCAGCAACAGGCAGACACCCCTTTTGGCTGCTTGTGCATTAAGGAGATGCAGTATTCCATGTGTAATGAACTATCTTGATACTGTTCATAAATATAATGATGAAGAATTTCAGAGGAGATTCAGATTGCGCCCTCAAACATTTTTAAGAACTGTTGCTAAACAGATTTTCTATATTTCAAGGGAAATAAAGAATTCCCGCAATAGAGAAGCAATTGGTTATTATTTTAATTAAGTATGTAAGCTCTCAAATGACTTTCAAGGCCTTAGCAGACACATTTTGTGTGGCTTAAAGCAAAATGTTGTCTTTCAATGTCGACATCTTGAAAAGTTGTTGATATCAAATCTAACCGATCTTACCACCTCTCGAGGCCGTTTGTTCGGGATGTAAAAAAGTTTTAAGTTTGTTGCTAAAAAAAGGGAAAAATCAGTTGGAGTTTAAAACTGGTTTGAAACCGGTCAGGTATAAAACTGGAAAGTAACTGAGTATAAAACTGAAACCGTTTTAGTGGAAAAAAATGTGCCCCGTCTTAAAGTCAAGTCAATAAAATCTACCTAAAGAGGGACAACTCTCATAAAACATTAGTAAACAATATCTGGCAGTGAAATAGCTGTTCATTTTAAGGTTTTATATAGATATACATGATAATATGATAAATATCTATGTATGTGCAAGTTAAATGAGTAAATATATTCATAGACTCATGACTTGAAAATTATTAAAAGGACTGATAATTCAAGTAACTTTCCAGATCTTTTTAAGGACATTCCATTTTTTTCAGAACCTTTCCAGACAAATTGCAAATTTAAGGACTTTTCTTAGTCCATGCAAACCCAGAGAAATAATCTATCATCTGTGTGTCTGAAGCAGTGAAATTAACAAATTAAGGTGTTTAATATACCAGAGATATGCAAGATCCTAAGAGTTGCCTGAGAGAGGTTTCACACATACCTGTATCTTAATTAATTTTAACCACTTAAGTCCTAGTATAGTATAACAAGAGTCACTAATAACCTACCTTGATAAGTTTAGTTTCAATTTCACCACCAGAGTCCTGCTCCTGGTGGGTCAGTAAATACTTTGAGGCTTCTTTTGTGTCTTTCATCTCCAACTTTGAAACAGATTTCTTTTTCTTCAGTTTTGGCTGTAGTACTGTGTCTGAAATGGAACAAAATAAATGGATTAGTAATATATTCCCCCATCACTGGAGATGAGAAGCACATGCTATTATTTGTTTGTAATAGGTAAATAGATATGGTATAAAGAACAATAAATGGTTACTTCTTAGATAAATAAAAAATTTCACAGAATAAGCAGTCCCCCTCCTACACTAATGTCTTTAGTAACCATTAGGCTCAACTAAGTTTTAACAGACTTTATAACATTTTCATTTAAATAATGCCCCCAACATTGGAAAAGGAAAACCCATGTCTCACTGCACAAAACATGTCATATTATCAATTACAATAACTATAACTATAATTATTTGACTCTAACATCTATAACAAGAGGCCCATGGGCCTGATACGCTCACCTGATAACTAATGGCTAGCCGATAGATTTAAAGAAAACATAAATACTAAACCCCAATGACTTTTTTCTTTTCATCAAAATGATCATTGTATCAATACCTACAACATTCTAATATACATGCCTATACAAAAAGTTTATAGTTTTAGAGATAATTAAGTATTTCGGTATTGTTTCACATTTGTGACCTTGACCTTTGAACCCATGACCTTTTTCTATACATCAAAATGATCGTTGTATCAATACTTACAACATTCTAATATAAATGCCTATACAAAAAGTTTATAGTTTTCCAGATAATTATCATTTCGGTATTGTTTCGCATCTGTGACCTTGACCTTTGAACCCATGACCTTTTTCTATACATCAAATGATCGTTGTATCAATACCTACAACATTCTAATTTACATGCCAATACAAAAGGTTTATAGTATTCGAGATAATAATTATAATCAGAGGTAAAAAAAAAATTAGATCACGACCTTGACCTCATTTTGAAGATACTAACAAGAAGATGTCAAAACTGAAAACCCCATGTCATTATCCGGTCAAATAGTCAAGCTATAACAATTTGAAGCTATTTTCCGATTTTTTCACAATTAAATGCAAAAACGCGTAACCTATTTTTTGTCCGAATTTCACAAAATGAACAAACTATAGGCTTAAGACCCTAGAGAAGCAAAATATCACATCAGATATTTTCTCCAATCAATACTTTCAGAGAAGAAGATTTTTTAAGATTTTTGCACCCCTAGGTCAACTTGACCTAGTTATGGTAGCCATGGCAACGCCACGAACAAATCTGAATTGCACCGGCCCATATATACTTCTCACCAAGTTTCATTGAAATCTGCCGAGTACTTTCAGAGGAGAAGTCGAAAATGTGTGTTAACGACGCACGCACGCACATACATACGCTGCACCATACCATAAGCTCACATGACCTTTGGTCAGGTGAGCTAAAAATTATGATAATTTCAATATGTTTTAATATAAATATTTCAAAACTAAGGACATTCTTATAACATCAATACACAAGTTCATGTACATCATGAAGTTTTAGAAGAAAAATTCAACAAATGCAAACAAATTTAAGAAGAAAATTGAACATGAAATTCTAAATCAAAATCAAGTTAATTCATAAGCTAATTTTTAAAACAAATTCATGTTGTAACAATAACTAAATAACCAATTCAACAAAATACAATGACAAATGGCAGCAAATGTAACAATTCATGGCTCTAGGTGAATGAACATTGAATTACTGTGAAATCATTAATTTCCATTGTCTGTGATCCAATCCTCATGGTTTTGATTAACATTTAAATGTCTGATATCCAGTATTCAATCTAGGATTATTTAAAAAGGGTCATTTAAAAATAATTGTCTTAAACACCATAGAGCATCAATATTTTTGCCTTTATTTAATGTTAAATATGACCCACTAAGGCCTTAACAATGATGGGGGTCATTTGGCAAAATAAGGTGTCAATGGCGATGTGGCCCCTTCTAGATTCTACACTGTATATCTAAATGCTTATTTTATGTAAAACTTTATACAACTGTATTTGAAATCAGAAATAAACAATAAGTTACCATATGCTAAGTATAAGCAGGAAATTATCAGTAGCTTTACCCATAAATTACATATTGCATGAGGGTTTTTGAGGAATTTCAAATTTTAACAAGCAGCAAATTTAGAGTATGTGATAAAGGTATTACATGTATTTCCTTTACTCCATGAAAATAGAAGTCTTTAAAAATTAAAGGTATTCACAGTAAACAAATGGCAACACAAACAAATACAAATGTACATATAAATACAAAGGTATTTCCGACTATAGAAGCATAATGTCATCTGGAGCACATCGTAAACTTACCCATAACAATTCCTGGTCAGAGAGAAAAACAATATTATTTTTCATACTTGAAATGTATTAGATGTATTTCCATGTCAAATTTGGATTGAAATGCTTAAATGTATTTACCACAGTATCAAATGAAATATACATGTAAAGCTTTAGATTTTTTTTCAAAACATAAAATTAAACAAGACAAGAAGTGTCTGAAGAAAGCACCGAGTGCTTGCATATCAACGCAAATGAAAAACTTTGACCAAAAACTGTTACTAACATTGAATGCCAAACCTAACACACATTGGAATTACAATATACATGTAGCTTTTTCTGCACTATGTCTACATGTCAGTCAGTTACAAATAACTAAACAAAACTAATTCTTTACTAAATCAAACTACATGGTTACATATATATGAATAGTTAAGATATTCATAAATTCTTTTTAAAAGTTAAATTTAAACTTGTTAATGTTGCTTAAAAAGAAATAATTAAACTTTGTCTTGCCTCAGTGATAGGTATACAAAAACCACTTGGGGACAGGGTAAAACATTTCCATTAAAGTAGTATGTAAAATGATGTTGTTTTGTGATTAATGTTATAGTAGCACAATACATGTACTGATACAACCATACCCAAACCTGAATCTATTGATATATAGAAATATAGTAAACATTTACTGGACAGATCTAACAGACAAATACAGACAGAAACTCTGCATTCCTCCGCATTCCTTCACAAGAACCAGATGTAACAGATAAAATACTAACCTAATTCCACATTTCCAGCAGGTCTATGATCAATCCATACTTCAGCGTTGGAGGAAGACTTAGATCTACGATGTCTGGGATTATACACAGGAGTCTGGAAGTAATAAATCATACAAAGTCAATAAACAAATAAATTATAATGTGTTGTAAATTGTAATAAGTATTTAAATTAAAACATACAAAAGAAGTGATCTTTTAAAAAATATAAGTTCAAAATACATGCAATTCAACTTACCAGTACTTAACATAAATGTTAAAAAATAAAGTAAATAAAACAATGAATTAAAACATGTACTTCCAACAGAAAACCATGTTTGGACAACTACATTATTTATAATACAGTAAAACCTCAAATTATCACCACCATGTATGTTCAGTAACACCACCATGTATGTTCAGTCACACCAGCATGTATGTTCAGTCACACCAGCATGTATGTTCAGTCACACCACCATGTATGTTCAGTCACACCACCATGTATGTTCAGTCACACCACCATGTATGTTCAGTCACACCAGCATGTATGTTCAGTAACACCACCATGTATGTTCAGTCACACCAGCATGTATGTTCAGTCACACCACCATGTATGTTCAGTCACACCACCATGTATGTTCAGTAACACCACCATGTATGTTCAGTAACACCAGCATGTATGTTCAGTCACACCACCATGTATGTTCAGTCACACCACCATGTATGTTCAGTCACACCACCATGTATGTTCAGTCACACCAGCATGTATGTTCAGTCACACCAGCATGTATGTTCAGTCACACCACCATGTATGTTCAGTCACACCAGCATGTATGTTCAGTCACACCAGCATGTATGTTCAGTCACACCACCATGTATGTTCAGTCACACCAGCATGTATGTTCAGTCACACCAGCATGTATGTTCAGTCACACCACCATGTATGTTCAGTCACACCAGCATGTATGTTCAGTCACACCAGCATGTATGTTCAGTCACACCAGCATGTATGTTCAGTCACACCAGCATGTATGTTCAGTCACACCACCATGTATGTTCAGTCACACCAGCATGTATGTTCAGTCACACCACCATGTATGTTCAGTCACACCAGCATGTATGTTCAGTCACACCACCATGTATGTTCAGTCACACCAGCATGTATGTTCAGTCACACCACCATGTATGTTCAGTCACACCAGCATGTATGTTCAGTCACACCACCATGTATGTTCAGTCACACCAGCATGTATGTTCAGTCACACCAGCATGTATGTTCAGTCAAATTTTAGCAGTATAAGAGGTTTGGCAATTAATCGAGGAAGTATTATAAAGATTTAGAAAAGAAACAGATTTTTGGAATTCAAAATACTGTGGCATTAAGCGGGATGGGAAAGTTATTGAGGGGCATTAAAATAAGGTTTTAATGTATAATGCTTTAAGTGATACACAAAAACAGTTTTAAAATCTTAAATATATTTTTCAAGACGTGTATAGTGTGCCATACATTTTTACTTAGAGTAACAGATTTAATAGTGAAAGTTGCATCAATATTGTACATAATTTACTGATGTAGCATTTATAATAAAGAAAATAAAAGCAATATCAGTAAATTTACATTACAACAAACAAAAACTTGTCAAATGTATAAAGGATTTTACCGTTCTAGGTGTTGTCTGTGGAGCTCCAGCTCTGTTTAATCCATGCATAGACCTGGCAGATGATATTGTACCAGTGGCTGTTCGTGTCCGCGGAGTGACCTGTGGAGCTACACCTACAGACGACACATCTGACTCTGATCTGGCAGACATAATCTTTCCTGGAGTTGTATATGTTCGCGGTTTGGGAGCAGGTGTTCGGAAGTTTCCTACTTTTGGAGTTGTTTGTTGTTGTTCATTTTCATTTACAATAGACTTTAACATGTTTAATTTCCTCTGTTTCTCCAAGATCTGTCCACCATATTCAGTTTCAATCTTTCTTTTCTCTCTTGCCTGGATAAGCAGAATAGATAGAATTACCAACAAATAAAATTTTCTTAGAAAAAAGACACTGGCAAACAGCATGCAATAAAAACAAACTGTTCAAATTAGACCAAAATACACACCCTCATTTTCAAGGTATATGACTGGTACTAAATGGACAGCATAACTATGATATACATGTACCGTAATACAAAACCTAAAGTTGATCCAGAGTTAAAACACCATCATTCATGATCATTAAAATATCCATAATTTCAATTTACAAGAACTGGAAAATAATTGTGACAAATTATGCTCGCTTTTGTTATCTAAACCCACACAGTTGAAATGGAGGTCAAGTTTAAAAAAATCAAAAGAATTATCAATGTTTATATTACCATTATACATGTAAATTCAACATTTAAAAAAAAAACAACAAACTATTAAATCCTTTTTGAATCAAATACAAGTTAGACTTACCAGATTTCTCTCCCAATGTTGATTATTCATTTCTAGTCTGGTTCTGTAGTCCTTCTTCAGCCGATCATTCTCTGACTTCTCAATACGTAACTAAATACAAATAAGATATATATATATACAATGCACATAATATGATGCAAGTCCTTTAATCAGACTATAGCACAATTAATTTACAAGGGAACCTGGTCTAAAGCACAGGCCTATGGATCACAGTACCTCTCATCACCTGGGTTTGAATTCTGCTTAGTACAAGTAATAGTGTTAGTTTGTCAGTTTTCTTGTTGAACATTGGTGGTTATCTCTCAGCACTCCGGTTTCATCAACCATCCCAGAACTGGCTGTCTCAATACGAGTGAAAGAATCTTGACTGGGGTGTAAAACTCCATTATACCATTTTAATTGATTCAAAATTAAAAGTTCTAGTTTGATGTCACATATGTGTGGACATGTGTAACATAATGTAGCACAATGTAGATAAATTTTTGTTATCTTAAAATGATGCCTTTAAACCTTGGAAAAGTAGGAATGCAGTTGCATTAATTTCTAATTCTTCACTATATTATAATTTCTAGTTAGAATTTGCTGGGTAAAAATGAAATTTGAACATAAATTTGTATTATAAATCCTTTATTATAAGTATTGTACATATAAGCCTATAGTTTACCCTAGAATCCAGATCTCTCCTTTCTCTCTCCGTCTCTCGTAACTGTTTGGAAGCATCATCTTGTTTTCTTTCCAAATTTCTTAGCCTGGTTTCTAGTTTTTGTATGTAGGAATCTCTACGCTCTAGCAGACATTGTAAATCATCATTTTTTGTTTTTAATGTGGAATGTTCTCTTTCCATATCTACTAGTACCGCTCTGAATTCATCCTCTGTAAAACGAACAAATTAAAATTTATCTCCAACATAAAACTATGGTTCAAGATCTCTTAAGTCCTAGCTTCTTTGATTTGACACTTCAGAATGAAAATCACAATCTCCTGTTTTATTGATGGACTTTTGTTAATTGTAAGAAAGTCTTTCAAAATGTTACTTGAAGCATGTTGATAAAATGCAATTCATATTTGTTTCAAGCATTTTGATTGGTCAAACCATTTCCATTTATTCTGCATGAAAAAATTGGCTCTTGGTGTTATGTTGTCATGGAGGACACACACAGACGAGTAATCCTTCACCAAATCAGTGTTAATTTGGTTTCAATCATTAACTTGTAAAGTATGAAATACAAATATATGCTGATTTGTTATTTAAAATTTCTTATAAATTGAATTTAAAGAAATAAAATAAATTAATTAATAACCTGTACTTTTAGATCATAATTTAATATTTTAAAGGAAATAAAACAAAATTTAAATAACATAAAAATCTTTAGACTTCAACTTAAATTAATGTTTTTGACAGGTTATACATACGTCTCTTAGCTAAATCTGTCAGTAATAACTCTCTTCTTTTATATCTCTCTTCAAGGAAGTTCTCAAGTTGCATTAATGTAACATTATCTTTGGCTTTTAAAAGCTAAAATAAAATTAAATGCATGTTATTATCTACATTTACCTGAGATACAGACAAATAAACAACATGTATCTGATTCAATCAGTCAGATCCTAAGTTTTAAGGTCCCAACCAAAGGACCCTGTCACTTATTTCTAAGAACCATATTTATCCATTATCACATTGGACTTTTGTGATTGAGAAGAATATAATGTCAACTTATGACCACATAACCTCGCTTTTCCAAGGTCCAAGGTCACACTCTGGCAGATCTCAATGTAATAAAGTTTGCCAATTTGTTTGGCTAAGGTCAGCATGTTTCTTCAGGCAATTCCTTTTCTTTCACTAGCACAGTTCTGACTGCCTTGATACTTGTCAAAGGATATTAACAGGTGTAAATTCTATTATTCCGCTCTGGTATTTTTTTTTATAACTCTACTTTATAGTTTTTAAGTTGACCTGATCAGTATTTATACCCTACATAAACAGTGAGGATTTTATCAACTAAAGTACTGTAGTGGTTTGGTTAAAACAAACTTTTAATATTTAAACATTATAATTAATTATCTCAATAATCTATCACAATATCAATCTTACCCCTAATGGTGGAAAATTTGGTCCCAATGAATATTTGATATCTGGCAAACGAATGTTTGTATCTGTAAATTAAAAGACAAATAATAAAATAAATGCTGCAATGTTAAAAAGGAAAAAAAAATTGTCATGGAAGTCATAAAATGAAGTGATTTGTATTTCAACCAGCCCGTGTGGTAAGTCTGATCAAATTATAAAAATAAATTTCACATCACTCCAGTCCAACCTGTTGATAAATAAATGAGATATTAATTTGTCCCATTCAATAGGAGTTAATTACTGACAGTTACATCAGGCTACTGAAAACCTGACAAGCACAATGTTTCATATCGCTTGTACTAAACATAACAAATACATCAAGCTAAAACCATACTTACATGTACATGTCTGTTTTTTGTGATGTATTCAGAAATGACTAAAGAAAAGTACAATGTTCTTGTTAATGATGAAAACACATGTTTTCATTTAGATACACCTTGGACTTGTTGTAATATATACTTTATATTGATAATCCATATCTATATTATATTACATGGTGAACAGATGATATCAATTGGATATTTAAAAGTTTAGACAATCTATTGTAATACATATTAAAGTTTCGTCTTTTACAACAAAACAAATAATCATGATGTGTCATGTACATACCTATTTCCATATCATCCTTAGTTATCTGTTGTTGATTAAGCTTTCTTCTTCCTGGTGTCATTCCAACATTGAATCTCACTTGTTGTGACCGTGCAACCTGTACCTCCTGTGTTAATTCTGAAAACTTCATCACATGCTGAAAAAAATTATAATTATATTTTTAAATAGGAGCTTTAAGAAGTAAAGCAAAGACTGCCTGTAGCTTGGAGTGTGATATACATGTGTGCTCTACCAAAGTTCATGCAAGCGAACAAAATTTTATCCATTTATTAGGTTTCTATATTTAAGTTTGAAAAGGTTAAAAGAAGATGGTAAATGTACACGTTATAAAATCCAAGTTACAATATTTTAAAGAGTGGATGAGTGGAATTGTATGTCTTCAGCTGTCTCAACTAGCTCTTATAGCTATCATAAGGCTTGACTTACATGTAGGTTTTATTTATACATGTACATTTTTTACGGGAAAGTAAAACCTGAATTTCTCCTTAAAGCAATTATTGTTTAGCATGTCTAGATACAACTGAAATAATGTGATTGATATCACCAATTGTACATATCTGGGTTGAAAAAGCCATATCAGTCTGGTGAATGAAAATGTAAGTACATGTATATGATAAATGTAATAAGCATAGTAAAATCTATGGTATTATTATTTACCATATCCAACCTCAGACTAAAGTCCTCTGTCTGAATTACTCTGGTCAAATATATAACTTCCATGACATTTACATGTAGATTACCATTGATGAATACTTACTATTGTTTCATCATACTCCTCAGATTTAGGATTAACACACACGATCATCCTAACTTTACCATCACCGTCAAAGTAATTCTTAAACAAATGTGTTAGTTTAGCATCACGGTATGGCACCATCTACAAATAGAAATGAAAATAACAATGAATAGGGAAATTCTCAAAAACTAACCCAATATGACACAAACTCTAAATTTATAATGAGACAGGCCCTGGATCCATAACTACAATTAATATTTTAACCAAAAACCTTACCATCTATGTTTTTATTTTAATAATACTTTTTATTCTAGTTACTTTTAAATCTTCAATACAAATGAATGCATGTCATATTAATCAACTACTGTAGTAATCCAATCAAACAACATTATATTGTTTTTTTTCTTTTAGGCATTTTTGGCATGTAAATCCAATTTTCATCAAAGTCCCTTCAGTTGTTTAGTAGGAGATAGGAATTAACAACTTTCCATTTCCATAATCCAAGTTACCAGTGACTATTAGAAATCCAATCAAGCCCGAAATGTGACATGTAATTCTATCATTTTGCATAAAATGGTCATCCACTTTAACTTAGACAAGTTTACATCAATTACCTTATTTCCACCTGTTTTCTGATTCTCTCTCAGTATCTCTATACAGTTCCTAAGTACCATCAAAGACTGGTTAATGTTGCCTAGATAATGATAAAAATAACTTATTATAATCAGTAATACTCAAGATAAAACAGACAGTGTAGACACAATAAAACTGATTTGTAAGTCCAACTTGCTATAGAAATGAAATTATTTTCCTTTTTGTTATTAAAGTATGAACAAATTAGACAATTTGCACAATGAATAATTCCTGTAGGAATTCCAACGCCTATATGCGTCGTCCATAATACGATGACATCATTGAGAGCCAATCCATTCATACAAACGTAACAAAATTATGAACAAACAAAATGCTTGCAAGAAAGGAGAATTGAATTATTAGTGTTTCTTGTTTTCTGTAAAGTTTTCTGGGAATTTACCAATATTTACATAATTCTATCACACATCCTCTTTTCATTAGATGCTTGAAAAACAAGTTTACTTCATTCTTTTTATGAAGTTATCCATTGTTTCATGTTTGTCTTAAATTAATAAAAACCCTATTTTCAGATATGACACTAGTTTCTCACTTCTCAGATACAAGTGATTTCAATGTGAGGCTGTCATAAGAGAGGTTTTTCATCTTTATTTTTTAACAGCTGACAACAAATGCTTTTCATTGAAAATTTATCATTCTGAATGACGTAAATCAATTAAACAGTTATGACTATATCTTTTTCACTCGAGGCTCTGACATCAACTTTTGAGGATTGTGCAAAATCAGATCTATACATGTATAAGCTACAGTAACTTGATTCTTATACAGAAGAAGACATTATCTTTATCTTACCTGCTTCTTTAAGTCTGTCACCAGCATTCTTTGTTCTATTACCACGTTCACTTCCAGCTAAATCTACCAAAGACAACTGACTAACACAAACTCTATCCTATAAAGTTCAATAATAAATGTATTTGATAAATTTTGTATCACAAAACAGAGATTTATGTAAAAAATAAATGTTTGCCTATACATTAGGAAAAGCTTTAACCAAACACCAAACACTGGACACAATAAACAGCTATGAATAAGCTAATACACATAAATACAGTATTGATACACGTAGATGACACAGGAAAAGTAACATCTAGGTCTTATCTGTTCTCCATTCAATTTTTTTTTAAAAATTATACATACATAAAAAGAAATAAAATCTACAATCAAAGTTTTGTTAGGTAATACCAGTAATACATACATTATCAGTCTCCTGTCCACACTCATCTAACGGTGCCTGTACTAGTCTTATGTTAAATATACTATGACTTCTACTGGACTCTGCGTTTAGAGCTGTGTGGGCTACTTTTCTTCTCTTCTGACCTTAGAAAAGTAAATAAAAACATTACAATTCTAAACATTGAATGAATCATCCGATGTCAACATTACAGTAAATAATAAAAAAAAAAACCAGGTGACACAGACCACAAATTATTAAGTGCCAACATCCAGCTGACAAATACAGAACACAAAACTGAAACAATTATTTAGTTGGTGTTAACATACTAGTAAATGAAAATATGAACTAAGGAAAATACAGTGGAATGGCTAAAATTGTAGATTTTACAACCTGTTTAGAATATACACAATAGAATTGTTCTGCATAATTAATCTTGATACATATTTGATGATACTAAACAATTGTGCTTAGCTTGAAAAATGTCCTTTGATCTGTTCTTAAATTATCATCTAGAAACGACCAGGGAACAGAGAATATCTCAAATACTTAGCCACTATGTGTCCTAGTCAGCTATAAAAATCAAACAAATTTACCTTTATACAGAACTTCAAAAGCTTCATCAGCTGATTTGATTTCTACTTCTACTGCGTTCATTACATACATACTGTCAGCAGAGTCAGTACGTAATATCTTAGACTGGGGTGGTCTGTAACAAAATCACAAAACAATGCAGTTGAATATGAGTAAAACATTATAAAATACTGTAAATGTCAAATAATTTACATAAACCCACTAATCAAACTGCTAATAAGGTATCCCTTTTCAATTTAATGTTTCAAGTCAACAATTTTCTGTAAATTTTAGGGATAAAAATTATGTGCGTTTAACATCATTTGTGCTTTTCCTCACTCATACATACTGTTGAACGGACTAGATACATTGTCAAGAAATTTTAATTGGTTAACCACTGATACATGTAGGTTTGAAAAGCTATTTGGTGGGTGACAGTTTTGCTTTGGTAACTTTTTTTATATCAAATGTTTTCTGTTATTTGCAAGTATAAAAAAACAGATCAAACATTTTCCTTTCATCTTCATAAAATCCCCCAAAGTTTAAATGATATGTTGTACATTCATAATTATGATAAATGCCATAAACAGCCTTGGTAAAAAGTGAAATACACATTGATTTCAATGTTTGCAACTGCATCACTATGAGTTTTTAATGAGCCACCGTGTTTTTGAATATCTTAAAGTTAGAAAATTATGATAAAAAATGTTCTTGAAGCAAAGTGAAAAATTGTATCAGACCGGAATTTAATTCCAGAATTTGTTTTAAAGGGAGGTAATTGGGCTTGTAAAATAGGGTAATGAGGCAGAAACATCCTAATGTACGAAATAGGTAAGAGAATGAAATAAAAATAAAACATGCAATAGACAACTTACTTGTAACCTGTGATCGGATCATATGGCAGTTCTTCTAACAAATCATACACATAATTATTATATATCTCAATATATGACACAAACACAGCATAATTATTATCTTCATCAACATCTTCTACTTTAGATGGATCTATAACTCGTCCTTGGTCCGTCATAAAATCATAACCCTGTCTGTTCAAAATAAATTGAATAATAAAAAAAAACCTTCTTCAATTCTTCTGTACATCGAAATATTATTTTGAAGACACTTCAATTGATATGGATTTATAATTAAAACATATTCCTGAAATTATGAATTTTCTTTCTGCATGGAAATCAGAATTTGCATCCATGTCAGACCTACACCAAAAATTATTTACATTGTAGTTATAATACAAACTGAATCTCAGATTTGTGCTTAATAATTATTATTATAATAATAATTTTCACAAATTTGGCTAACAATTTTAAATTTGTGGAAACCTAGCAAGCATGTGATAAAAATATCTCAACCTCACAATCTAATACAAGTCCAATGTTGAATGTAGAAGAGACATGTTTCAATTTTATTGTATTGTACCTGTTTCTTGTTGCCATTGGTGTTTTAGGTGTAGTCAGACCAGGCATTATATCTTTCTTCTGACGTTCTAACATAGCATCTGCTTCACTCTGTACCTCAAATCCATTCATTTTATCTGTTTTAAATAGCTGTATAAAATAGATATAAATGAATAAAGAAAATTACATGAAATGAATCATACAAAACTAAGACTAAAATTATACTGCATGTATATATAACAATTCTACAAGAATGTGATACAACACACTGTCTGGCTGGAACCAGTGTTGTACCTAATTTGCACAATTTTTTACCCTGTCAAACTTGCCATTTACATTTTAGTCATTTCTTCTGATACAATGTACTTGTGAATTTCAATTCTTACAAGAATGAATGCGTAGTAAAACAGTTAAGATAACTTTTTCTTCAGAACTAGAATCTTTTTACCCAGTGTTTCAGAAGGTGATTTTTTCTGTAAAGACAGAATTATCAGGGTGAAATGTTCAATATTTTGCATGGGAAATATACCTAAATTGGTAGTAAAATCAAGCTGGATTTAACCATTACATTTGTATCATATCATGACATGCCTGTATCTTCACTCTTATGGCTCATCAATGAATACATTAAAGTATGATTCTTTACCAGTACTTACATATTTCTTAGCTTGAAGTCCTCCGATACTGTTAAACAAGACATCTAAACATCTAGGTAGTATACCCTGGTCCTGTGGATTACCAGTCATAGTGTAAGTTTTACCAGAGGAGGTGATACCATAGGTAAATAGTAAACCTGAAAGGAAACAAAATATATATACAAAATTTACCAGTTACAGGGACAGACAACATATTAATTCAATTCAATTGTAAATTAATAGTTTAAATACTTCGATTAACACAGAATCTCTGATTATATATGTTATAACACTATAATTGACATGTAACCATAAATTTATAATTTATTTTTTTTTTATACTGCAAAAGCACTAAAACCTTGTAATAATGCTCTCAATAACTTTTCCACATCATATTACTGCCACAATATTCTAAAGGAACAAATAGTGGTAATGAATGAATATTGTATATGTCCACTTCTTACTCTGCTCAGTCTGTAGCCGCCATACGTAGCCTGTTCTTTTTTCAAACTCTACAGAAGTGCCTTTAGTACTGAGACACAGGACCTCGGTTCAGAAATACTATTCTAGTGATGAGCTTTTTACAGCTCTAGTATGGACAGGAGATGAAAATCATCTCAGGAAATTTCCATGTCCAAAGTGAGGTTTGAATCCACATTCATGAATCTAATGTGTATTCAAAAGAGATTGATCAGTAATTGAATACTTTTCAAAATTATACTAGTATTCAAAATTGTTTAAGTTTAGATGCTTTCATACACATATATTTAGACAAAATGTAGTTTTATGATAATGTCTTGCTGAAACTGTTCACCAAAGCACAAGAACTGCCCCACGGCCAAAGCAACTCCATTCTGTTTATATTACAAATAATTCTGTTTATCAATTCTTTATCCATATTTTGTCAATCATATTACACTATGTTTACTAAGCTTGACAGAAAATTCCAATCCAATATCTGTAATTCATTTAACTGTTTTCTGCATATACATTTAAAACTGATGATCCAAAACCTGCCATGTAACACTCCAGACCAATGATAACATTAACAGTAACACAGTGACTTACCATCTTGTAATATTAATTCACCTGTATAGATTATTTCAATGAAATTTGTTTTAAAAACAGAATACATATATAACAATGCCATTAAATATGACATTTTAAAACTATTGGAAGGAACTAAACAAAAAGCTTATCAATAAATGTCTATTACAACATTCCCTCTCCAAATACCAAATATTCTATATAGTTCATTTCTTTTAAATAAAACAAAATCTTGAATATTATGTTTACAACATGCAATAGGCCTGAAATAAAATTCTGTGTTTTCATGTTCATCTCTCAATATAAATGTGGTGGGTTGATAGGGATTATCATTTTTTTTACATTAGCCCTGTACTACGAAATTCATGATTTTAACCGTGCAAGACCAAATATGGCAATTAAAACTTTAGTAGAGAAGGCTAAAAAATTTAATGTAGATGGGAAAGCAGAAACACACAATTTTATTTATCTTGACCTTAAGATGTATTTGCTTACTACCAAAAGCCAACAAACATAAAGTATAATAACAAACCATTTTTTCCTCTGATGAGATCTTCTACAAGTGGCATAGACACATAATCAAAAATAGCCTTCTGTGAAGTGTATTCATCAAATACATAGCTGAATGTATACTGATACTGAAAGTAGAACAATTACATAGCTGAATGTGTACTGATACTGAGAATGGTACATATATATAGCTGAATGTTGAAAACAGTACAAGAATGGATAATTTTTAATTTGGTTTCATAATTTTGTACTTTATCATAATTAAGCACCAGGGATCCTATATGGTTATCCATGTTTTAAGGACAAGATGTAGAAAACAAACTGTAAGGAGAAGTCAGTTTTCTCCGCAATCAATTGACTTTGTGAAAGGCTACATTAACACTGACTGAATTTTCTTCATAATAACAAAATATACTTTTTTTGAAAATACAAAATGATGAACATATAGCATGGTCTGTGGAGTAAATACTTAAAGCAATAGGTTCATCTTTATTTAACATTGAGCATTTTATCCTTAATTATCTCAATCGGATAAGGTCGTTTATAGATAAGGTGTCTTTTGGGACCAAGATTTGTTAGTCTGTGGCCAGGTAAGACTGTTACCTTCAAGCTGGTGACCTTTCATAAAAATCACATTATGACTATACTGACAGTTTGACAGTCACTAGGCATTGCAGAAACCATACATATTTTCACATAATGGAATATTTTTAAGCATAAAGTTCTTGGTGACTTATCAATTATTCACTTAAACTAAATACATCATGGAGAGTAAAACATAAAAAAGCTAAATTATTAATTTATAGCTCATACCTCTTTCAGTTGTCCTGTTCTGGCAAATGCTGCAGAATTCTACAAATACATAAAATGTTTTATAATAAGATTTATATACAAGTATGTAAAACATAAAGACTTATTGTTAGGACTGCAACAATATACCGTTTGATGGTATATCACATTACTATTAAGACGGTTTGTTTCATGGTGTCACTTCACATTGAAGAGAAACAATGTCATTTTCCAGTTCATCCAATCCATTAAAATTTTAACAATGGAAAGCAAAGCAGATACTAGTTTACATATGACATAAGTAAGGTCTTATTGAACAGAAGGAGTTACAAGAGTGAAAACTTTGTTGATGGGACTTCAGTAGCAGAGTGGTTCAGGGGATAGGCTTCATACCCAAGGCATCTCACAGCTGTGGGTTTGCCCCAGTTGTCTGCAAGTGAGGATTTTGTCATTCAGTATCTTCTACTGTTGCAGCACCTTTTCTGGATGTGGATAATTGAAATGACAGATACAACTTGATGATCAAAATCTTTATATTTTGAAAGACAATTTGTGGACAAACATCAATAATAATTTCATCAATGTAAAATATATAAGTAATAAGTTCTTACCTCTGAGGGAATAAGTTGTACAACAGAAGTACTTAAGGGTTTAACACATACATCTACATCAGGATTATCTAATGGTCTGATACGACAATATACCTGTAAACATAAAATACAATGTACATGTATCATGAATAAAGATATTGTCAGATATATAATAAATTGCATACTGAGTATACATATTCATAAAGATAATAATTTTTCAGAGTAGAATAAACCTATGATTCATAACTAACTGGGACTTCTCACCAAGTCATAGACTCATATATATCTTTTTTGAACGTGTTCATCAATGCTTGAGTTTTTAAAAGCTTATGTTACTCCAAAAAGCTAAGAAAACTTTATTTTTGATTATCTGCATATTTTGAAGTTAAACAAATTTCCACCAACAATCTTTCAAATATAAATTTAATGTTTAAAACATATTTTTTTTTACTATAACAAACAGTCAAATGCTTCATTTTATATAGGTCACCACAAAACTTCAACATTGGACACAAACACTGCAGCCATGACAATAACTTTTCCAATTAGTGTAGGCAAGTTTAACATTTAAATCATAAAACTATGAAATAGATAAATTAAAATAAAACACAGGGAGCCAAAAATGGCATTTCAGGGGCAGACACAAACATTGGCATATAGAGTGTAATTTTCATCACTTGCATTTCAACAAGCCTGAAAATACATCAAGACGTCCAAAAACATACGATATCAAACATTACCTCAACAGGATCTGTCTGGTTAGAATTCTGATTATTCTTCTTACGGGGTGTCTTCCCTCTCCTGCAAATAAAAATTAATAAGACTGATTGTATATAAGAAGAAATAGCAATATTAAAGGCGATATAATGCATGGATTAAATTAAAAAAAAAAAAACCCAAAAAAACAAACCAAACAGGATTTTAGCAAAACTTGGCACATGCAAATAAATCAGTAATTACACATATTTATCTTGTCCAATTTGAAATCACAGAGACAGGTTGGGACTTTGGTTCCAAATTAGAGAAATTAAACTCTTGCAAAAATTAAGGTCTAAACCAAACATTTTAAACAGAATTGCAACTTTGACCAAACCAAAAGTTGTTGGATTTTATAGGAAGACTTGTGTTATGCAACAAAAATGTTGAAATTCAAAATTCATGAAAATTACTATCAGAAATTCCAGACATTTTGTACCAACAGGAGAATTTTACATTCCCTCTGAGTGACAAGGTAAACAAACGAATACAAGTCAACTCGTCCCAATTCCAACTCGTCCCAACTTCGTTTTACCAACTCGTCCTAGATATTGTTACCAACTTGTCCCAAGTGTAAAACCAACTCGTCCCACATTTTGTACCAACTTGTCCCAATTTTTTTAACATGTTATTGTTTATCTTAAATCAACTTGAACAAGCAGTCGTAATAAAAGATGTTTGGATATTCATGATACAACTGTTTAGATAGTGATTTCAAACGGCAATGGATGCAAGAAGTCGGCAAAGTCATCTTGCACGTTTATATTCATAACGCGATTAAATTATAAATAAATGGTTTCTTTTTAAAGACATTTAGGCCATATAGTTAGTTATAAGGAATTTAAGTCAATTCACCCCCACTTCTTGCAAATTCGCCTCCATTTTTTTTCAATAACCATATAACAAAATAATTTTTTTATTTTTATTTTTTTATATAAAAAAATCAAATAAAAAATAATGCTACATATCAGTGCATCCATTTAATAATGGAGTTAACTTTTATATTTAATTGTATTATTAAACGTTTCCAATGTTGCTTTTGACAAAATAATTTTTATTTATAAATAACCGACATAGTAGAAACGATCAAGTGAACAATGAATTTGATGTTACCAGGGACATCATTTCGTAATATTTTGTGGTATGTTGAAAAAGATGTTTTTAATGATTTCTCTCAATGATGTAATCTATCAATACTCTAATGTTATTCTTTAATGAACTTTAAGTATTTTCTTTTTACTGTACCCACTGTTATGATTATATCAGTCTTACAAAGGACTTTTGATATGAATGCACGACAAAAAACAAAAACATTGCAATAAAAACAATACATATTTACAAATAATTTGGCATATCCGAGGTCGTAAAAAATTATTTTATGTTACTTTTACAATCTAAATAAAAGAATATGATTTTCAAAAATTGGGGACGAATTTGCAAAAGGTGGGGGCGATTTTGATGAAAGTGGGGGCGAATTGACCTGATACCGTTATATGTAATTATTATTTAAATATAAATAAAAATTTAAATATATTGTTAAACGGAAATTGACACAAGCCATCGGTAAGTATAGTCAGATTAATCGTGAAATTCCTCCAAGAAGGTGTTAATTTAATCAACACAATGTTATGTTTAAAGACTGTCCAAAAAGAACATCAAACGTAAAACTATAAAAACTACTCGATATTGAAATAAAACAAAAACATCACAAATTTATCATCCAATCAGGTAATGGAGGATAGTTAAGAATTTTATAAAACAGGAACATCATTTCTGTTTGGAAACAAATTCATTTTCACCATGCCAGTGGAGAAATGTACCTTTTGCAAGAAGCGTGTAACTCGACGCCAACACTTGCCGAGATGCAACCAATGTGACTTATGGACACATAGAATTGTGCAGGACGAGTTGGTAGTCAAAATGTAGGTAAAAAATACGACCAAAAACATGTGGGACGAGTTGATAAAAAAAGTGGGACGAGTTGGTGAAAAAAAGTTAGGACGAATTGGAATTGGGACGAGTTGACTATACACCAAACAAACAGTAAAACATCACTGTACAACAATCTTCACTTCCGCTGCTGGGAGAGTCCATTTTACTATGTGGGCGCCATTTTGTAACAGGGTTTTACCTGCCGGGTCAGTTTTCACCAGTATGTAAAATAAACACAGAGTTCTTCAAGTTCTTAAAATGTGTCAACATCTCTCTTGTAGGGTAGTTTGGATATCACTCTGGTAAAAATTCTCTCAGTAAAAAACACTAATGTACTTTTGTAGGTGGCAACTGCTACTGTATCTTAATTAAACGTTAATCATATCTGTTTGTGTGGCAGATGAATTCACATAAATGTATAATGTTGTCTCTTTGACCTTTATTCTTGTCTTCTTTCCTTTCATACATAAGTTCTTCAATCACAAGAGGCCTTCAGCAAATGATAATTTTAGATTTTTTAAAGATTTGGTATATTACAATCTTGGGTACGTATATGAGTGCGAGATTCGGAAAAGTGGCATAGGTTTCTGTTTCAAACAAGGACAAACTATGCCCACGTCTTGTAGTCCATACCCACCCACCCCCGGCCCCGTTTTGAAAATAATTTGGGTGGGGATGAGAAAATCGGTCATTTTAATACCTGTGCGTACGATTCATTTCAAACATGGAATTTCATTCTTAACCACGATGGGGCTGTGTTATTTTTCACTGTTTGATAAAATATGATTGGGCGGGGTTACTTTTAAAATTATTTTCCATTGTGACACATTGACAGTTCAAATTTTTGACGATCGTGGTCTGAATAAATCTATCATTTGTTTTGTTTCTGGAATTATCCGCTTTGATTTTACAAATTTGAATTCCTGGTTACTTACTGTGCCTTCATGTTTACAGGCAGGAACTTGGTCGATTCAAATGCACATCAAATAAAAACAAACAACAAGCACACAAACTTTCTACCAACAATGGTCGCTGATCATCCTTTGAAATTTGCCTCGCTTCCCCGTGGTTGGCCAATCAGAAAGCCGGTAGAGAAACATTAGGGGGAATAACTCTGTATAGACAACGGCGTGGCGTACCATATATCAAATCGTACCGATTTCTTTATTTTGCCTAGTGCAGACATAAACACAGGTTTACTGAAACAAATTACATTTTTCTAATGAAAAAAAGTAAATTTACTTAAAAGATAAAATTAATGTTAAGTAAACGACAAGAACAATATTTATCACATTGATCAATTGGCTAGACGTACCCTGCGATATGTGCGGTGATGGATGCAGTACCCGCTTTTAGTCATGCTATGAATTTCTGAAGACATAATAACTCGCAATTTGATATTGTTGTATAGATATATGTTCTAATTTTCAGTGATTCATTAACTGTTGATGAAACAAAACCAGGGTTAATAATAATAATAATAATATGCATGACGGACAAAAGAGTATTCAATAGACGGGTGCAAGTCATTTCGGCACCAGGTCATTTCGGCACCTGTAGAAAAAGTCATTTCGGCACCGAGTCAATTCGGCACCAGGTCGTTTCGGCACCTACAATAAGTCACTTCGGCATCTACGATCGGTCACTTCGGCACCTCCATTTTTTAAAATTTTTATTTCAATAAAATCACTACAGAATGTGTTTAGTAGCTATAATTAAAAATTAATAAAATTAAAAAAATAATAATAATAATAATAATAATTACCGGTGCATCAGCGGTACCGGAGGCCCCCCGGACCCCCACCTCTGCGAGGGGTTTAGCACCCCTCTCATACTCTCCCCGCCTTGTGCCTTAGGCACGAGGTCGTACCTGCGCCACGACATAGACATACCTTCGGTTTGGCCCCCCCCCCCCCCCAATATTAAAAACCCTCCTACGCCTATGAATATAACAAGTCAAAAGTATTTCATTGAAAATGCCAATCTCTGCAGAAATTGTGGAAAAATTGTTTGTTTTAATTTAAACAATATTTTATTCACAAAATACAATAATACAATCATATAACAAGACCAATTAATTATCAGATTTCTATATATCTTTAAATTTTCATAGAAAAAATATTAAACTTCGTTTCAAAAGAAAATGAAAATGAATTATGAATTTCTGCCAATATTTTGTCATTCGATACCATTAAAATACTGAATTTTTGCATTTTTTAAACTTCAACAGAATTATTTTAAATGTAAATTCTGGGTGTTACAAAAGTGGATAAAAATGTTATGTGCACTGGGTTGTGCAGATAGTGTGATTATTATAATTATGACAGAATTATGACAAAGTTATACATAACCAATAATTTACAGTACTGACGATTAATCAGCTGTTAATAGTAAGTGTATTAGCAAGGTGCCGAAATGACTCGGGACTGGTGCCGAAATTACCCGGTGCCGAAATGACCTGGTGCCGAAATGACTTGCCAAGTGCCGAAATGACCTGGTGCCGAAATGACCCGGTGCCGAAGTGACTAGGATTCCAATAGACAATACAATTGTTGCCCTTATGACTTCACGGTCATGTGACATTGTAAAGGGTCTTCTTATATAATCTTAGATTTAGAAGTGAGTAACAGTAACCTTTGAAATTTATTGCTTTTTATTTAGTTCTTCGATCCACATCAGCATTAGTAGTCTCAGTGACATGGACGCTGACCAATAGTGAAAAACATGATCGTAATGTGGATTTTAAGCTACTTTTACATGGACGGGCTTAGCTACATCGGACAAAATTACAAAAAAACAAATTTTCTGTGTTTTCCGTGTGAACATTTTATTAAAATTTAACGTTATGTCCAAAAATTTAATGTCAATTTAAAGAATATTCATCTGGGAGAAAAATGACACCAAGATCACGATAAACGGACACTATAAAAGTAATGTAGAATTTTGTCGGAGCGCCTACAAGTCAAAGATCTGATTCGTTGTTCCCCTTTACTCTTTTTATATACTTTTTTTTATATACTTAGGGGTATTTTTAAATTTTCATGATTATGAAACTGGCCCCTGTGCATCAATCTAGCTTGCTGGAGCGGCGATGTTTTTAGCGCGCGAGATTAAAAAACTTGGGAAGGCCAACGGCGATCGACAGACCCGTGGAGGAAACTAGATGAATTCCCGGATGATACGTTCAAACTTCGAATCCGGGTGCTTTAGTGAGTTGACGGCGATAGTGCTAACCAGTACTTACTTAGGCCTTGAACCCCTGGTGGGGCATAGGCCATCCACAACCGCCCGCCACTGTCTCCGGTCCTGGGCGATCTGCTCTAGCTCGCCCCAGGAGCAGCGGGTTTTCTTGGCGTCTGCCTCGAGGTCCCTTCTCCAGGTGTTCTTGGGTCTGCCTCTCCTTCTCTTCCCTTGAGGATTCCAGGTCAGGGCCTGGCGAGTGATGTTGGTCGGTGGTTTCCTAAGGGTGTGACCAATCCATCTCCATCTTCTTCTTCTGATATCTTCTTCTGCTGGCATTTGGTTGGTTCTCTCCCAAAGATCTGTGTTGCTGATGGTAACTGGCCAGTGGATCTTCAGTATTCCGCGTAGGCAGGAATTTATGAATGTTTGCACTTTTTTTATGGTGGTCTTTGTTGTTCGCCACGTCTCTGCCCCATACACTAATACTGATTTGACGTTGGAATTGAACAGGCGGATTTTGGTGTGAGATGAGATGAGGTGCGATCGCCAGATGTTCTTCAGGGCTTTGTATGATGCTCTTGCCTTTCCGATGCGGGTCTTCACATCTGCATCTGTTCCTCCCTGCTGGTTGATCACGCTCCCAAGGTACGTGAAGGACTTTACCTCCTCCAAGTTGTTGTCTCCCAACTTCACTACCTCTGTGCTGGAGGCGTTGATTTTCAGTATCTTGGTTTTGTCAGGATGGATGTGAAGGCCGATTTGGGAGGAGTGGGAAGCCAAGCTTGTGGTCTTGTTCTGCATCTGTTGCCGATTGTGGGATAGCAGAGCGAGGTCGTCGGCGAAGTCTAAATCGTATAGCTGAGTCCAGAGGGTCCATTGGATGCCGTCCCTGTGTCCATCTGTCGTCCGCTTCATCACCCAGTCAATGGCGAGAAGGAACAGGAATGGTGACAGAAGGCATCCCTGACGTACGCCGGTCCTTACGTTGAAGCGACGTGTTAACTGTCCTCCATGAACGACCTGACAAGCCATCCTCTCGTACGACTCCTTGATGATTCGTGTCAGTTTGCCTGGGATTCCGTAGTGTCGTAGGAGCTGCCACAGGGTGTCACGGTGGAGACTGTCAAAAGCCTTGCGGAAATCCACGACGTTGATGAACAGTGAGGAATTCCACTCCAGGGACTGCTCGACAATGATACGTAGTGTGGCAATCTGGTCGGTACAGGATCTGTCTTGCCTGAAGCCTGCCTGGTGGTCCCGGAGCCTGACGTCCACTGCGTCCCGCATCCTCTCTAAAAGTATCCCGTTGAACACTTTCCCTGGTACTGACAGAAGTGTGATGCCTCTGTAGTTCTCGCAGCTGCTGAGGTCTCCCTTCTTTGGTAGCTTGATGATGTGTCCATCTTTCCAGTCTGTTGGTATTTCTTCCTGTTCCCAGATCTTCACAAAAAGCGGTAGCAGCATGTCAGCTGTTGTTTTTACATCTGTCTTGAGGGCTTCTGGGGGAATTCCATCTGGGCCGGCTGCCTTGCCGTGCTTCATCTTCTTAATGGCGCGGATGATTTCGTCTCTTGTTGGTGGATCGCAGTTTATTTCGATGTCGGTATCTGCTTCAGGAATGTTTGGAGGGTCCTCAGGTGCTGGTCTGTTGAGAAGTTCCTCAAAGTGTTCCGCCCATCTCTCAAGCTGTTGTTTTGAGTCCGTGGTGGTTTGTCCCTGCTTGTCTTTGACCGGTCGTTCTGGTCTGCTGTACTTGCCTGCAAGCTTCTTGGTTATCATGTACAGTTCCTTCATATTACCGTGATAAGCTGCTTCTTCCGCTTCTTCTGCCAGGCTGTCTATATAGTCTCTTTTGTCCTTTTTCAAATTCCTCTTCACTTCCTTGTGGGCCTGTATGTATTCTGCTTGTGCTGTCGCTTTGCTGACTCTTGTGCGGCTCGTGTTGACTGCTTCTTTCTTGAGTCTTCTGGTTTGGATCTTCTGAATGGTGTCCACTGAGATCTAGTCTTTGTGTTGTTTCTTCTTTGGCCCAAGCACTTCCTGGCATGTTTCTGTGAAGGTGTCTTTCGTTCTTTTCCAAAGGTCGTGGGCATCGGTGTCTTCGGTGATAAGCTCCTGTAGTACTTGGAATCTGTTCTTCAGGCTCACGGTGAAAGCTGCCTGAGTTGTTTGTTCTTTCAGTAAGTTCACGTTGTACTTCAGCCTGCCTGCTGTCTGCCTGTCAGTTCTCTTCAGCTTCATCTTGAGTCTCGCAGTCAGAAGGTGGTGGTCTGATGCTGCGTCTGCTCCCCTTCTCACTCGCACGTCTTGAAGAGATCGTCTAAACTTCTTGTTGATACAGAGGTGGTCTATTTGGTTTTCGGTGACATGGTCAGGCGATACCCAGGTGGCCTTGTGTATCCTTTTGTGGGCAAAGATGCTGCCTCCGATGACAAGGTTGTTTAGTCCACAGAGGTTGGCGAATTTTTCTCCGTTTTCGTTCATCTCTCCGAGAGCATGTTGTCCCATTACTTCCTCATAGCCTCTGTTGTCCGATCCCACCTTTGCGTTTAAGTCCCCCATTAGGATGTTGATGTCTTTTTCCTTAAGCTTGTCTAGGACTGCCTGCAGTCTGTTATAGAACTGGTCTTTGGATTCTTCGTCATGGTCATTGGTGGGTGCGTAGCATTGGATCACGTTCATCTTAATGTTCTTCTTCTTGGTGGTGAAGGTTGCTGTTATAATCCTTGGACCGTGCGCTTCCCACCCAACCAGAGCTTTCTGTGCTGTTCTTGAAAGCATGATTGCTACGCCTTTAGTGTGTGCTGCATTCTCACCTTCGTGTCCTGAGTACAGCAAGAGTTCGCCTGTAGCCAGTCTTAGTTGACCAGCCTGTAGCCATCTTGCTTGTATCGGCGCATCTCTGCTGACACTTGTGCTACCTTCCCTGCTTCGTACATGGTCTTGACGTTCCATGTACCGATGGTGGTGGTCGTCCTGGTTGACATAAGGGTTGTCGGCACTGAAACTTCCTTTTGGCTTTTGCTCCAGCACGTCATACGTCCTGTCGGAGCAAGACCCTCTTCTTCCAGGACTGAAGTTTCTTGGGTAGTTGTGAATGTTTCTGTAGCATGTGGGTTTTTTACAGGGTGGGTTGTTAACCCTACGCCCAACCCTCCTCCTTTATCCGGGCTTGGGACCGGCTGTTGTCTCAGAGAGTCCACAGGCGGAGTGCTAACCAGTGCACCGCTGAAATATATGACACCCACAATATGTTACTTCCATATTTGAAGCCTATAACTTTAAGAAATATCCTTTCTTTACCCGTTTGAACGGTCGTTTATTTAATCGCAGCTACTTTTATGTTTGCTTTTTTTAAGAGTAAATAATCTCATTTTCATTTATAGAGCTCATGGATATTGCCTGATTTTAAAGAAACAAGCCCCGGTTTCACAATCCTTCCTTAACTAAGATTTTCTTTAACTTAAATACTGTATGTTTTGACAATATTTTATGAAATTACAAATAAAAAGTTTAAGAAAATTATAATATAGATGTAATAAGCTTAGTGGAATCATCTTCAAAATGACACCTTAAATATACGAATAACTTGAAAACTAACAAAATTATTCAGATTTCAAATTTGCTAAATTTAAGTCAAGAAAAATCTTAGTTACGAAATGATTCTGAAACCCTGTCATCCCACTTCATGTAACTTATCGTGTTTCAGAGTATTTGGTCCTCATTCAGATCCGACGATTGACTTTATTCAGAACGTACACAGTATTGTTTTCATTTTGTGTCGACTGTGTTCTGTGGTGCATTGGCTAAAGTCCAGTTTTTATAGCGAACACTTTATAGGTGGGAAGTTACTAGAACCATTAAACTTGCAAGTTAAACAGTATTATAAATCAAAAAAAGCTTATTTAAATATAAAGTATGACCATCTATTATATTAGGTTACAATGTTCACCTACCCCTTTGAGTAATCGGGGTTCGAATCACATGACTTAGTAAAACGACAGTTCTACGCTCCTTTCATTCTCAATTTTGATTCAATACGTAGTGGATATAGCTAGCTAGACAGAAGGTGCTTACCCTTCCGGAGCACCCTGCCTCAGTTCCCTGGTGAATGTTCGCCTGTATAACTTAATTTGCTAGTTTTTAACGTTTTTCTCTTTACCTTGCGATTGTGATTTGGGCATGCGCCGGTATATCTGCGTTTAATGTTATGATATATAGTTCAATCCCACACTTGTGGTTTGCTTAATCTCAAGAACTCTTTTCGAGAAGACGTGGTTTGAAGTTTCTGCATGAAAAAAGTAAGTTGAACTATAGAAAGTCAGTTAACCTTTGAAACACTCTAGAATATAAACAACCCAACGGATTTTCTACCTAATCATTCGTTAGGAAAGCCACGGTGATAAGTAACTATGTGATATTGACAAATATAGTTTTTATTACCCACAACCGAACATATTGTTTAAAAACATATATAGAAACTGACCGTTATTATACAACTTACCGACAAAAAGATTAACTACATGTATATACAATTCTACGACGAGACGTGACGAACATTCATTCAATATAACTCTTATTCTCACATACCAATTCTGGTCATGACA
This sequence comes from Anadara kagoshimensis, assembly GCA_021292105.1. Lineage (NCBI taxonomy): Eukaryota > Metazoa > Mollusca > Bivalvia > Arcoida > Arcidae > Anadara > Anadara kagoshimensis. The sequence goes on along the minus strand of CM037875.1, from coordinate 53,809,032 downwards.
AGATGGATTCAATGGTTGCCTTTAAACATAAAATATAGTTTACCAAAAACAGTTCATATGTTTTACAAGAAAAACAAAAATATCCGGACATATCATAATGACCCTCTCAATTCATGCATTCTCAGATACAGTACAGACCTATCGAAAGTTTAACGTTGAACTGACGAAAATAAATCGAAGCTCGGTTACCGAACCGAGTGGATAGCGAGTAGAATGGTCAAAATGCTTTCGAGAGATAGATAGCAACTACTAAAAAACCTTTCAAGATGTAGCTAACGAGGGAACGAGAAGAACTGCCGGTTCGACACTAGTACATTAGCTTAGTGTCATTAGTGTTAGACTGTCGTCAGATCTGTACTGTATGTCGACATTGTCTACGATTTACGTTACATTACTATTACAAAATTTACATAGTGACATATACCAGACGCGTATATACAAAAGTGTATAAAAGTAATTCGCCAATGATTTTAGTTAATTAATGTTTCGCTTGGTATTTGGCGAGTTGTTCTCAGGAACAATCATTGGGAGATATAGATGTGCGATTGGCTACTTGTACGTGGTTGGGTATTCCCTCGTTGGTGTTTGTCTGAGAAACACTTTTGAAATGGCATCCACTTTCAGTTATAAATTAAGCTTGTTTCTAATCTGTTTGTTGTTGTTTGACAAGTTGACACAAATATGCATTGGCATGCATGCACGACCTTTGAAGGGCTATATTTGATGATAATTATCAACATTATCCTTATAAAGCAATACTAGTATCTATTTGTTTTAATGTTTATTATGTTGTAAGTTGTTATTTGACGATTTATGACTAGATATGACACAAACTCGATAATAGTATTTGGTATTCAAAACCAGCATAACTTTTATAAAGGAGTGTCAATTGTTGAAAGAATTGCCAAAGATATTTTACCAATAGTATGGGGAATCATCGATCTAATTTTGTAATAATTTGTCACATGGTTCAATATAATATCTTAGTAATAGCTAACTGGACCCAGTTGTTCAAAGCTTAGTTACCTTTACTAGTTGGTTACCGAAATTTGTACCTTGTGTATAAGACAGTATCTTTAATTTGTGTTCAAAAGTCAATCCATTCGAACTATATTGTGAAGTAGAAGTTATACCACACTATATGGGTGATAATCAAAAACAAACATAATCAATGTCTGAATCACAATCCAGAAGCAAAGTAAAAACTTTAGAACTGAGAAGTCAGGTTAGACACGCGAACTTCCACCAGGGAAGTGAGACCGGGTGCTCCGGAAGGATAAGCACCTATAACAATTTTAATTTTCAGTAGCCATTCGGTAAACTAACGAAGCTTTGAACAACCGGGTCCTGCTTATTTGCATATGTTGTTTTACAATTACAAAATTTTGTTTTATCTCCCAAACAATTAATGTACATAATGCATTTTATGACTGGAATGATATTTGGAATGAAAACACAATGACGACAAGATGTCTATATTACACGGAGTCTAGTGTGAACACAAGTCCTTGTCAACGATAAAATGGAGTTAAATATTACTGAAGCCGACTTTTCCGATTTGTATCCAATTGCTCTTCCAACACAGGAAGTAAACTTTGATATAGAGTCACATGACTTTATGTCGTCTGCTAATGCCTTATATGTTAAATATGTACACTCCAAGATGTTTTCTTCACACAGAAACATTTGATCTGAAATATAAAATTAAATTAAAGTCGAAAGTCACAACTACATGTACCGGACAAAATCTGGTGATGCAACAGTAAAACGTTAAAAAGACGAACAAAGAACACCTACCTGTTGTTAGCATGATAAGTAAGAATATAAAACTTAACACAATTTATATATCCGGTGCTTTAGAAGTTTTGCAAGTCTTAATCATCATCATCAAATATAAGCATATAAGTCCATGTTCAAACCACAAATAGTCCGGCAGAGGGTGAGCTGAACCTAAAATTTTGGTCTATAGTTTTTTTCTCTGCATATATATAAAGATTATATAGTCCAGTTTTAGAATTCAGTTGATGCCACCCTGTCACCCTTGAGCATTTTGTTATATTCAAGATGGCGTCCAAGATGGCTGCCATAACATGAAAATGGGCATTTGTGAATTAGTTATTTTGAAAAAAACTAATTGATTGAATCAAGGCAATTTTAAGTTATCATCCCCCGCTGAGAAATCGGTGAAGGGGATATAGTAATGCCTCCCGTCCATCCGTCCGACCATCCTGTTGTCTGTCTGTCTGTCCGTCCGTCCACTTGTCCCTCTTTTTGTTCGCAACAGTTCTCGTAAACCGTCCATCGGATTTTCTGCTTGACACCAAACTTTATAGGAATCTCTGGGAAGTGAAGTTGTGCATATTGCAAACAAGTTCCACCGGGTTCATTGATTTTTACAGAAGTTATGACCCTTTGACTGAGTGATTTATCTTGGCAGGGGATCTTGCTTTCACTGAAAACTCTTTTTGAATTTATCACTTTTTTTGGTAAGGTGAAAGTTACTATATATGAGAAGTGATTTTTGTACAGCAAGTTTATAGTCATATAGTAGCGAGCATCTTAAACACAGAAGATCATCCGGATGAGATCCTAAACATAGCACAAGAAAAATTGCTTCTTTAGTTGTGAACGTTGATAGCGCAATTGAATTTGGAACACATGAGTGGTCAAAATTTGAAAGCGGTTGGCCGGACAATTTTAAGGAAAATATATGGAGATGTGTGAGAACAATGTCATAATTAAAGAAGTTTCTCAAAGTTAAAAACACAAAGGTGTATGATACTGACCTAATTTATTCAAGAGTGGTTGGCATTAAAATGTCGAGAGAAATTGAAATCAAGAAGTTTTTTTCTTATGAACTTGCACCAGTTCCCACATCTATATTTACAGAGAACAGAGAGATGAAAATTGCCAAAGCTAAATCAGTTTTAAAGCAACAACTCCAAACTGACAGACAGACAACAAAGGATGTTAAACATTTATTATAGAACCCCGGGGCAAAATTTATGTCACCCCTAATATGAGCAAAAGTAATGGTAAATAACGTCGTTATAAAACAAGAGGCCCATGGGCCTGATACGCTCACCTGATAACTAATGGCTAGCTGATAGATTTAAAGAACACATAAGTACTAAACCCCAATGACTTTTTTCTTTACATCATGATAACCATTGTATCAATACCTACAACATTCTAATATACATGCCTATACAAAAAGTTTATAGTTTTCAAGATAATTAACCATTTTGGTATTGTTTTGCATCAGTGACCTTGACCTTTGAACCCATGACCTTTTTCTATACATCAAAATGATCGTTGTATCAATACCTACAACATTCTAATATACAAGCCTTTACAAAAAGTTTATAGTTTTCGAGATAATTAACCATTTCGGTATTGTTTTGCATCTGTGACCTTGACCCTTGAACCCATGACCTTTTCTATACATCAACATGATCGTTGTATCAATACCTACAACATTCTAATATATATGCCTATACAAAAAGTTTATAGCTTTTGAGATAATCAACCATTTTGGTATTGTTTCGCATCTGTGACCTTGACCTTTGAACCCATGACCTTTTTCTATACATCAAAATGATTGTTGTATCAATACCTACAACATTCTAATATACATGCCTATACAAAAAGTTTATAGTTTTCGAGATAATTAACCATTTCAGTATTGTTTCACATCTGTGACCTTGACCTTTGAACCCATGACCTTTTTCTATACATCAAAATGATCGTTGTATCAATACCTACAACATTCTAATATACATGCCTATACAAAATGTTTATAGTTTTCGAGATAATTAACCATTTTGGTTTTGTTTCGCATCTGTGACCTTGACCTTTGAACCCATGACCCTTTTCTATACATCAAAATGATCGTTGCATCGATACCTACAACATTCTAATATATATGCCTATACAAAATGTTTATAGTTTTTGAGATAATTAACCATTTCGGTATTGTTTCGCATCTGTGACCTTGACCTTTGAACCCATGACCTTTTTCTATACATCAAAATGATCGTTGCATCGATACCTACAACATTCTAATATATATGCCTATACAAAATGTTTATAGTTTTTGAGATAATTAACCATTTCGGTATTGTTTCGCATCTGTGACCTTGACCTTTGAACCCATGACCTTTTTCTATACATCAAAATGATTGTTGTATCAATACCTACAACATTCTAATATACATGCCTATATAAAAAGTTTATAGTTTTTGAGATAATTAACCATTTCAGTATTGTTTCACATCTGTGACCTTGACCTTTGAACCCATGACCTTTTTCTATACATCAAAATGATTGTTGTATCAATACCTACAACATTCTAATATACATGCCTATACAAAATGTTTATAGTTTTTAGATAATTAACCATTTTGGTATTGTTTCGCATCTGTGACCTTGACCTTTGAACCCATGACCTTTTTCTATACATCAAAATGATCGTTGTATCAATACCTACAACATTCTAATATACATGCCTATACAAAAAGTTTATAGTTTTCGAGATAATAATTATAATCAGAGGTAAAAAAAATTAGGTCACGACCTTCACAATTGACCTTGACCTCATTTTGAAGATACTAACAAGAAGATGTCAAAACTGAAAACCCCATGTCATTATCTGGTCAAATAGTCAAGTTATAACAGTTTGAAGCTATTTTACGATTTTTTCAAAATTAAACGCAAAAACGCGTAACCTATTTTTTATCCGAATTTCACAAATGAACAAACTATAGGCTTAAGACCCTAGAGAAGCCAAATATCACATCAGATTTTTTCTCCAATCATTGGTTTCGGAGAAGAAGATTTTTTAAGATTTTTGCACCCCTAGGTCACCTTGACCTAGTTATGGTAGCCATAGCAACGCCACGAACAAATCTGAATTGCACCGGCCCATATATACTTCTGACAAAGTTTCATTAAAAACTGTCCAGTAGTTTCAGAGGAGAAGTCGAAAATAGGTGTTAACGACGCACACACGCACGCACGCACACACGCACACACGCACGCACATACACACGCTGCGCTATGCCATAAGCTCACATGACCTTCGGTCAGGTGAGCTAAAAATAACTATTATTCATTGAAAGCTGTTTCATCATAGATACCGCAGCCAAATTAACAAGAAGTTTTAAGTTAGGTCGCCTTTACCCTTTATAAATGCCTAAATTCGGTTCCATATGCTTTGGATCGACGCCTTAACTTAATCGTTAGGGATATTGATTAACTATTTGGAATATCTCCTGCTTCTTTGTTAACACAGAATCTCTGGATTTTATTTATCATATAATTCTATATGTTTTATATCTGTTTTCTATCGGATTAAAGTATGGACTGTTGACTGGCCAAGGCAACACTGTTATTCATTGCTGCTGAAGAAAGTTTTTGTGTGGACATGGAGTTATGTCTTGTTACAAGATCTTGCTGAAAGATAAACAATTTTCTTTTGAAAAACCACATATAATCACTTCCAACTTTTAAGTTATTTATTATTTCTCTTTGATACTTGGCACTGCCAATTGCCTCTCCACTTGTTTCAAAAGACCTACAATTTTTACTCCTATTATGCCCCGAACCTGAACACTAGCAGGATTCTTGATATTATACACAGCCAAAAGACATAACCCAATGTCCACACAAAACAATCTTCAGCAATAAGGATAAGTGTTGTAAGTTTTGCCGTGAACAGCCCGACCTAAATCCGATCAAAAACATATGGAATTACTTGGAAATCAGAGATTCTATGCCAACACAGAAGCAGGAGATGTACAAAGTAATTATTCAATTGTGGTACAATATCCCCAATGACTATGTTAAGGAGTAGGTCCATATTTTAGGCATTTACAAAAGCTAAAGGCTATGAAACTAGGCACTACTTGTTAATTTGGCTGCAATATATGTGATGAAGCAGTTTTGAGTGAATAAATAGGTATTTTATAACGGTGTTATTTGTCATTACTTTTGCTTATAAATATTAGGGGTGACATAATTATTGCTTTGGGACTGTGGATGGATCTGCTGTTTTTATGATGTTCACTGACCTTCCAATGCAACTGTTAATGATTTTGTAGTTAACTTTAGAAAATATATAGAAAGAAAGCCTACAGCATAGTGTTTGATAGGTATAGAGAGTTTTACTAGTTCAGCTAGTGGAGCAGGTAGTGTTAGAGTACACCAGATGCCAAACAGTATGCCACTTCCTTCTCAAATATGTGTTCTCAGAGCCAGAGAACGAACTACAGTTAATGGCTCTAATTTAGATCCTTACAAGTAAGTGCAATTAACTGTTGTTTGTTCTCCGGTTCTGATAACAATGTGAAAAATGTGAGAAATGACATCAGAACAACACAAGAGACTGGCAATATTATTGTTCAACAGATGATAGAGGTTTCAAAAGGGTCAAATGAAAGGATCTCAGTAATATATCAGATGATACAGATGTTTTATATTACTTTTGAAAGGAGAATCTGTAAGGAAAAGTAGTGATGGAGTCACCAGTTGGAGGTTGGAGTGTTAACTGACATAGGTACTGTTGCAGAAGATATTACACACATATTACAAGAAACATATTGCTTATTTGATATAAGTTCTTTGGACACATAAAGCATCTCTCTTTTCTGTTTGGAACAATGCATATTGGGACAGTCATCAATGAGTCAACTTTATTCATTTTGGCTTTCTTCAACAATTCTGGCTGCGCATCTACGTCAGAGGCTCGACAGAAAGTTTGGGTAGTCCTCACTTAGTATACACCAGCATTTAGCAGATGTTAGAATACAAAGAAAATGGGAAAAAGATGTCTGTCAGACTTGATACTTGTACTTGTGGCATGGGTTTTCGTACTAAACATGCATACAAAATTTCAAGTGGCTTTGATTTGTAGTTGCCGAGAAAACTGTTACGAAAATTTCCAACCATTGACCATTAATTTTGAAAACAAACTAAGTCAGGAAACGGGAAGTTGATGTTCAAAAGTTTTGTTTCGGACGGACAGATGGACGGAAGGACGGACGGAAGGACAGAGGTAAAACAATATACCCATCTTCTTTGAAGTAGGGGTGAAATTATTAAATTCAATGACATTTTGTTGATGTACAAAACAACAAAAGAACATATTTTAACGATTTTCCTATTCTTCAGCCATATTGGACGCCAACTTGAATTTTACAAAATGCTCAACGATGACAGAGTGGCATCAACTTGATTCAAGATCAGATACACTTATACTCATACTATTCAACAAAAAACAAACTATAGACCAAATTTTTAGGTTTGAAGAAAATATGGGGTTTCTCTGCCGGACTAAAAGCAAGAAACGAAGTAACCACCTTGAAAACTGGCAAATTAAGTTAAACACATGAACTTCTTACACAATTCCTGTTATAAGATATGATACACGATATTGATTTATCAGAATTTGACGCTTTTGGTATAAACATGGGTGCTTTACTAAATCATTATTACTAAATCTGTCTCAATGTTTCAGCACTAGACGTCCGTCTCGAAACAAAACTCCTTATCAGCAATGCGGGAAATCTATTGTAACAATGAAGTGCCTTGTGAAGCAACTGTAGCTTTAGACAATATTCAAAAAAAGATATTAAAGGCACAGGCCAATCAAGACCCTTAAAAACTTTTATGGCTGTCATCACACTATTGTTGTCTCTGTATCCAAAATTTACCTGAATATATTTGACGTCCCATGGTTCCATGTTACTATCATTCCCAATTTTGATTCCACATGTAGCGGATGTAAATAGCTAAACGTGAGTTGCTTACCGTCCGGATCATCCGGTCTCACTTCCCTGGTGGAAGTTCTAGTGATTTACTTAATTTGCCAGATTTAAAGGTTTTACTTTGGTTTGGGATTGTGGTTTGGACATGGATGTATATGCTTGTTTTTATATGTAAAACAGAAAAGAAAGACAGACAAAACATCAACAAATTTATTTTAAGGTTTGAGTAATATAATTATCCTTATCTGACTCTGCGATTGTTCTCTATATTTGTAGTTAAACATAATTATATTGACAGCGAAATACCTAGTGCGGGCTTGTATATCACTTTAAACTTATCACGGGGTTTGATACTATAGTCAAACAACACCGACATGTCCTCTTTACCTTTCATTAGGAATATTCTTGTACAAGAATCCATCCAATACATGAGTAGTAGTAGTGGTCGGATTCGAAGTGCATACATGGACAGTGTTTGTGTTTCGTGGTACTAATTATGTAGAGGAAACAAACATGTGTACGCTCCCTATACATACATAAACTTGTTCACGATAAATATTTAAATTAAAGGTCAAACAAACAGGTCAATGTTGTTTGATAAATTAATAATGCCAGATGTTAAAGGTCTTGAGTTGACTTTACTTACCAGGCATTTTTCTATAGATATTGTAATTGTTTAAAACAGACGGACAATTGGCCGTGCTAGCTTTGACTGTCCTCATATCATACAGTATAAAATGTATGTTCCTGGTATCTGTGTCACCCATTCTATCTCTTAAACATTTCTCTAAACCCTGTAAATTATAAAGGGTAAAATGTTATTGCATATATAGATATTCATAATGTACACGCAATGTACGCGTTTTTAATTTGTATTCAGTCAAAAACGAACATGCCACAATTTATGTCCAAATTACAATTCTAAAGCAAAGTAAAAAGAAACTTTGAAAACTGACAATTTAGAGTTAACCACGTAAATCTACCAGGGAATTAAAGTTGGGTGCTCCGGAAGGGTAAGCACCTCCTGTTTAGCTAAATACAACCACCACGTGTGTTATCAAAATTAAAAGTGAAAGGAACATGGAAATGTGGGACGGTTTAACATATCCAGGACTTGGATACAAAGACATCATGCTTATTACGACAATTAATTAAACGTTTGTGGTCCTTCATAAGCCTAGACTTGCAATACCCTTACGTCAACATTTTATTTGTCAGTAGCTTCACCCGTTGTATAAAGTTCCATTTGTCAGTGTAGTTGTTAAAATCATCAATTTGATTTTGATGAAAGATAATTAACAATGATAAAATATATAAAAGAGAATGGAAAGTTTATGAAAATGTGTGACAGAAATATACACGTAGATCAAAGCCATCGGGTTTGATGGGCGATATCTAGTCAATCATGAAACAATTTAAATAAAAACTGGTTAAATTTTAATGAGTATTGCCTTCATGCAACTGAGATAATTGCGTTAAGGATTTCAATCAGGAAATAATTTTCCACTATGCACATTTCCAAGGGATTACATGCCTAAGGTGCCCCTAATAAACTCTTCATCAAAGTATTTATGTACTGTAAATATCGTAACTGCTTTATATAATGAGAGACTGAATGATACAGGACAAAAATATAAAATTACTAGAAAACAGCTACAATTTTCTCTCCAGATCAAGCCACTAAAAAGAGAAAGAGAAGTTAAAACTAATGATAATTGTGATGCGTGTCAATTACAAATGTAGACACTAAAACAATCTAAAATATGGCATCTTTAGTTATTATCAGTCTGTCCAGTACTGGTCCAGTGGAGTTATATAACCATTGGTCACAAAGTATATATTGCTTTAAATTGTCTTATAATGTATTTTGTTGTCTTAGGATTTCTGGTTACGATTACAAAATGACTCTGTGATATTGCAAGTATAGACTTATTAAGGCCCTCAAACATTTTTATAGCCTTGACCACACATGCCTCCGTATCCAAAGTTGTCCTGGATAAATTTGACGTCACATAGACCCATGTTCATTTCATTTTAATTTTTTTTATTTATTACACATGTTGCTTGTGTGGCTAACTAAACAGGGTGAACTTGCTCTTGAACACCTACCTCACTTCCCAGGAGGGAATTCAGTGGTGTCATTGAATTTGCCAATTGTAAAGTCAAAGCTTCTACTCTGCTTCTGGGATTGTGATTTAAACATGGATCAATATGTTGGAGTTTGATCTAAAATATCTCATTTGTTCTACCGGTATTATGACACAAAACCTGATTGGAGACATTTTCATTTTTAATACGTACAAAATAACTTTATTTTCATCACTTATTGCAGAAAATGTAACCATTTTAAAACATTTAGTATGAGATGGAGGAAGGTAGAAATACATGCAGGCTTTATATTGTTTCAACACATTGAGCAAACTATTTTACCAGTGTGATCTTACCATAGAGACTACAGAAAGCCAGAACATTACCAGTAAACAGGATTGTCATAAAAGGTTTACTGTTTTGTCTGGCGATACCATTTTAACATCAATATTCTACAGTAATAGAAAACCTATATAAACCAATAAAAGCAGACCTTCTTCAGTATTGGATATTTTTTTACATGATGATTACTGATGACATCTCCTTCTATTTGTGTTAAATTTGTTTTCCTTTCCAATTATATCTGATTTGGGATGTCTTGCGCCTTCGAACCCCAGTCAACACTTAAGTATTTTGTTTGGTAGACAACGTCTAAAGTAATTACAGAGGGAGAGTTATACTTATCACTTTAAGGGGATATTAATTTTAGCCATCGACAATCTGATGATTGCTTTATGTCCTCCATTATCGTCTCATTTCCGCTGGGAAATCACTAGCCAAGTGATTGGTCACGAATTAATTGAACAATTTGTAGTTATTTGGAAGTTTGAGTGAAGCTGTTACCGAAATGATTAGATTCAATCTACCAATAATCTTCCATAAGACAGAATTACGAAATTCCAAGAAAATCGTTTGATCGACCGGGAAAAAATGCTTTGCACTCTTAGGAAATTGAATACTTTTTAAAGGTCTGATTGGAGCAGCTTGAGAATGTATGTATTTAAATCTTAAAAGATGGGTTTTAAGATTAAACTTCAACATGACTAGCGGCAAGAAAATCTATTCATTATAGCCCAATAACAGTGTATAATCATAAAGAAAGACAAACTACAGGTGCCTTTCTCCTAGAATGATTATAGTGCAAATGTGTTAGCAGTTTCCTTAAAAGCAACATTGGTGGACAGATTGTACCTTATTAACTCATAGTCTGTATTTGAAACACACACACACACACCACACACACACACACACACACAGGCTATACTTAAGTTGTGGAGACTAACTGTTCACACACACACACACACACCACACACACACACACACACACACACACACACGTTTTACCTGTATTAGCTGACAGACTATACTTGAGTTGTGGAGATAAGCTTTTAGAAACTGTATACCACATCTATTTACAGCCACTGGATGACATTTTGTATTATATTCTGAAAAGAAACAACAAAACATTCAATATACACTTTCTAGAATCCATCCCAGGTTGTATGTTTGGTACAAGTAAGCCCTATTGTCATATGATGGATTCTTGAATATTCTGAATAAAATATTTTTAAAAATATAATAAGACAACTGTTATTTCATATTCAGAAAATTAAAAAAAATATATACTTATAATATAACACTATTTCTTAAAAGTTTTACGCATATATACAATGCTTTAATAAAATAGCGCAATGCATTCATGAATTTCCTTCAAAAGATTATTTCAAAATTAGCTACTCCTAAATAAGGTTATATAGTGCATCTGTCATCTTCACAAGTCCTTTATTCGTATTGAAATAGACCAGCATATGGACTAAACAACCTGCTGTTTACTTAAAAACATATTTGATTCTTATTTTAATTTGTCTTTTCGACCGAATTTTGAACCGACTTCTTGGATATTGTTCCATGTTTCTTACACATATTAAAAACATGAAGAAAAACTAAGACTGGAAAACTCAAGCAACTTAAAATCACTACACAACATCAACTTCAAATATATCGTTAAGTTTTAGACTTTGATTAATTTAAAAAAACATTTTCATGAAAAATTTGCGATGATGGATACTAGTAATTACCAAACTACCTATGCATAAACAAAACTGCAGAATTATATAGACAAAGCATGGGAAAAACTGAATTACTCAAGCTCAAGGATGACCGGTGTTAAGTGTGGAACAGGTGCTTGAAAAAGTATTAAAATTACTACAATAATAAAGTTCTCACTATTTGTTCTGACGGTTTGCCTTGACGATCCTTTGTTATTTAAGTTTGAAATGTTGTCTTGAATATCTCCAACTCTTTGTAAAATTCCGCCGTTGACTGTGTGGTTCCTATATGTTCTGTAAATTAAACAGCTGGCAGTTAGTATTAGTATTACTATGTGTGTTATATATATCAAATTTGAATTAAATTGGTTTACATTATCTATAGTCAGTTGATCTGTAAGGACTTGAATTGCTACATTATGAAATTTTGTGATATCTAATAATGATTCAAATAAGAACAAAATGAATTAATTTCTTAACATAATATTGACTTTATTAGATATGTTTTGCCTTGAACAGTTTGATAATAAATACATACAGTTGTAATTCGTTCTGGCATTTAGAGAGCAACACAATCATTTAGACTCTTTTGATGACAGGTATTATTAGCACGCTGACTGCGCTGACTGCCTTTGATGTGTGAAAACTTGTAATTTGATATAATAATGTGATTTTAATTGTTTTACAAGAGTGACAAGTACTGATATTATATTAACATATAGACAGATCCTGCATTTATAGTGATCTGATACTTTTTATACAGTTTTATTAGTCTTATTTTACATGTACCACAAAAATTACTTGAACAACTACGTGACAAATTACAAAATGACAATTAATTAACCATAATTATTGCCTTGTGTAAAGAATTTATGTTCCACAATATGAGTATTAAATAACATTAATTTCAACTGGTGATATACATGTTTGCACAAGATCTTGAATTCTTGTAACAACACTCTTTTGCAGTTAAAACAAAAGTTTGCAACTATTGAACATTTAATGTCAACAGAAAACACAACCAAGAATAGAAAACTACCAACCAATACTAATAAACATATTAGGACAACCGTAAATCCCTGAATTTGGACGGGTACTGGAGTCCATTAGTGTTGTTAAGAGTAATAAAAACAGTAGCTGACAAATCATTACACATGCGGAATAGGACGTGTCATATTATAATTTTGGAATTTTATGAATGAAATAGTAAAAAATTTGTAATATGACAAGTTTTCATATACAGTATTATAATATTTTGAAATTTCATTCAGAAAATTCAAAGAATTATAATATGACACAAACTTGTCATGAATTTTTGAAAATTACATTCAGACAAATGATATCATGACACATGGCGTGAGGCACGGATCAGCCATTCTAAAGAACTGCTCAAACATCTTTTACAACAGAACATTCAGCGTGTTTCACTCACCTTTGTAAAATAAGTTTATTTACACTATCCGTTGAAAAGGGATCTGCTAATGGGTTTTTATAATTAACACCTGTTAACCTCTTGATATGTGAACCTTTGTCGTCAATGGAGTTTCTGTGTCCAGGACCATGTACATTTTTGTTGTTTTCCCAGTAATGTGGAACACCAGAGGGAGGCCGTAGTCCAATGAGAGCATCAACAGTATATATACATATGAGCTTTATAAGTGTATCAAACGTCATCTGAAAAGCAAAGAAAAGAAAGGTATAAAATTAGTTGTGGCTGAATAAATTGTAGGTGACGATCAGCAGAATCGACAACACACACTACAACAAAACATTAAATATTCCCAAATACGCTCTTGTTGAAAATGCTGGTACGAGTAAAATCAATCATAACGGAAGGCATGAAGAATAAAAATTATATACACGTATGTTAATTAAATAATTTTCTTTGCCCTTACGGTTCTAATTCTACCGTCGTTATTATATTTCTATGTGTACTTTTGAAAGACACACGAACATTGTGCTTTTACAGACTGCAACTGTTAATATTTGTCGCATGTCATTCTTGAATACATTATTTAAATAAAATTTAAAAACCATACCACGACATAAGACAATTCTATAAAATGTTTCATGATCCACAACTATACACACTCTGAAATGCCGGTACATTTAGATCGTAACTCTACATATTAAGAAGTGTATGTTGAAGTTATCAACTATATACATGTACATTCTTTCAAATTAAATAATATGGTAAGTGAACAAAATGTCATGAAGCATATCTTAACATGTTTGTACAATACGATGCCGACAAGACATAAATGTCCCGAAACCAGTTAAAGCATCCTTGAACAGGCCCAAGTTTCACAATTATTTCCAAACTAAGATTTTCCTTAACTTTAATTTGACAAATTTGAAATCTTGATAATTTTGTTTATTGTTAGAATATTCAGGGATTTTAGGTGCTATTTTGAAGCTAACGTGAAACTTATACCATCTGCATTTAATTTTGTAAAAAATGTTTATTTTTAATTTAAAAAGAGATTGCATAAATGAATTGAAGTTAAGGAAAATTTTAGGCAAGTAATGATGGCGACGCTGGAGCCAGATGAACAGGTCTACACGACTAGCTTACCTTATCCTTTGCTTTCAGTTTTAAATCATAAACAGGTACATCATGATTATAAATACACTTAATGATATACTTAATAATACCACGCTTTTCAAGTAAAAATCCAATATAAAATTCTCATTATAGGCTTTCAAATATCTCTTGGTAAACAGACCACATCATCACTTCAACATGTTTCTAAATTCATTTTCATCATAAGTTCCCAATACCTCTTTATAAATAGGTTTATGAATAGCATCAGTTAAACATGTTTCTATTATTGCCGATAAATGTAGTAATTTATTACTGATTCAGTCAATACTGGCAAATCAATTTTATCATACAACACAAAAGATGTTTTTCTTCATTAATGTTATATGAAGCGTTACTATAAAATGTGATAATTAGAAAATGATAAAAACATCTAATGTATTGCAATAAATAAATACAGTTCTAAAGGCTTGTGATAATAGAAATACAACGTATATTGAGATATCAATTTCAGGATCAGTTTTTGGATTGTGATTTGACTATGGACTGGTATCGTTATTTTTTATTTTATTGTACAGATACGATTGTAATATAATGCAGTATATAATGTCAAAATGCAATTTAACACTGGTTTATATGTTTTATTTAATCTATACCTTACATGTTTTATCACCATTGAAATAAATGTCCCTATCTTTGAAAAGCGAGTTTAAATACTGACGTTAAATACAGGACTGGGATAGTCTGTACTCAATATCATTCAGTATTTCTAAATGTATATGACAAAAATTACAACATATGTAGAAAACAAAACACAGTAGTTAGAACTGATTGTTGACACAGTAATATTGCAAGTCTAGGATTATAAGGCCCTCAAACTTTTTATGGCCGTCATCACAATATTTTTGATAAGTATGATGGCTCTGTATCCAAAATAACCATGGCTATATTCGACGTCTCATAGTTCCATGTTACTTTCTCAATTTTAATTACACAGGTACAGCGCAAATCTAGCTACGAGAATGGGAGATGCTTTTCTTTCCGGAGCACCCATTGTAACATCCGTGGTAAAATATCATCTGCCAATTTTCACTTTGCTTTGGAATTGTGAATTGATTATAGATTGATATGTTTATTTTTTGATGATTTCATAGAGTGAGCTACTAATATTAAAATATTGGTACCAGTATATCGGCTTAGGCATTGTCCATTGGTAAATCTTTCAAAAAGAGCTTAATTTCAGCGGACAAAGCTTTCAGCGAAGAGAAGGGCCAATTTTGACGGATAGAGCTCTCCATAGACGATTAAGACGATTACGGACGGTTGATAATTATTTTGTTTTAATCGTACTGATATGAATATGTTTGTTTTGTTGTTTTCTAACATTGTGTTGTTTCGCTCATTTTTCATCTTTTTCATAACCAGTCTTGTACTTGCTTTGAAAAAAAACAAAGAGGAAAGGCAAAAGTATTGACTTAAGAAAAACTCTGATTAGTTATGATATTATTAATCATTATTGACTTAATGAAGATACAATGTTCACGACTGACATCTGACCGATCACGTTATATCTCTATTTGTCATACTTAAATACTGGTTAGTGAGCTATTATTGGGGCGATTTTATTGTCTGCGCTTACTTCTTAAAATGTATAAACTCTATGGCATTGTATAATTACATTTTATGCCAGTTTTAATTTTACAGCACTAGACGGCCATTTCGGATTACATTCCTCATCAGCAGTGCTTGAACCAAAACTATGAAACCAAAATTGTTATCAAAACGTTGAAAAGATACCCAAAAGGACCAAAATATAATTTTCCAAATTTAGCTAAGGAAATACTTTGCATGAGGAAGCATACCTTATTTTTTTAGGAAATAAACTTATCAAACAATTGATTTGGAAAATCACCAAAAATACTACGAAATAAGTACTAGTGCATTTTTGAACTTTATAATTTTTCGAAATTGTCCAGGCTAAATAAGATTCTGTCTTCGAGTTCTTGGGCCCTTTTTAGCCATACATTGTAACAGTATTCAATATATCGTAAGTATTCTTCATTTCTTGCAGATATAGTTTTTGGGATAGAAGGAAGCAGTTTGCAGCTGAAAACATTTAATTGGCAACAGGTTCTGTAAGTTTGGTCATGTGGCCAGCGTGAATTGGCAGAAAATCTGGGTACAAGAATAATAAAAGTGATGAGAAGCAGTGTTAAAAGACGCGACGGAATAATTTGTCATTTTATGTGATTTACTGATATTTCTATGACGTCAAAATGCGGGAAATGCTTTCAATTTTTGGATTCAAATCAAATGTTTCCAAAAAGACTTACCGAGACTTGCGTATATACTGTAGTAGTCAATAAATCAAGATCACAAAACCAGCAAACATCTCCAGACAAAAGACATGTACATGTTTACTGGTAACATTGATTCTACAGCCATAAACTTTGGACGGGTACTGGATTTAGTTACATTTCTTAGATGTTTGATAACGATTTAAATGAATTTAATTTTTCATTTGTATCTTTTTAAAAATAAAGGATGAATAGATTTATAAGCTTCATTTAGTCCAAATAACTATTATGGGACTTCAATGTTAGTGCTCTAACATGTTTACATTTTTTGCTGGAAATGGATGTAGTTAAACCATACGAAATAAATTTTAATCAACGAATGATGGTTATCCAAACATTAATGCCATTACGAGCAGATTTTACAGTAATAAATTGACTTTTATTTCGTCAATTCCACATAGTTGTAAAATAAATACGGTATAATGATGCTGTTAATGTAATCATCTGTGGAATGAAAATCTTTGATGAAGGAAATCAATTCTTCAATTTCGCTTTTAATTACTATGAACTTTTTGTATTGAATTTTGTGATTTCCTGTGAACGAATGCAGAAGTAGTGTTGTAGGGTTTTAATCATATATGGATGGTTTTTCCCATCTTTTAAACAAAATTCCGCTTCGTCAAGTACAGACCATCACATTCAAATACAGACTTCCTTTCTAAAATTGATTTTAAGAAATTTATTTCGTTCTTATTTAATAACTTTTATCTTAGAGAACTGCTAAAATGTTTCGAAATTTAGGCAATTAGCACACAAACTGGATATGCAAAATGACTTATGTACTAGCAATGAAAAAGTTGTGTATTTTCTGGTACATCTAAAGAAATGTTCAATTTATAGAATTCAGGAAACACCCGTTTAATATTTCACTAGCAGAAGACAGTGTGTTTAAGCACAGAAGTATTTACTTATTTACTTAAGATTTAAAATAAGAGAACATTTGCAATCAAAGCGAAAACGAAGCATCTCACTTCCGTTTACAGTTATTTAAAATGCCACAGTTTATTATGCCAGTCACCATGGCTGTTGAAACATCTTTTTATGTCCTCAACAACACAAGGTATCGTTTCGCTTTAAACGTTATATTGAAAAAAAAGAAATTTGCAACTGAAAACATTTACTTAGCAACAGGAAAACGATTGCAATAATTTTCATCGATTTTATATAAAGTTGCTATTTAAGGCAAAGTGTTTTTGCAACAACAGAAACTTTAATACATTAATTTGATGATTTATAAACATGTATAAACTATTATCCTGATACAAAGCTAAAATACACATATGGCAATTGTAGTACCTCTAACTGTTGATAAAGGAATCACTATGTGACCCATATCCCCATGTACTATTTAGAGACTCTTGTGATATGTTAAATAAATATACGCCTGCTTTTGACAACGAAAGTGTTTTCCGGTTACACTAGAACAGAAACATTACGAATAACAAAACTATAAAAATAAACTAGAAAAACTGAAACAAAAGACGGTTAATGATAAGGGATGTTAATGTATCTGAGTTTCACGATATTTTTGTTTAGAATTCAAACAACGTGCAGTATAGAAACATTACCAAATTAAGGTTGATTTAAATTGTTTATAGCTAAAATTAATTTCAATTATAGTTATTTATGTGATTGATGTTATAAATTGGATAAGGTCCTTAAACTCATTTTAACCTGCGGAATTGGAATACAAATTAACTAAAGCTGGAATGTTACGTAATTGTTATTGTAACTAAATTACATCGCCACACTCTCATATCTTAGCATTCTGATTGTGTTTACAAAGCATTCACTCGAATCTAAATAAATGGCTCGGTTCTCACGTTTTTCTCTTAATATATTGTTTCGATTGAACTAAAATAAACAAACGCTTTAATCTTATATTGATTTAATCTCTACAGCTTCAGTTACAGCACTGAAAATGAAAATAAAGCAATATTCAAAAACTATTTGTACGTAAATTAAATTGTAGCAACAGTTGTAATTTTTGTTCAATTCCCTCTCTACAACGAGAGTAAATTACTGTTGTGTAAAATGTAATTTTTTACCAATTTCTTTAAAATCTAATTTACACCGTTTTTTAAAAGGACGGCTAGTTACTAATGTACTGAAACCAATGATGCAAAAACGCACGTTAATATTGAGAAAAAACATGTTTTCATCAGTTTTTACATTTGGATTTAATTTATAAAGGTTCTTTTATTTTGCTGCCGGTTTTCACATTGAGATGCATTCAACTCAACATACAGATCTGTCTCTTAACAATCCTAAATTTGGAGACTATGTAAATGTCATCTATCCTAGTGAGCTTGAAATAAAAGACACGACTGATTCCTCAAGTTCTGCTTCATATTTAGACTTATACCTGAATTATGACGCACACGAAAGGCTACATTTGAAACTTTATGACAAACGTGATGACTTCAATTTTTCTATTGTCAACTTTCCTTTTTTATGCAGCAATATACATGCTTCTCCTGCTTATGGTGTATTTGTTTCCCAATTAATACGCTATGGTAGATCTTGTTCCCACTACGGGGACTTTGTACAACGAAGTAGACGGCTTGCAAATAAATTGTTGACTCAGGGATATTGCAAGCCTAGGCTTATCAAGGCCCTCAAAAAGTTTTATGGCCGTCATCACAGTATTGTTGATAAGTTTGATGTCTCTGTCTCCAGGATTGCCCTGGATATATTTGACGTCTCATAGTTCCATGGTCCTTTCACACAATTTTGATTACACACAATGCGGGTGTAGCTAGCTAAACAGGAGGTGCTTTACCCTTCCGGATCACCCGGCCTCACTTCCCTGGAAGAAGTTCACGTGTCTAACCTCACTTGTCAGTTCTAAATTTTTCACTTTGCTTCTGGATTGTGATTCAGACATAGATTAGTATGTTTGTTTTTGATACATAATGAAAGAAATTCTATTGATTTAACAATTACAAAGTCCCGTTTTAAGTCCAGAATAGTCAGTTGGTAAAACATGAAATTTAAAAAAAAATAGAAATTAACTTCAATGTTTAATGTTTATTTTTATATACATTTGTAATTATGTGATGTAACCATGTCACTAGACATTTACTGCAGTTCAGTTTTGAATTGTAAACCCAGTGAGCTCATTACATTTGTGTATGTGTTATATCATATAGATGTATTCTATCGTGTTCTCGATTGCACTGACTAGTTCCAAGTAGCGTTTTTGGGTTATTAATTTCTATCTATATATAGTAAAATGTACAGTCAATATTTTTTATGTTTACATATCAAAATTACTTAAAATCAATTGAAGTAAAAATAATTCATCAGAGCCGAGTTATTCAAAGATCTGTTGTTTCAATTACATATATATGTAATGTAAGATAATATTGAAATCCAAAATATGTGTTAATGATATACAATGATGACTTTAGAACGTTTCTCATTGATAATAGTCTTTTTTCTACGCTGATCTTATACTATATGTTTCACAAATATTTGCTTTTCCACTGGATACAAATTTCTTACACTTTTACTGGAACAAAATGCTTACAATTGATTTAATTTTTCTCTTTTTAAGTATTTGTTTCTTCTGTTTATATCGTTGTTTGAAGAAAGACCTAAATATACAACAATAATTGGCTGAAGTAATTAAAATGCCAAACTTGACAAAAATAAGGTTAAAAAACAATAAACCACATTAATCGTATTGATTCAAGAGAACCCAATTACAATTTACTTTAACCTAAAACATAACAATATATGATATGCATTATAGTGATTGTACGTTTTATCCGTTAGATTTTCTATATGATTATCACATTTGACCAACATGAAACCAGTTGTTTACAGTCATCTAATGTGCCGATATCAAATAAATGCAAACATACCAGACTTTTCTCTTGACACCAATTTTATTAAATGGAAGTAAATTTACCTTTGAATATAAATTTCATATTAACAGACAAGATGAACATCGTCAACCAAAGGAGATGAAAAATGTTTAAATCTAATGTTTTTGTCATACGTTCTTCAGAGGAAAACATAGTTGGACAATGTTTTGTCAGAGCAATCTGCACTATAAGGCTGTTTGAACATAAGTTTGCAACAAAAACAATCATAGTTAATAAGTTATAAGCGGCGTAAATTACTTTCCATAGGAATCCCTATAAACTGCCTGTAGAATTCTTTGTTACATTGAAAATCATAAAAAAACTATTGCCATTGATACAATGCACTGCTAAGTTCATCGCAAGTCAAATGATTGTAACCTAATTCCTATAAGAAACCTTTTAAAAAGAAATTGTCACGAGTGGATAGAAAGTGTACTTTTCCCTGCCTAAACCCAATTTGATTTAGTTTTTTATCATGTGGTGGTAAGTATACAGTGCGAAAAGTTTCAGACGCAGATATTAAGATGTTAACTTCACACGTTGCTCTTATAGTTAGCTAACAGGAGGTGCTTACCTTTCTGGTATACGTGTTTTCTTGTACACCCAGTCTCACTTGTCTGTCGGAAGTAGTATAGTGTTTAACTGAATTGGCAGTTTTTAAAATTTTGACATTGTTTTTATACAAAATGTAGTACTTAACATTTAACATTGTTTAAATTGTAAGGCTTGAGGACAAAGCTATTAATCGTAGTATGACAATTTTATTTTGGTAAATGACATGTCGTCAAAATGCTATTTAAAACGAGAGGAATATATCCGTACTTATAATACTAGTATATACTACTTGTTATATATATTCGTTACACTTAATGTTATCACGAATGAGAAAAAGACATAACTTACAAGAAAGTACTATACATTTTCTGGTGTATTAACACATCTAACATAAACTGCTCGAAGTTAGATGGATTAACAGATTCTTAAAACAAGTTAACGATCTCATAAAGAAACAAATTACATGAGCCATTCTGTAACTATATTCCTAAAGTACCTATAAGGAAAACTGTGCTGGCAATAAAATTTACAATGTTGGTCAAACGTAGCGTCTTACATATCATTGCATATTGTTGGAAACACTGTATTTATGTCTGGACTAATTATATGAGTTTAATTTTGTGTCATAATTTTTAACAATCTTTTACCATTCTATTTGGTGTTTTTTTTTTAAATCATACACTGCAGACAGTTAAAATAATTTCAGAACAAATTAATTTATGATTGTACTAAAATGTGAAATATTTTGTTACAAAATCATACATCAGGACAAAACATTAAACTATCTCGATTTGTTTTATTTTGACTCCATCAATTGTTATTTCACTAAAATAAAGGAAATGCCTGTAATTATTTTCAAACAAAGAGAGAAATTGGGAACTTCAGCGTAACTTGAAGGGCTTTTGCATACTACTGTAGAATGGAATTGCGATACATACTAGAGAGAAACATTTGCATTCTACAAATTTGGAGTTGAATTCCTATGATAAGAAACATGCTGTTTTAAAGAAGTCAAAGATATTTTAAAGAAAAACGTTATACGACTCTTTGTTTAAACAGTTTGTGCACAATACCATTAAGTACCATAACTGAATAACTAGATATGACAAACTACTGAATATATATAAAAAGGGCTTATTAATTGTATTGAAAGACAAAGAAAAGATTCTGAAAAATGAGTTTTACAGAACAATCCTTAAGAATATAGACCAAGACGTTCGATTTAGAGATGTTCAGATGAAAACTTCAATTCGATTGACTAGGCACCCCTTGCGTTAAGCGGTATTATGAATCTGAATCAACTAGACCATGATTTGACCTAAAAGGTTTAAATTTAATTTAATTTGCTGAAATACGCAGAGAATTTGATGATAACGAAATCTATATCAGCAAAAGTTGAATAGCAGAGGATAATGTTAGCAATATATAGAGATACAATGTAGAACCTCTAATTAAATAAACACTCCTTATGCTCGTGTTGCTTCACACCTTAGTAGACTGTGATTTTATTGATTTATCACTTATAATCCTATTAACAAAACACGTTCAAAATTAATTAAATCATTCCAGATTTCTACAACACTATATGGCTTCAAGTAAGAAAGACACTTTTAATGCATTTCCTCTCTTTAAAAACATACAAATTCCACTTAGGCGGGCAGTGAAGGAATGGATTACAGACTTATCAACTAAATGAGATGTCGCACATGGCTTCCCTGAAGCAACTCAATTTTAGGTTATTAGTGACTTACTGCTTGGATGATATTAAGATTGTCTGAAGATTTATTTCAGTACAAACACACATAACATTACTCAGGAGTTGTTTATATAAATAATCGTAAATCCCTTCAAGAATTATGTGTATGTTTTTTTATATAATAGAAGTAATCAACAATCAAAAACAAACATACTAATCCATATCCGAATCACAATCCAGAAGCAAAGTAAAAACTTTGGAACTGACAAGTTAGGTTATACACGTGAACTTCCACCAGGAAGTAAACAATTTGAAGCTTAAACATATACTTGGTGTTTCTTATACAACCAAGATAATAAAGCAACCACAACCACAACATACTATTGAGTGATTCGATCATCCTGAGTGAAACATACAAAATTCCGAATTAGGGTCAAATAACTGTCAAAGAAAACTGTCTGATAAACCAATTTTATATTAAATAGGTAATTTTAACTGTCGAAAGACATATGAATTCAGAGCATATTGTGTCCTTGGGGATTTTTATACGTCATCAACAGATGTTAAAATCCTAAGACCATAATAAAATACAGAAATATAACAAGCTATTTCACCAATTAATTAATGCATGGGAAGACATACCATCTGCTGCCATGAAATAACGTCATATCGTCACTATTTGCAGTTTTCTTATTTTGATTTTTATATGCTCAGTACAATGTAGTTCAATGGATTGTGATCGTTAACAATCATGCCCTATGGGATTCCCCTTATCATTAGAAGGGACAAAATGAAAGCAAGCAAGCGCTTTATTTTCGTAAATCAACCACGCTTAGCTTCTTCCATCATTATCAAATACACTAACTAGGATAAAAAGGCACTAGATCTTCTGAAAACGAACGTGAATGATTACACAAGGGCTTATCACTGCTGGACCTAAATTTATTTTGTAGTACTATATAGCTGTTTTGGTATAAAATAACTTAGGGCTCGGACCAAAGTTGTGGAAATCCAAATATTTCCAAGATGTTTAAATGAGAAAATAGAAAGACCGATATGACAAAAAAGGCCTTGAGTCAATCAGTACCAATAACCAAATATTTGTATTGTATAGTAGTTATATATCATATGCACGCGAGTATACCGTACATATATTCTATATATACACAACTATATCCATAAAGATATACAGATAGTAAAAGTATAAATTGTGTCAATATTAAATATTATATATCAAATTATATAAATTACTAACTTTTGAACACCTCCACCAAATATATTCTATTTAAGTTACACGTGTCTCTTTATACACGCATGAGTAACCTTTAAAATGTAAAACTACTGAACTTGGACATCCACGATGTATAACTGCCTTACGTATTGTTATTATTGAATGATCACGGCGTATAACCGTTGTTGCTGTCTATTGATATGTATTTATACATGTATTATATATGTAAAATTATAAAATTTATAATTATGTACCTTACTATGCCAATAAACATAAACATTATAAAAAATAACCAAATATTTGAAAATATTGAACAGTCTTATTTAAAAGAAAATCCGTTCATCTTTAGAAAACCAAAAACATCAATAACTACAAAACATGTTTATAATCTAGTTTGTTGTAACGAATTGTGATCTGAAATCATTTACTTAAATTAAACTCAAATTTAAAAAAGAAAATAAAAAATGTGTAACTGAAAACATGTTTTTGGCAAACACAGATTAGAATAATGAATTTCAAATGCAGTAATTCAACAAACGTTATCTGATAACTGAAGGCACAGAAACGCTACAAACTAAGCTGTGTTCTGAAAATAGCAGTCAAATAAAATCCTTCACAAGATATTGTGACAGGCTAATAAAATACTGTCATTAAATTAATCATCAAATTTACATTACACTCGGTTTTAGCTTTGAAACCTCTGCATGAAAACAGGAGAGATTTGCTCCAACCTGTGATGTCCCAATCTGTGAATATTGTTTATACATTTTGCAAATAACTAAATAACCGTTTTCACTGCATAATTGCAACTTATCTTAAAAGTGAAAAAGAAGCAAAATTTCCTGTTCTCAAGTTAAGCTGGATTTATTAAAATGATTCTTTTTTGCTATTTTGCCTGTTTGCTATATAAATATCAACGAGAGTAATTAGTAATTACATCGTACTGCATATAGTGACGAAATTAATGTTTAACTAGTTTGATGACATACTTTTTGATGAACATTCACAAAGTAACTTTCGCACTTCAATTTTCTAACGACAGGAATGCACTTCACCGAGTTTTATTTCTAAAGGGGATTTAATGACTTTTCTATTTATATGTATGTTATTGATATAGTAACCTAGATTTTGAAGTATTTGACAAGGACAGATATATTGAAGGTTCACCTAAATGTACTAATAAATAATTCTTAGTAATTTTAACACAAACTTTGACAGATGGTTTTCACACTTATTCAGATAAACTCTATTGTACTTTGAGCACCAACCAATTGTTGATTCTAACAATTCTAAACGAATAATTAAACATATTGTTTAAATACTTTATCTCGTGAATAACAAAACGTTTTATGTTTGATAAACAACATATTCGTTGGGTTTAGCGATATAACTTTTTATAAACGACCGGCATACCAATGGGCACAAACTCTACAATTATTTGCTAATTTCTTCTTTTGCATGCAAATCTTTGTTAAATCTGGAGAAAAGCATTTAACGCCACATGCATATACTTAGATGACGTTTTACATTCAACTTATGAATCCTAATTGTAAGGCCTAGGTGTATGTCATATGTCCTTGTGAGCTTAAATATATTTAAAATTGGTTTAATATTGGTTAGGCTTGATATTTTGTCATAATACCTGAATTATGAAACCAGCAAGAAGTCAATATTTAAAGCTTGTGAAAACATGATCACTTCAAAACTATCATTTTTATATTCCTATGTCTTCTGCGTATAGTATATTTGTTTCACAGTTTAACTTTATATATCGAAGCAAGTCGCTTATAATTCAATTTTTGACTCGGAGATATTGCAAGCCTAGACATATCAAGGCACTCAAAAATATTATATGATGTCTCTGTATCCAGGAATTTTCCTGGATCTGTTTGACGTTCTATAGTTCCATGTTCTTTTCATTCCATTCTCAATTTTGATTTCTCTTCTGAACTGGCGGGTGTAGCTACCTATACTGGAGGTGCTTACTATTTTGTAGAACCTGAAATTAAATCCCTTGTTGAAGTTCACGTGTTTGATTGAATTTGCCAGTGTTCACATTTTTTTGCTTTGGTTTTTTATTTTGATTTTGGAATTGACGACATGTTTATATTTGATTTGTAGAACCAAAGCCTAGTTTTACAATCATTCATTAGATAAATTATATCTATAGTTATAATAACATTTGTTGCATTAATTTTGAAAAATTATTTCACCATTGTACATGAAAGAGAGCGAAGTGTAAGTCTTACTTCAAAATAAGAAATGCTTGAAAACAAATCGAATAATGCATTTTTTCAATATAATATTTTTACCTTTACATTTAAAAAGACAGAGAAATGTTTGATTGTTTTGTATGAAGCTATAGTAAACCGATATAATTCATACCAGATAAACAAACATAAGTAACAAACATGTATACTGTCAAAGTTTAAGTTTCAACATAGAGATTTCCGAAGTATTTCATACTTTAGAAACTTAACGTTTGATTGGTATATCAATAGCTTAGTGGTCTGTAATATAAGAAATTTAACGATGGAATAAAATTGCTTTTACAGTTTACCATTATCGTGACTTTTAGCAATATTTTTATCAAGCCCCAAGAGTTCGTGTTTTCATGGTCGCTACAACATCAGTATGTATGCTTACACCTAGTGTGAGTCTTAATGCATGAGATAATAATATATCTTTTATGTTTCTGGGAAACCTTATCTAGATACAGGTAAAATGGTTCACAAGATAAGTGACCATTATATTGTGTAATTATTATATAAATTATCAAAACACACAATGTTTATTGCATTGCCGTTTATTATACATTGATAACATTACCGTTACAGTGCATTTGAAAATAACCTTAGACAGTTTGATTTGGCTCCTTGTCAAGAAATGTTATTAAAGCGTGACTTGATAACATTTGATTCCAAATATATATATAGAATATTTTACACAATTGTTTTTGTAATATTAAATTTATTTAACAAATTTAACAAATCTTTCTGTGACAAGCCTTCTATGAGTTCTATAGACATTTATTCATTGATTTCAATATTATATGCACAATGTATATCATACTTAAACTTAGTTTGGGTGCAATAAAGAGATATGTATGCAAAAACATGATTAACATGAAAATATGAAAAGGAAGCCAGAACACGACACTGAAAAGAAACGAAACAACGTTACAAGACTTTTGACGCACAGTAACTCTTAAAGCAAGACATTTAATAAAAACAACTTTTTAGAATGACTAGATATAATATATATTATTTGCAGTTATCGTGACCTTCATTAATAATTTTCATCAAGATGTTACAGTTCGTGCTTTTTTTATCTTGATAATATATTTATACTTTAACAACTTGCGTGAATTGTATACAACATAAATAGTTAATATTTATGGTCCTAAGGATTTGCTTTAAAGATAAGAATATCTTCATTAAAATGCATTTCTAAATAATTATGTTACATAATGTTTTTATTTAACCGTCAAACACAGACAATGTTCATTGCGTTTTCATTATCTGTATATTTATGACCTTACCTAGGCTTATTTGAAAATCATGTCCGCGTCAAGTGTCATTTGTGGCTGTTTTTAATTATAAAACAGAAATGCTTTTAAATACAATAAATTTTATACTTTGGCCTAACAATGGTAAAAGTACAAACTGTGTGTTATGAAATGTATAAGTTGTAAAGAAGTTAACAAAGTGACACGCTGAATGAACTTCTCCAATTAATATGGGTTCTGTAAGCTATTTGATGAACCGTTTTAACAACGCTTCTGGTCCATAAACCAATTTTCAGAAACTTCCTCTTACTTATTTAATGTCAATCCATGATACCTAAATGACACTTTGTTACGTAATTCTTACATTGAAAATGCATATAATAACTATACTTACTCCCCTGATTTGTTAAACAGTTTATCATCTGTCAATTCTCATTAGAAATGTGTGTTTGTTGCTTAATTTCACTGGAGTGAAGTTGAGCACAGTATGGATTTCTTCAGAGGTAGTTAGGTGTAAATATTTGTCAACAAAATTAAATTACATATCTATACGTTATCTTTAAATTTTTGAACACAGACAGAATATTGCATATAACAATGATTTACCTTTACGTTCATTGAATATAGAAACATTCAGTAATGTGTACACGGCAGTAGCTAATTGAATTTGCTGAACTGGAAGTCTGTTGGAAAACGATATCTCCAAAATGATGAGAAACAAATGCAGCCTAAATGCCTTTATTAGCAAGTAATCTTTATATCTCACTTTAAAGTATTGATCTGAAAAAAACTATTCATAACACAGTGTTATACTAAGTTACATATCAGAAGGTTCCAATTTGTATACCTTTTTTCCCTTTCGTTTGATATCCTACTCTATATTTGTATGCAATGTGAAGAAAGTAAGGCTATTCCCAATATAAAGATATGTGGAAGAAATTATTATTTAGTCCTCTGTAAAAATATGGATGATCAGTACTGTTTTCTAAAATGGCTTTAAGTTCTATTTACTCACACTCAAATATTGTGTTTATTCGTCCATTTGTATGGAGTCCTTCACGAGTTATCAAACAAAACATGTACAATCAAAAACAAACATACTAATCCATGTCCGAATCACAATCCAGAAGCAAAGTAAAAACTTTGGAACTGACAAGTCATGTTAGACACGTAAACTTCCACCAGGGCAGTGAGGTCGGGTGCTCCAGAGGGGTAAGAGCCTCCTGTTTAGCTAGCTACACCCGCAACGTGCATAATCAAAATTGTGTAAAAGTAACACGGAACTATGGGACGTCAAATATATCCAAGGCAATCCTGGACACAGAGACATCAAACTTATCAACAATACTGTAATGACGGCCATAAAACTTTTTGGTGCCCTAATAAGCCTAGGCATGCAGTATCCATGCGTCAACAATTTATTTGCAAGCTCTACTATAACGTATTAATTTTTTGCTGTTATCAGATAAGCTAGAAACATAAGGTGGTTACAAAATAACGTTTCTGAGTGAACAAGGTTTAATTAAATGTACATTCATGTTAAATACCTTCTGGGTAGATGTGTTTCAGAACTGGGGAAAATTAAATGAGAATGGTACCACAACCCCTGCTGACATTCTTTTCCAAACTATTTGGGTAACCCTTTTATTAAAATAGCAAAAAAGATGATTTTTAATAGGAAAGATAATTTTTCTTTAAAAATGACCTTGTCAAAGATGATGGGTCATTTTTGAATTGCAAGGAGTGCAATGCATTGTATAATGCAAGTGTAAATGAACTTTATTATGACAGTTTAATACATTTAATTCCAAAAGAATTGAAACGTATGATAAATTCCTCAAAAAAAATTAGATGAGATAATTAAAGCGACAATTTAAAACTTCTGAAAATTAAAGAAAAAATAACTAAAAGTTTTTAATCAAATATTTGAAAACTGTTAAGGAATACCCAGAACGAGTTCAAACTATGTTTATCGATAAGCTTCATTGTCAACTGCAAGATTAAGACTGAAAAAAAAATTACATCTCCCCTTTCAAAATCACTGATGATATGAAGTTGCAATCCTTCCAATTCAAAATAAACCATAATATTGTTTTTACAAACAATAAACTATTTAAATGTAAATTGCCTGATACAGAACTTTGTACATTTTGCTTTGAAACAAAGGAGTCTGTAATGCATCTATTTTTCCAATGTTTGCACGTTAGATCAGTTTAGTTTCAATTATTAGATGATATCAAACAAAAATGTAGAGTTGAAATTAAAAAGAAAAAAAATAATTTTTTTTTGGAGTCATCAATATCCTCAAAAAGATAGTATCAATCTGTGCCTTTTAGTTTTTAAATATTATATTTATTTGTGTAGATTTAAAAAAAGTACTGCCCAACTACACAGGTGCATTGCGACTCTTGCAATATAACTATAAAATAGAAATATATTCTTTGTTTTTGTATAACCCTAAAAAGTCTAATTATATTAAAAAGAAATGAAATTTCTGAAAAATATTGTAGACGATGTAAATTAATTATTTAAATGTTTATATGCCCTGTAATTATTGTTGTCTATGCACATTGTAATTATATATGGAAGATTGAATAATAAACGTTTTTTGCGATTGTATACCGATTCTCCATAAACGGCCTTTGTCTTCCCAGTTGTTCATTATACTGTTGTATTGAGAAAACATTACAGATATATAAACTTAATTATATTTTATCTTTAATAATACTACTTAAACTGCAGTGCTAGGGGCGTTTAGTCTCGATAGTAAATGAAACATTGTGCCTTATTCACGAATTCATCGCGTCTAACTAGATCATTATTAACAACCAAAACTAAGATAATAAAGGGTTTGATTGATATTTGTTGTGGTATGTCCTGCTAAGATCTATTTCACAAGCTTTTCTTTCGCTTTCTTCAATATAAAAATGATATCGAGATAATTTGGCAGTCTATATTCATAATTTGTTCACGTATATCATCTAAGAAAATCATCTGTTAGACCAGAATATTTGCTCGTATTAATATTATTTTACTTTGTCGATGATGTCCATGAGACTTCAAACATTAAGTAATGATGTAGGAAGTGTTATATCATAAACGTGTAAGTGGTTTGTCTTTCACTTATAAAAGATATTATATTTAGATAATTCAAGTCTGAACCAATAACGTATTCACACTACATGATCTTAGAAAATCATCTGTTCGACTAGGATGTTTGCTCGTATTAATGTTATTATACCTTGTTAATGATGTAACATTAGGTGATGGTAAAGGACGCGTTATATCATTATGGTATAAGTGGTAATTTACGTGCGCCTCTAGTATTTACTTATTTTCGACGTCTCATCATAACCACGTAAATATACAGCTGTATAATGTCACGAACAGTAACGTGGATCGCAACTAGATTTTGTCTTAAATTGTTTGTTCGAAAAACATTGTAATTCAAAAAATCGATGAAGAAATTATTGTTTACAGAGAGGTTTTTGTTTTTTCAAATTTTAAACAGAAAATTTAAACTGCAAATTTAATATGAGTTTGTTCAGTGAAAAAGCACGAAAATTATTTGATCCTTCGTAAATTACCATTTATACGGTATTACATTTAATCGCCTGAACATTCGTCATAAACACAATTGTACTTTCTACTAATATTAGTTATTGATTAAAATAGCCAAACATTAAGAGAAAACAAAATATACACAGATATTGAGACCAATGATTATTAAACTCTCGATAAGTACTGGAATATATGTCAAGTGGCGTGGTTATAGTACATGTACTTGTATAAGGACACTATAAGAACATTTTCAGACACTATTTATGGGTTCTTTAATAACCATTACAAACAACCGAATTTAAATTGTGGTATTTGTGACATAACGATACTTCAACTATGTTTCTTTAATTCTCTAAAAGAATCTAATAGAAGATGCAATTCAAATGTTACGCATGGAAAAAAATCATTGTTTCGCAGTTTGAGAACTTAACACGTTTAGATACCGCATGAGACATCTTTATCATTTTTCACAAATCTACTTCAAATAAAAAATTAAAAGGGGAAATATTTTCTTAATATATAATTCAAATGCAGTGTAACAAAACAATCGGATACAAATAGAAATTTATACCAAAAATCTAGGCTACAATAATTGGTTTTGATAATTTAAGCTAGGTTAGTCAATTGTATTATGATATTAATCTGCATGTATTCAAAAGAAATAGCATATAAAATTAAATATTAAAATCAAACCTTTTTGAAGAGGGTCTAACTAACCTGTTTCCTGTGAGACAATTTCAATGGATATACTTTACTAAAACAGCAAATTGCGTACTATTTCTTTGTTGTATACCCATTATATCTACATAACTAGTAGCATCACATAATACAGCAATTAATATATGCTCGCTATAACTATGGACAAAAGTCAGCATCTTACCATGCTTATCCTACTGTGTAACGGTTGCTATCCATAATTACATTGTGATTATAATGACACCTTTAATATTGGCGATGCTTCGACCAGCCATCAATAATTGAATTGTTGTGATGTTGCGATACGATAGTCTTTGTATTTTCGGTGTATCTAAAATTACACGAGTAGTTAAGTATTGTATGTGTAGGAAGTTTCAGTTTTTGTTTCATTGTCTAGACAGGATGCTAAAGCTTTATCATTGACACGTTTAAATAGGACACATATTGATACAAATTAACACAGCATACCTCAAATTAAACCACTACACACAGTATTACCAAAACGCGTGGCTCGGTCACTTAATCATACCGATGAAGAATTGATTATCATTATTAGGGCGTCAGTCTTCTCGTTTTCTGTATTAAAATGTGTTTTTGAAAAGAAATTGCTCCATTCGTATTCATTACTATTATCGTAGGCCCGGTTCATGTAAAGGATTGGTCCAGGATTTCACCATTAAACTATAATTCACATAGAGAAGATTCAAAAACAATTTTTCACTTAGGATAATATATCGAAAGAAGTTTGAAATGTATTCAGGGACTCTTGTCCAATATAATTTTTCATTTGGCATTTTACTTAAGTTGTTTTGTGGGTGGTTGAACCTAAATAAACATGTCGCTATAAGTAATAATAAATATGAAAAACATATGGAACAATCACGCTAAAGTTTGGTCAGTACACTGTATTGACAATAACTCAGAATTGTTTGTATGAGAGAAAAAATAGATCAATGTATCGTTTTTTCATCAACATCATTTTTGTCTATGTCAGGGTGTCATAACATTAATGTGGAGCCACAATGATTACGTAAAACCTGTAGAGATAAAGAAGTCTGGTGCCATTTTAGTGCTGTAAATTAGTCTAAAACGTAACTTATAAATTTTATCTGAAAATATCTCATTTCAACATAAATCAGTAATAAATAAAACGAAATAAATGAAACTGAAGTATTTGAAGATGAACAAATGCATATGAAATAGCAAAAAACAATCAACAATGCACAAGAAAAATGGAAGACGAAACATAAACAAGAAGAAAAATCGGACCAATGTCTATAGATGTCTGTTTATGTGACTACTTTAGTCAAGTTACTGTCCGATTCACTGTGTTTATAACAGTGAATTATGCTTTATTTCGACAGAAAACTCAATGAACATTAATAGAGATATATATTTTTCACTTATTTGTACCTAGTCGTAAAAGGAAATCTGTATGCGCATCCGCAATTTGTAAGGAATATTTTTTTTACTGAGTTAAACGTTGATACTTTCAGGATTTAACATGTTGAAAAACAATGCAAAAGGCGAATCCTGTTGCACATATGACGTAAAACCTCACCAACGATATCGCTTTCCGGTGGGAACGCCGCCATTTTTGCCATGCACAATTGACTAGGTGCTCCGGAAGAGTAAGCATCTCCTGTTTAGCTACACCCACCGAGACAATATGAAAAAATATATAATATCATTATTATATGTGAAAACAGTGTGAGAGCTGATAATGAATACAACTACATTTTGTACTACTAGTAGTGATACAGTCGTTCCTTTTACATTTTTTAGATAGATTAAAGTCCCATCTTACTATACTTTTGATTTTGATTTGGCGAGTGTAGATAGACATGAGGTGCTTATTATTCCGGAGCACCTGGTCGATTTCCCAAGTGGAAGTTCACGTGTGTTACTTAATTTGCATGTTTTCGATGTTTAAAATTGCTTTTTGGAATGTGATTTCAACATGGACCGTTATGCGTGTGTGTGGTTATTGTGATCACATAAACACACTGGTTCATGTTAACACTTAGTGAGAGCTTTATAACAAACAAAGTAAACAACAAAACTGACAGATTTCAATTTTCTAAGTTTAGATATCAATACCATTTAGGAACACAATGATCTTTAAGATGTTTATCCTAGTATATTCCTACTGGAATTGGTTATCAAAAATGGCCATCGATAATTAAATTTGGTATGCCGAACATAATGTATCATCGACATAAATGAAATAGAGCCAATATCAAGAAGCCGTTATTATAGGTTGTGGAGAATATAATCATGTTTACACGGGATATTTACATGAGGAAAACAAAATCTTAACCACGTTTGTGTGGAATATACATTGTTATTAATAAATAATATCATGCCTTATATAAAATGTCATAAACAAAGGAAGTCAATCAAAACACATGTCAGCGACTATTAATCTATTATGGATCTCTCCCGAGGGAACTGTTCTCCTATTGTGTTGTGTAGAGTGGTATAGTGACCGAGCCGATATTCGAGGTCACTATACACCTCCAGACAGCACTATATACGGGAACTGTTCCCGAGGGAGAGGTCCATAATAGATTAATAGTCCCTGACATGTCTTTGTTTTCAAACGAATTATTTATTTTATTCAACATTATGAAAACGTCTCAACCCCTGACAGTTGGCAATCATCGAGCTTTTGGAATAAATTTCAAAAATTTGTATGAAATTACACAAAATATTGTTGATTTGGTCGATCTCCATAGATTTCCTGCCTCTGAGAAATTTATTTAAAATATTAATGGAATACTTTGTGTCCTGCTTTGTGTTTTTGCTTGTAAACAAGTCATCTTAGTTTACATTCGTAAATCGCGCGTCGTCGGATGCCATTTTGTCTCCGACGACAACAATAAACAGCGCCACCTGGACAAAGTGAAATACCTTTATTTTGCTTTGCTGGGGGTAACGTGAGGGACTATACTTGGATGTCGGGGGACTATACCTAGGTATAGTCCCGCTACTATGCGTTGTCAAAGACAGATGATTTCTACATAAAATAGTATCCATGTAGTTATCCAATGATTCTTCAACAAATTTACATGTGATGTACTAAATAAATCATATGGGTCGTGTGTCATATATATGAACTATAGGCTTGCGGGTGTCACAGGTGAATTACTGATTCCATATGACCTTGAAGGATATATGTTGATAGCTTAAATAAAAATAGCATACACAGAGTGTTATTCAAGTTGTTTTCAGCGTGGCTTGCGTGTACTGAGTCAAAGGAAAGATGTCTTCAGCATTATAATTAGTAGAATAATGGGTCATTAAGATATAATTTGCTGAAATAAGTGTGAAAATGAGTCGTTTGATACATGCTACATGGTTCAGAATACAAAAATAAATTGAAGCAACTAAACCGGTCATAATGAATTAAACGAAGAGCAAACATGAAAAACAACATTGTAACCAACAAAAACATAAGATAATCAGATAGCGTCAATTAGCGTGCAATAAACGTAAGAGTGTCAAAAGTAGTATATGTTAGTAATCGGAGGCCACAAGCATAATGTACGGAAATCAAATTTGAAAAATTCAAAAAGTGCAAATCTTGTAATGCAAAGCGGACTTAACGGAAATAGAATTTGACCTACATTTTAAAAAAACCCCACAAACCTGCATACCTATTATTTACTATGTACAGACGGAATTATTGAGAAATCACACTTGGTGTAAGATAAAAGACAGTATTTTCAACATGAAAACATGATCTTACTAATATCATATGGAACACATAACACATATAATAAAAAAGAAGACAAATTATCGAGAGACGAAACAACACTTTGTGACAGCTGATTATCAAAACCTGACTACAATTCCTCATCAGTAGTGCTTGTACTAAAATTTTTGAAAGCAAAATTTTTCAAAGGCTTGAAAAATGTCCAAAGGACTAAAATATATTTAACCAAATGTAGCCAGAGAAATACAATGCATGACGCTATACCTTAGTTTTTGAGGGTTTTTTTTAATAGATTTTCTCTAGAAGCAAATTAAGACAATAGTATATTGATAAGTGTTGGTGCTTTTAACAATTCCTTCAATTGCTTCTGTCATAAAAACATATAAAAATGTCTCTTAAGAAACGGTTTGAAGCATTTGCTAGAAGTACTGATTTTCTATGTGTCTAAGTGTTAAATATTTATGAACATCAACTTCTAAATGATTGACTTATCAGAGAAAGAGTTTAGATGTAAATCCAGTGAAGTATTAAGTAACTCATCTGAAGTTGACAAGTATAGAAAACAAAAAGGCTTGCTATAATCTAGCCAGTCTATTACTTAATTCTACTGAGGTTTACACAAAATTGTCAGTGCTCGGTCAAACAGAAAATGTGCTTAGTGAAAGAACAAATTAATTTGACACTTCACATAGAATAAAAAAATCTTCAATTTATAGACAGATTACATCACTGAATGATCTCATTGAAGTCGCCAGAGTTAAACTCCGTTTGATTATTCGATACTTTTAAAATCAGAAGTTGACTTGTAGTATGTAAAGACTATGCATATTAAAATACTGGCATTAAGCAGTATTAGTCATCTAACCCCTAATTTATCAGTCGAAAAGGCTCTTAAAACCGGAATTTTACATAGTGCATTTTGCATATGTAAATATTGAATTCATATATGGAACATGCACCATACAGAACTGTTAATACGTCACCCTGACTAAATATGATGTAGAGGTAGAAAACAGGAGATATAAAAGTCTGCAGTTATAAAAAAAACATCTGCAAATTAAGCATAGACAACCATATTGAAGATGAACTTAGCTTTTATAACCCTGTTCGGTAATTGACACTTACCAAAAAACGTATTTATTACTTTATCTAAATGTTTTTAGATATCTTAAGATATAAAGTTTATTAAATATCTACTTTTATGATTAAACACTCTATTTGTATTTGGACAAAAAGTATTTCTATTGTATTTGTATCACATCTACATTTAATATCTACGTTTGTATACATATTGAGTTGCCACGTTGATGCCAAAACATAGTCTTTCGTTCAACTTATCACACCAAACACAATTATAGCCATGCATAGTTTTCATCTAACATGTCAAATTTGTTAATTAAATATGGATTGTTTCTCAAAATATACAATACCCTTCCTAAAGGATAATTTGGCATGCATAATCAAAGGATCAATAATGTATTACAGTACAGTGCCTCGAAGCAAAAAAAATTAACAACTGGTGCTTCAACTTTATTGATATAATTTGTTTTACATAAACTATATTAAATATCATCTCAAATAAGTATTTTCCTTCTTTTTTAACTCTCAAGGATTTTAGCTTGTGGAAGTTCCCACGTATTTAACTTAATATGCCAGTTTTAAAGTACGTAGTTTTTACTTTGCTTTGCGATTTTGATTAGAATATTGACTTGTATGGGTTTTTATGGTATTTGCCACAAACTTTTCGAGGTGATGGTTTAAAATATTGTTTTCAAAGCAAAAGCCGTTCTTTTATTTATATGTAACTAGCTAAGCAGGGGGTGCTTAAACCTTTGAGAGCAACCGATCTCACTTCAACAGTAGAAGTTCACGTGTCTCACCTAACTTGTCAGTTCCAAAGTTAAAACTTTGCTTCTGGATGATGGTTGGACATGGATTAGTATGTTTGTTTCTGACACTTAGTAAAATATGTCAAGAATTCATGCAAATTATTTTGGAGCAAACATCCATCTCTTTCCCGAAGTGCTAAATATAATTTGATATTCGAGAACGTTTTAATTGTAAAAAAGCGAGTCCCTATCCATCTAAATGCAAATCTATCCATTACGTAATGTATAGAGTAACCTATTAAATATTATATTCTTCAGTCTTTAGAGACCAATTAAAACGATAGCGTGATATAATGGCTTAACAGATTAACTTATTTAATTATGTTTAATTAAATTTGCTGTTTTAAAACTTTTTAATCAGCTTTTGGGATTTTGATTTGAACATGGACCTGTATGTTTGTGTTTAACTTAATAAATAACATTTTTTCATTTCGGTACCAATAACATTTATTAATTTGCATTTGATCCTGTTGGAGACTCCTACAAATTATTTCTGTTACTGATACATCCTAACCACTACTAATAGAATAGTTTGTCATATGATAGATGAAACATATATCAAAATGCTGGTAATATCAATACCTTCAATAATACGACAAACATTCCTATACAAAATATTTACAGAAATTTGACCATTTCAGGGTTTTTTTTTACCTTGACCCCTAATTCTATGCCTAAAGTACCGTTGAAATAATTGCTATAATACATATTCCTATACAGAATGTTCTAAGATTTCGTGAAAAATAATACAAAACAATTTTTTTCATCTATTAAATATGTTCATCGCCATTTCGCCACTAGGAGCTCCATGATCATGGCTTTTTAATGAGAATGCTAGATATGAAATATTATATGTCAATTACTTTTGCTTTTTGAAAGAGACGAGTTCAACTTTTTCATATTTTATGGTGCCTAAGGGAACATTATCCCTTTATTTGTGGAAATCTGAAGGATTTATTAAATTTTCCCCGCACAATTTCGAAACAAGATTAAAATGTAAAATAAAACGCATGTCGTACGATCCACGTTTACAGACAAAAAATATGTTACAAATGTTATCTGGTTTAGGTGATCTAAAATCGAATTACCAAAAAAGTTTTGATGCTTGTCATTTTTATGCAAACATTTCATAAATGCAGGACATTGTGTTTTCGTGTTAAACCATTATAATACCAAAATAGAAACTTAAATGAAATTGACATCCCGCATTGTCAAAAAGCCAAAAGCTTTATTAAGTAAAGCACATATTATAAAATCGAAAAATTAATTCTGTTGTATGGGGAAAAATCGATTTATGTTTTAATATTATACATTTATTTCACATAGGTAACAATATGAACATTTGTTCACCTGCAACAAGGCATATTTCCCGAGGGTGAGGTTTATTTTAACGAAGAAATTCATATTCTAGTCAGTTATTATTTCTCGTCGTCAAAACAAAATGGTATCAAATGGTTTGGTTGAGGTATTTTGAAGAACCTTATCAAAATCATACATAACAGTCAATGCATTGATCATTATTCTAAAAGCAAAGAAAAACTGACGAATTAAGTTAATCATCAAAACAAACAACAATCCATGTCGAAATTAAAAAAGGCAAAGTAAAATCTTTGAAGCTACCAAATTAGGTTAAAAAAAGTCAACGTCCATCAGTGAAGCGAGATCGGGTGCTCCGGTAGGGTAAGCACTTCCTGTATTGCTAGCTACATTCGCCACGTGTGTAATGAAAATTGGGAATGAAAAGACCATGGGAGGATGGGACGTCAAATAAGTTTTGATAGAGAAACATCATATCTTTCAACAATATTATGGTGACAGCCATATAACTTTTTGAGGGTCTTGATAAGCCAAGGCATGCAATATCCTTGCGTCAGCAATTTATTTGTAAACAGCTTGCTTCGTTGTTTACAGTTCTCGTAGTGGAAACTAGCTTTACATATCAAAAACAAACATACTTATCCATTTCCGAATCACAATCCAGAAGCAAAGTAAAAACTTTGGAACTGACAAGTTAGGTTAGACACGTGAACTTCCACCAGGGAAGTGAGGCCGGGTGCTCCGGAAGGGTAAGCACCTCCTGTTTAGCTAGCTACACCCGTCACGTGTGTAATCAAAATTGTGTGAAAGGAACATGGAACTATGAGACGTCAAATATATCCAAGGCAATCCTGGACACAGAGACATCAAACTTATCAACAATACTGTGATGACGGCCATAAAACTTTTTGAGGGCCTTGATAAGCCTAGGCTTGCAATATCCCTGAGTCAACAATTTATTTGCAAGCAGCTTACCTCGTTGTACAAAGTCCCCGTAGTGGGAACAAGCTCTACCATAGCGTATGAATTGGGAAACAAATACACCATAAGCAGGAGAAGCAGGTATATTGCTGCATAAAAAAGGAAAGTTGACAATAGAAAAATTGAAGTCATCACGTTTGTCATAAAGTTTCAAATGTAGCCTTTCTTGTGCGTCATAATTCAGGTATAAGTCTAAATATGAAGCAGAACTTGAGGAATCAGTCGTGTCTTTTATTTCAAGCTCACTAGGATAGATGACATTTACATAGTCTCCAAATTTAGGGTTGTTAAGAGACAGAACGTCATCTATGTATCTGTATGTTGAGTTGAATGATTTGGCGACAGTTTTCTCTCCAGATTTAACAAGGTTCTGCATAAATTCTGCTTCGTAAGAATAAAGAAACAAATCAGCAAGCAATGGTGCACAGTTTGTACCCATTGGTATACCGATTGTTTGCTGAAAAACTATATTACCAAACACAACAAATATGTTATCTATCAAAAACTCCAACATTTTGTTGATGGTATCTTCAGTATATTTTTGTTTGGAATCCGTATGATGCTTGACAAAATATCATATCATATTAATTGTAAAACAAATACACAATAAACAGGAGAAGCAGATATAAAAACTCTGAAGGGGCAAATCAGAATAAACACGTGATTTTCCATCAGGGAAATGGGGCCGGGTTCTCCATAGTTGAAAGTAGCTCATGTTTTGTTAGACCAGCGGCGTTTGAAAACAAAATTTAAAAATGAAAGGAACGTAAAGCTATGAAACGTCAAATACATCCAAAATAATTTTGGATACAGAGACATCATACTTATCAGAACTGTTTAATGGCCTTGATAAGCCTAGGCTTGCAATGCTCCTGCTTTAACAATTTATTTACTTCGTTGTATTACAGTTCTTAGCAACAGCTAAAGCTACCAAGAATATGTGTGCCAAGATAAAGTATTTTGATAACATGTTCAAAGCACTACGTAAATGAATTGTAGATGGAATATTAAAGTTAAACAAATAACTGTTGTAGTTTAGCTACAAGGTGAAAAATTACTGAAGCACATCATGACATCAGGTAGATCTGATAGATAAAATTCTTATATGGATTCATATTTCATTTATCTTTCACTTGAAATCTATTTTATGATTTTTATGGTCATAAATAAAATGTTAGACAATTTCTACATAATGCAATCATACCTATCATCCCAACGATAGAGCCATCTAAACACAGCACACAACACACACATACATCAGCCTATTTCATACTTTGATATGCATGGTTTCAATCCAATATTGTCATCAATAAGTGTTTTATATTTAGCTATGCATGGTTTCTATCAAGTGTGGCGTTTATTTGTTTCCTTATGGAATAAGGGAATACGACCAGACTAAAACATTATAAGATATATAAGAAAGTGTCTGTCAGAAAAATTAATTTAATTTCCTAGTATCTCCTTAAGCATTATCCACTAATAAAACTATGGTCGATGGTTGTTTTAGAACCTTCTATACCTAAGTAATTATTTTGTTTTTCTGTTTACAAGACAAGAATTAACACATTGTTGTCGATATTATGATGTATCTGTGTCTGGAATTATTTAAGAGTGAATTGATGTTTCCTATACAATAATTTTACGACGTATTTCTTTCGGCAATCCAAAATCGGTAACATTTCTTTGCTTATTTTACAATGTTGTACATTAAATTATATACCCGTTCGGTAGGTATGTTTTGTTTCACGATATAGTTTGCTTGCTTATGGCGTAAATCAAAAAACGTTTAAACCCTTCTGCATGGTGAAGATCAATTTCACATATCGGAGGTTGTGCTTTATTCCTGTTACATGCTTAAGTCAAATGTGGAGTTTAGCGCTTTAGACTCTGTATAACGTAGACTAACTTTACATGTAGAGTTTGGCAAACCAATAAAATAAAAAACCGGCAAGATAAACTAACATTATGACAATTTCCAACAACTACAGTCAAACCTGTCTATAAACGACACTCAACGGAAGCAGTAAAAGTGACCTTTATAGGCAGGTGGCCTTAATATAGAGGTTCAAATAACATAAATAAAGAACAATTGGGATGCAATTCTACTTACCTTTATAAACAGGTGACCCTTATATAGAGGTGGCCTTTAAGGCAGGTTGGACTGTAGTTTGCATTTGAAAACATTTTATTAAAATTGTCAATACAACCAAGGACACTAAACAACGATCAAACGAAAACGGAAACAAAACAAAAACCACTGATTATAATACTTACGACTTTATACGGGTATTGGAATGATTTAACAATAAAGAATATGATCATAGTAATATCGGATGGTTCAAGAGTCTAAAACACAAAAAGATAGGGATTTTATATAAGTGTTCAAAGTGTAAAATGCTATCAAATCGAACCATTTTCGTCCTTATTATGTGTTATTTTATTGTGATAATTAAAGTAGATTCTACTTTATTACCACAAATCATAAATTAGAACATGTCAACCGCTATTATAATAAAAAGAATCCCTAGAACATGTCAACTGCTATAAACCACAAAAAAGTACAGAGAATCTTGATTTATTGCGGGAAATTAGAAACCATACGAAGGAAATACGGGATTACAATAAGTCGCTTGTATAAGATAAATGATTTTAACATCGGAAGAAATCACACAAAAACTTGTTATCGGTCAATGACAGCGATTGCTAGATTGAAGTCCTTCATGGAAATAGTTAATATTTTATAATTCTGCTTAAAATTGATAAATTTTATAACGAAATAAAGTCTAAAGACTTAGAAAATGTCACACAATGCAACCTTATTTCAAATCGTCTTAGACACTTGACATTTCAAAGTTTTCTAACATGTTTGATATAAAAATTAGTTTTTGTACAATTCAATTTATTATACTTTATACTTTTATCGATATTTTACAATATCATTATTAGATATCAACGAGAGTTTGTTGCGTAAAGAATTGCTGACAATACATTAAATGAATTTTTATTTATTAT
This sequence comes from Anadara kagoshimensis, assembly GCA_021292105.1. NCBI lineage: Eukaryota > Metazoa > Mollusca > Bivalvia > Arcoida > Arcidae > Anadara > Anadara kagoshimensis. The sequence continues at coordinate 53,766,195 of CM037875.1, read as the reverse complement.
TCTATCAATACTTGTTTAAATTGCTATATTTTATTAAAACAATTCTATTTATTATTGCTGCTTAAATTTGCAGAATATTGTAATTCTGGTAATTATTTAGTTGCGGTGTAGAAAAAAAAACTATCTTATTTTTATAGAGGTTAAATAATGATTAACATATTTATTTATTTAGATAGATGAAAACAGAATTTTAGGGTTTAAATTTTCACTTTACATTCTTTTGTTTTATTCTGTTTTACGTATTTTAATCTCATCACTTGGCATCATAAAATGATGCATTTGTCCTATTTACAATTGTGTATCGGTTATCAACTTTCTGATTGCTCAATAGATATTATCATTTTTTTTTTTTTTTTTAAATACAACATTATAGTAGTAAGTATAAAGGCTGAAAATACACAAGCCAAATTATACTCATAGACAAACGATAAAACAGCCATAATTTGGATTATCATGTTTAAAATATTCATAATGAATATTTGTGCAGTATCAGAAAAAATAATAAGTTAAAAAAAGTAAAATATTTGCAAAATTACATTACAGAAAAAAGCAAAATGTAACATATATAGCAACATTAATGTGTTTACACTTACCTTTTCTCATATAAAATATCTATACATCCACGCTATCCCAGATCAGAATACATTTTTTCAATCTTTGTGGAAATGCCTTAAGAGTTAATTTTGAAGCTATTTCGGGTACGCATTACCTTTCCACAAAAACATACCTTAATCACTTTATAAAACACATATTGATCTCACTAATGTATAGGGGTGGTTTCAGCTGCTAAAATACTTTATCTTATGGCTTGTATATTGATTTCACTGCCATTCAAAGAACTATAATATTGATTAAACGTGTGAGAAGACATGTATTGATCCTCAGTAACCAATATGGTAAGCGTTACTCCTTTGAAGCTTGGCAGTGTATCCTTTACTGAGGCTCACGGAAGCTTAACGCTAACTTTAATCAGACGTAAAATCTACTCAATCAGGCTTTTGTTTTCAATCACCGTTATTTAATATGTATAATTATTATGATTTCTTCTGTGTGATCGATGAGGTACAGATTTGGTACTATCAGACTTGTATGTCAAATGTTATACATCAAGAAATATCGGAATCTGATTGTAGAATGGCCAGAAAAAACGATAAAGTAATTACGGCGCTCCAATTGAATTTTGAAACATTAAACTAAGATAAATTCTACTCTTCAAATCATCACTTCTTCTTTGTTAATTTTATGAAATAAAACATAATATAGAACACATTTTTACATTGTGTTTGCATTTTATCCGAACAAGTAGTATCAATATATATATTTTAAAGTTCTTGCTCAGGTAAACACCTTCTTCTTAGAAATAATGCATCATCTATATTTAGGAAAAAGACGTCTTCTGCAATCTCAAACAGCATTTTTATATACATTGAAAAAACATTAACATTATATATCTAAGCATGGTGCTTACAAAAATTGTTGAATTAGCGATATTGCGAACAATGGCTTACAATGCCCTCAAAAAATTTTAAACTGAAGCTTAACGCTATCTTAAATCAGACGTAAAATCTACTCAATCAGGCTTTTGTTTCAGTTTTCAATCACCGTTATTTAATATGTATAATTTTTATGATTTCTTCTGTGTGATCGATGAGGTACAGATTAGGTACTATCAGACTTGTATGTCAAATGTTATACATCAAGATCCAGAAATGTGGAAATCGCACTGTAGAATGTCCAGAATTAACCGGGTATGTGATGTAGTGATTGATTCCAAATTGATTCTGAAACAATTAAACTAAGATGGATTTCTCCCTACAAATTACTCTCTAATTTGTCTTTGTTTAAGAGTAAAAAACATAACTAATCCGTGTTCGAATCACAATCCAGAAGCATAGTGAAAAACCTTGAAACTAACAAATTAGCTTAAACTCGTGAACTCCCACCAATGAAGTAAAGCCGGATGCTCCGGAAGGGCAAGAACTCCTTTAGTTTGCACACCCACAACGTGCATAATCAAACTTCAGTGAACGAAACATGGGACTATGGGACGTCAAATATATCCAGAGCAATTTTTGACGCAGAGACATAATACTTGTCAACAATAATGTGATGACGGCCAAAGGTGGAACACATCTTTTCATTGACCTTACATTTTGTTCCAAAGAAGTAGTACGAACATATTATCAAGTTCTTGCACTGTTAAAATGCCTCCCAAAATAATTCTAAATTTAGGAAACAGGTAGATATATATCTACGGCAGAGAACCTTCCCTTATGATGTATGATGTCTCTGTATCCAAAATTATCTTGGAAAAATATTGACGTTCCATAGTTCCTTTTATCTTTAATTTTGATTTTAAATTTCATGTTGCAGATGTAGCTAATAGGAGGCGCTTACCCTTCTGGAGCACCCGGTCTCACTTCTCTTGTAGAAGTTCATGTTTTAAACATCATTTACCTTTTTTCAAGGGTTAAATTTGTGTTTGTGTATGGGGTTTGGACATGGACCGCTATGTTTGTGTTTGCATTTTGGATATATACCGCTATGTTTGTGTTTGACTTTTGTAATTGTGGTTTGGAAATGTACCGGTGTGTTTGTGTTTGACTTTTGGGGTAGTGATTTGGACATGGACCGGTATGTTTGTGATTGGCTATTGTCATTATGGTTTGAACATGGACCGTCTCGTTTCACAAATTAAATGTGAACGTTCAAACAAAGAATCGATCGCTATAAGTTCAATTTATGCTTAGTAATCAGACATATATCAACCAACTCCAAAAGAATCATTGTGTATAGGCTCCTTGCAAATATTCACAACGTTTTACAGCATATAGAAGTCTTTGTCTGTATCAATATACCAACTGTCGGTCTGTTTAGACATAAATTGACTTTTTCCTGTGTCCTTTTATATGAAATTACACCAAAACATCTTTACTGAAGACTACAATCAAACAAACTTCACACGGAATCAGCTTCTATTCTTCGTTTACAAATTGAACAAGTAGTTATTTATTCCGATGTCGAAAAGACCCTTTAGAGTTATAGATGGCCGGTATGTTTATGTTTGTGTGATAAATAGATACATGTATTTAACGAAACATATGTAAATAAGAAGACACGATATACATATTGATATTAACTTTTAAGGTTAAGTAAAAATACAACATACCAATCCATGTCAAAACCACAATCCTAAGCAAAGTAACAATTTGAAGCCGGTAAATTAGGTTAAACGCGTGAACTTCCACTAGGGATGCGAGGCCGGGGTTTTTGGAAGAGTAAGCACCTCCCGTTAAGCTAGCTACGTCCGCCACGTGTAATAGAAACAGAATATTCTTTATGATGTTCTGTAGGTTCTGTTTTATGGTTTCTGTTATCTCAACATACTCGATGGACGTCTTTCATAAAGCAAAATAGTTGATTTATCAAAACTATCCGAGATTACATTCGTAGCTTGACTTAGCTAATATCATGTTTATGTCCACAAGGAACTGGAAATGTGACAACCATTTATAAAATGAAAATGTCGCTATTTATTTTAGCTTTATGTGGATAAATGTGCCACAATTAAGTTTTATCAACTACAAAATTGCACAGCATTGACTTAACTCGATTTATCTTTTATTTTAACATGACGACTTTGACAAAGAAAATATCCCCTGTGGTAGACATGCAGTTTTATATTAAACCCCAGACTAAAATAACCATGTAGTACATCACAGGTATCTAACAAGCCATCACAGACCTGAGATCAAACGATAGAGCCAATACTCCACAGTCTCTTTACAAAGAACAAAGCTTTCTACCTTGCGTGTTGCACATCACTTTATAAGCCGTTGGTTCATTAGGGAGGTCACACGTTTTGAACATTTATGATCTTACATGATATTTTAAGAATATTTGCATTTATACTTTCGTGCATGTGTTAGGAACATTACCGACCGTCTAAATGGATGTTTTAATGATGGTTACAAGCGTATTGCGTGATGTCATTACGCAGTAATCATGTCCAATCACTCTTCTAGACTACAGCATCGGCGCTTATCGGTAATACATGTATCTCTATCATCCTCTCTCTCAGATAGTTACATCACCTAAGTCATAAATAATAAAGGTAATTAGATTGCTTCTTCAAAAATCTATGTATTAATTCTTAGTGATAATTTCTAAGTAATGATTATAAGTGATAATTCCTATGTAATGATTATTACTAAGAATTCCGCTAATTCCGTCTTTGTGTGATAAACGTTATCATGGTAATGAAAATATAATAAACGAGAAAACAGTTCTAGGAAGACTTGAGCATGTTTGGCAACTTTTAAAATGCAAGGATTCAACATATTATCATGACAGTTTTGTGAGGCTTCTATAAAATGGAAAATGGAAATTAATAAAAATATTATCTATTACAGATTAATAAACGTATATAATGCAAATGGCTTCTTTTTATTGATATGTACTAAACGTGATATCATAATTCTGAAAGAATTATTATTAATTTATTGGCCAAAATGAAATATCACATATATTAACTAAAACCGTTGGTGCGTTCGTTTCATCTGTTGATACTTTGAACTATAAAACTCATAAACAATCATTGCTAAATAAGTATCTTTATTTTGTTAATGATATAGCTTCAGCAGTAGCATTATGATTACATGGTAATAATGGTGTTACTGTAACTTGTTATATTGCAACATGTTATTTGATATGTTGCTCTAGTTATTTTTCACGACTCATAGGTACTTAAGACGGTTTATGATAACAAGTTTACGTTTCAACCCCAAAGAAAATATTAAGCTGATAAGCTTAATCCGTGCTTTCTTGAAATATTCATTTAGTTACTGTATAGAAAATCGCATGTCCTTGAATTCAATTAATAACAAACATTAATTTGAAAACATCAAACGCAAGCAAAATACGAACGATGCAACTTTATGATAAAATAGATAAATAAGACAAGAAAAGACACAAGCATAAATGTATTTCGTTAACTTCAAAAGGTCCCTATTTTGGACGAAAACTGAAGTGACTGTTCAGTGGTGTTGTCCCAAACTATTTCACTTATTTTACAACGTCTAGACGTCATTAAATATAAAATAATAAGATGATAAAGTTAACCGACAACCCAGATTTTTGTGCATAAAAATGTTATATTTTATACTGACTTAATCATTATCATTTTAATAACATGTTAATTGGATAATACACAGCAGAAACCTGTACTATTTCGCCTTTAATTCTCCAGTTGGCGCCTGAGTTGGGAGTTCAATTATCTGTGTTGTGTTCTTGTATGCATTGACTATTGTCAAGTACACGAGTTTTAGTTATTAATTACTCTGTTCTATTGGGAAAATTATTCTGAATTGACAAAATTCGTTTTTTTTACCTAAAACCTGTCAAGACCCTATCTTCGTTAACAAAGGATCAATATGATGACACTCTTATTCTAATCAAAATCTGATGTAATTTATGCTCCGTAACACGAAGAGGAAATTTAAACTTAAAAGTTAAATGATCGGATCGATTTCCCGGAAATCCCCTTCTTACAAGTCAATCAAAATTGTTTCTGAATTCCGTTTCAGGAAGTTTATAAAACAGAGGGGATTAATCTATCATGTCTTAACCAGATCGTGCTGTTCCATTGAGATGAACATGAGTGCTGACTACAACAACATATTGTATACAACAATATTTCGAGGTTTTAATGCAATTTATAAAACAAAGAAGAAGAATGGACATTTTATATATTTGTGGCTAGTCAGGAATTTGAAAAAGCTAAGAAAACTTAAGAAAATACTCAAAACTTGAATAAGTATGTTTTTATGAAACATGTGAAATGTCGAGTCTATTGAAATTATATCAAGCAAGGTAATCAATTTTGAAAATATTTCATAAAACTAAAGAACACTTGTGGTGGAGCCCATTGAGACTAATATTTTTATCAAAAGGAGATTCGATAATGCAACATACACCTCAAAATATGAGGAAGCGAGCCCCTATAAGATAGTTTTGAGTTATCTGACAATCCCAATTTAGATTGCCAAAAATACAAAAAGAACAAGCAAAATTGTTATGAGGCTGTCACAATAATGTATAAACCGAAATGTCACACAGACAGTTTTATTCACGGCTGCACAACAACTAAAGATAAATTCCCAGACCCGTTCACGGCTGCACAACAACTAAACATAAATTCCCAGACCCGTTCACGGCTGCACAACAACTAAAGATAAATTCCCAGACCCGTTCACGGCTGCACAACAACTAAAGATAAATTCCCAGACCCGTTCACGGCTGCACAACAACTAAAGATAAATTCCCAGACCCGATTGATACACATACTAAATAATAAAAACACTAACAGAGAAAATGTTATCAGGAATTCATCAACTCCGAGGGAAATATAAATTGACATTGAAGCACATAAAACTAGAACCAATATAGCGAGTTATCATTACAACCAAAAACAAGTTAATACATTCTTTGAGCTGTATGATGTATTTATTGTGATGCTAGAAACCTTTATATCACTTCATTTGTTAAGATATCAATTTCATACACCGTCGATTTCCTCATAAATGGCTCTTTTGCATTTATTATTGCAGAATGCGTTACATTTCAATTACGTTCTGTTGGCACTTATCGCTTACAAGTTTAGATCTTATATCCTAAGGGGCTTTATACATTCATTTTGATTTTTTAAAAGTAATTACATTTTTATGAAATCTTACTTTAAAGACATTGCTGTTAAATTTTGTCTCCATTTTGTTTCCGTGCGATAAGGCCGAGGTTGTCCTCAATGAATAAGTTTTACAAATGTGTATGTACATGTATTTTAAAAATATATAATGTACGTAGACAATTTTACCTAAATTTTCAAGTACAAAATCTAACAATATAGGTCCATGTCTTCATCAGATTCCTTAACATTGAAAACTGGCAATGTAAATACCTTAATTCCCACTAGGGAAGTGAGCCCCGGTGCTCCGGAAAGGTCCATTAAACACGTGTTCTTCAAATCAAGACATACCTGTTTGTTGTAACAGACTATTTCACGAAAATCAGAAACAAACACAATTAGATAGTTGTAAACAGACTATATAACCAATAACATTTACAACAAACATACACGGCTCGTTACACATATATTATCACCACGACTTTGAATAGACAGGTGGATATGATGGAATAAAAAACAAACATACTAATCCATATCCGAATCACAATCCAAAAGCAAAGTATATTTTTTTGGAATTGCTAAGTTAGATTAGACACTTGAACTTCCACCAGGGAGGTGAGGCCGGTGGCTCCGGAAGGGTAAGTACCTCCTCTACACCCTCAATGTGTGTGATAACATGAAAAAAACTAGGAATCTTCATTCATCTTTAATCCAATACTTATATATTCATGAAAGTGTTTGACCTTGGCATTGTATTGTCTTGCCCTGTAATTCTTTGGTGATGTTAGAACATTATACAGAATTGTTTTAAGTTACCTGTTGGAAGGTGCACGGTTATTTTTCACTCAATGAATTAAAACGCTTACTTAAATGAACATTTCAAAAATACCGGAGTGTGTCATGTGACCCGTGTACTTATATATGTAAGTGGATTTACGATGAAACAAAACTGTGTTTTTACCAAGTTACCAATTCTCGTCATATTAGAGACTATTCATCAAACTTATGTACAGCAACCCATAAGAAATCAACTCCTGGTGTTTTGTGTAAGTAATTGGGTTACACTACCCTGTAAATAGATTGATTTTTATCAAACTTGCATATATGTAATCCAACATGAGTCGATGCGTCGCATACCAAATATAGGCGCATAGGCCAGGGGTCAAAAGCGTAAAAGCCACAAGGTCAAATTTTAGAAATAACTCGGTAATGTTTGAGTCTCTCAAGAGACCTTTCTAGTTTATTATTTTGCTATCTTGTAAAGAAATAACACCACCATTGACTGTTTCACGTAGCGCATGTAAGATTGATTCAGAATAAAATTCACTGAGTTGTACAATTTATTTTCACGTAATGACTTTAACTGTTCATTTGCGTTCCTAAACAAATGTGATTTCCATAGTGATGCCAGATATTAAAATAACTTTTAAATCCAGTAGATTAAATTGGCAATTAATTTCGGCCTTGGTTAAACTTATTACAACAAAGAAATTGATATTTCAATTACAATGTTATATTGACTGAGTGGTAAAGATCAGAATTCAGCATTAAAGACTCCCGTAGTTTATTTATTCCTATACAGCGGAGGTGGATATAATTCCTTTATTTAATGATACATAATCTTGGGAACTGCTTCATTTAATGAATTAATTCAGCTAGCTCCGGGAAACATACAACTTTCAATTAAATATAACTGAAGTAAAAAAGAATTATTATAGCGAAAACGAATACATTGTAACTCAACAGTTAAGAAAAAGCGATGCTTGAAGCGGTGGAAGAATAACACGTAATAGAAAGTAATTACTGAATGTATAGCTCAGCTCTAGAAACGACGATATGAAGGATATTTCTAAGAGCTATCTGCAGGTGTTCGAAAACAAGATTCCTTAGTTGTCTATTTATACTTGGTTTTATTCTGACTATTGTATTGGTATTATTCTGTTTATTGAATAAAAATATTGTTTTGCTGACAAAGTCGCTGACCTGTTTATTCGGGTTATTAAGTTCATTAAATACCATCCGTGTGGTCAAACTTTATAAAGAGATGATGCGTACTTTCTTAACAAGTCAAAATCAAATATGGTCTTTTCTCAATGGATCTCCATAAAAACACCGAATTGTATCTTCGCTAAGAATTGACAAAGCCCAAAGATGGTTAATAGTGATGTTTCATAGCATTTTTTCTCATTTTTCAATGTATCTTCCATAGTAGTGTTATCCCTCTATGTTCAAAATCGTCGTAAGTTTTAGAATTATTTGTCTGAAATTACTTCTAAAAGGTATTTGGCTGACAGTAATAATTTTTTAACAGACTTGTCGAACATTTGAAACTGCGGTAAAGAATTAGTTCCAAGTCAACAACTCATCGACAGCTAATATCTTTTTCTCGTTAGTTTTTTTTCCACTAGATTTTCATATCTCGACCACTCGGCAGCAAAGCTTCGACGCCTTGTTATCACTTCTGTGTTAAACTTTCAACAGGTCTGTACTAAATGTGCATGAATATGTTATATATATATATTTGTTATGTATTATTTTCGCTTTGTTTTCGATGTTTTGACTATTGTTAAGCACATTCTTTTCAGCTACGAAGTCCTTCTGTTACCCCGAGTACCACCTCTGGCGGTGTAGAGTGAAAAAATAATTTGTTAATAGATTCTTTGAGATAACGTTACAGGTAAAACAGAAGAAACTAAAATCTAGGTAAATCAATAGGCTGGCCGGTTTGACTTTGCTTGGTATCACTTTAATAGGTATTTCTATATCGATCGAATACAATACAATACAAAAATCTATTCCGGACTCCTATAAATTATTCGTTTCTTCAGTACATGAAATTGCTTTTTTATTTAATTAAAAACCCCAAAGCTTACTAGTAACAGCTACAAGGGAAAATGCTACTTATATTAATTTAAAGTCAAGGTAAAAATTAATTACTTCTAGTAAATTGGAAAGTAAAAACCAACCCAAGTGGAAAATTTTACACATTGAACTATTTATGGATAGTTTTTGCTAGAAAAACTGCAGAGTCAATATTAGTTTGAGTTGATATTGGTAAATTACAATCACATTTTAGTATGTTTTAATGAAATTGCTTTGCAATGCTGTTACCAATTAACAAGTCAAATATAATAACCATTTCAAGGGCTGGCTGATTTCATTTATTTCTTTTTATATAACAGTATTTACTCCGCTATATTAATTATAAAAGATTATCAAAAAGACATGGTTGCCCTTTGTTAAACTAGAGGCTCCCAGGAGCCTGTATAGCTCACCTAGGTAGAGGTGTTGCAGAATGAAAATCAACAGATTGTCTAATGTTTAAATAAATGCTTGAAATTTATTACACAATATTTATTTCTATCACAAAATTTCAATATTATTTCCTTTCAAAACTAAACCATATTTCAAAATTTTGAGACAATACATACCAAGTATCATCGACTTTTCATGTATAATACCTGAGAAATTTTCCTTATCCAAAAACTGGTCAATGGACCATGAAATTAAGGTCAAGGACAAAAGCAATAAGGCAGTCTGACTGATGTACTATCCAAGATCAAGCTATATACCAAATATCATTGACCTACCATGTGTTAGGGGTTTTAGAGAAAGCGATCTTTGAAATTGTTCCCATAGGGTCCAATGTTAACCTATGTTTCCCGTTGGCAGCTATCTTAGATTAGGTGCAGACTAAAAAAAAACACCACCCAAAGACTATTGTGGCCAAGTTTGGTTCTAATTGGCTTAGGGTTTTAGAGAAAAAGATCTTTGAAATTGTTCTCATAGGGTCCAATGTTAACCTATGTTCCCCGTTGGCGGCCATCTTGGATCAGGTGCAGACTAAAAAAAACACCGGTTTCAGAAGGTACCATCTAAGGACTACTATGACCAAATTTGGTTCCAATTGGCTCAGTAGTTTCAGAGAAAAATATCTTTGAACGTATTTCCCATAAGGTCCAATGTTAAAATATGTTCTCCGCTGGCGGCCATCTTGGATTTGGTGTGGCCCTCAAAAACCCCAATGTTGTAAGGGGCCATCCAAAAACTATTGTGGCCAAGTTTGGTTCCCATTGGCTAAAGGGTTTTAGAGAAAAAGATCTTTGATATTGTTCCCATAGGGTCCAATGTTAACCTATGTTCCCCGCTGGCAGCTATCTTGGATTAGTGGAGACTTAAAAAAACACCGGTTTCAGAAGGTACCATCTAAGGACTACTGTGACCAAGTTTGGTTCCAATTGGCTCTGTAGTTTCAGAGAAAAATATCTTTGAACATATTTTCCCATAGGGTCCAATGTTAATCTATGGTCCTCGCTGGCGGCCATCTTGGATTAGGTGCGGACATGTAGGACACAATTTTTAAAGTAGACCACCCAAGGACTGTTGTGACAAAGTTTGGTTGCAAATGGCCCAGCGGTTTCTGAGGAGTTGATCTTTAACGACGGACGGACGACGGACGACGACGACGACGACGACGGACGCCAAGTGATGGCAAAAGCTCACATGGCCTTTTAGGCCAGGTGAGCTAAAAAGAAATTACTTCCACCGCATCAGTGAATAAACGTTTGCCATACATTCAATTCCTGTTCTAAATCATAATATGTTTTATAGTATGCGAGTGGTTGCCTTGTCTTATTTTGTTATTTTGTATGTTGATATTTCTTGCATTGTCTGTTTCCAAGTAAAATTTTGGCTTAATTGTATAGTTATGACCTTATAATTTTCTTTTCTCTTCATTTTTTGAAATATGCTTCATGCAAAAAAGTAAGACTGGTTATGTTTTCAATGTCTAAATGTGTTTTGGTTGTTCACAGAAACTAAAAATATACATATTTTGGTATACAAAATGTTGTCAAAAGAGATGCGATTCATAATAACAACTGTCATTGTAGAGGGTATCACTTCATTCCACAAAACGTCTGTGTAAATGATTCCTTTAATACTCCCCAATATTGATAGCAGATACAGAATTGAGATATTGCGTTGGTTTCTAGACACCTACATGTTTCTGAATCAGTCATCAGTCGTCATCTATTTCTATATATCAACATTTGACAACTACCGGATAACTCAATAGATAAATTGTTAACCTTTATAAAAGATGGTTCTATAACACTGAACTGAAGCCTGACATCAGTATGATATGACAGACAGGCTCATCACAAACTGTGTAACTGATCGGACGCAAACATTATATATAGCAGAAACCTTCAGAAAAAACAAATATCATAGATTAACCCCGATTTCCGCGAACAGCTTCATTCTTCTTAAATTATAAACCCAGATTAATAAAATATTTTGAATAATGTATTTTTGCATTGAGACTTCTAGATTACAATGAGGAGGGTCTGAGGGTGTTTAATTGTAATAATTGGAATAATTAGAATTGATAGTTGTAATTTTCCCGTCATATTTAGAAATCAATGAGGTTAGTTATTGACATAATGTTTCTACAAATGAAATATTTAAAATATTAACTATCTTGCATATAACACCTACTTTGATAAGCAAATCAAGTTTTTTGTTATCATTTGTCAGTAAGTTCTGGTCTTTTACATCTTCACATCCGCCATTAAGTTAGGAATTGATTGATTGGACGATTGATTGACTAAAATGCACCCCAGCTAAGAATATTTAACAAATCGGGACATCGCCAGTTATATATGAAATTACAGAATTATTTAACTTTGCAGGAAATATCTAACTTGCTGCACTTAGCATGACACGGGGATGAGGTTTTAAGTTTACTTTGAAACGACCCCGTTTTCATTTCAATATTTCAAAGTTGTCGAGGTGCTTAGTGAAACAACAGTCACTACCAGTTTTTAAGTCTTTCAAGCCAGGTTTCGAATCCCGGTCATATACGAAACAAACACGCTACCAACTGAACTATCGTAATGCTTACGTATTATTTCACTTTGTTACCAGCTTCGGATAATACATTTGTTTTTTAGAATTATTGAGTATTTCAGCACTACCTTTTTTATGTTCCCCGTCTTTTTTAATAAAACACGACACTCCATTAAATACGATTTAAATGACACACACGTTTTTTATATAAACTATCGATTTTCCTCGCTTTCCCGACTTTAATCGAATTGATTTTGAAGAAGTAAAGTTGCCGTAAAAGGAATTCAGTAATAATTTTTTTTCAGCAATGGACTTATGTCAAAATCTGGAAATCAATTCAACAAGAAAAAAAGAAACCATCCTAATTTTAAAAGCAAAACTCCATAGTTATGGAAGTAAGTATTAAATGCATTTTAATGGTTTGGATTTAATGGATCTGTCTATCTAGAGGTCCCAAACGTCAATAGGGACAGAATCAGGTTTTTATTTTGTCGTAAACATAAATGTGTCTTTAAATGTATGATATATCTACTCCGTATTGTTGATGTTTTTAGTCGTTCGTGAAAAACAACAAATGGAAGCACCACAATCAAAAACAATACCATTTACTGTGAGTTTAGTAACTACTGATTGTATAAAAGACACATAGTTATTCCTTCTTAAAAAAGTTGATATCATTATTCCATATGTCCATCGTAATTCCATTGTTTTATGATAAAAGAGTGGTCATTGCAGCTATAAGCGTTTATGTTGTCTTGTTTTATTTTAACTTTTTGATAATTACGATAATAAATGAATCATTTTCTATCATTGTGATATTTGCTCAAGTATTTTCTGAAGTCAATAAGACAGACAGTGGGAAATGGCTTGAGTCGGAGACAGACATCTTGTAAAGTCTACTATGTCTAAATAGCCATATCATGTCCCTATCCTAGATAGAGTTGCCATTCCATAATTCCATATTCCTTTCATTTTCATTTGATTACACACGTGGCGCTATAGCCAGCTAAAGAAGTGGTGCTTACCCTTTCAGGTACCCGACCTCACTTTCGTGTGGAAGTTCACTTGTTTACTTTAATTTGCCAGTTTTCAATGTTTTCACTTTGCTTTCGGATTATGATTAGGAACTGGATTGGTATAATTTGTTCTCATTAGTTTCTTTGATATTTCTTGTTCTTATTTGAACTGTCTATTGCCAAGTACGGTTAAAGTTACAAAAGGCTATTTCATTTTATGTCAGATTATTCCACCTTCATTTTTACTGAAGCATGAGCCTTGTCATGTTTTCTGAAGTAAATCGGGCAAAATAGAAGTATTCGAGTCAAAATGTTCCCGTCAGAGGTGTGCGCCTTGTTGTGTCTTCTCTGTTTGACTCTGTTTTAGTGACTTTCTATTTATATAAATATCTAACTTACCAGGAAGTATTTAAGGTGCATGACACGGGGATGTGGTTTTAAGGAGGTCATAGAGAGAGCCTTGGAAAATAATTCAACTATAGATTTTAAAAATGTTTTGCATACAGGTAGATAATAATGACTTGTATCACATATCAAAAAATTAAGTCCACTTTGAGAAATAAAATAAGAGTCATTCCCTTTGAAAGTTGTCTCCCCTGTCTTGTTCTAATGGCTGTACAGCTATTTAATATAAACGCTTATAACTTTATGCAAACAGTGAATGAAATGTGTCATTTTTGCATAAATTTGGGTTTAAAAAAAATTAGTTGTAATAATCTGATGCCTATAATAGAAATAAATGGAAATTGGATAGAAAAGTTTCATAAAAATGGCAAAATTTCAATGTAGTTATAGCCTCTAAAATGTGCATAAAATTTTTTGGACTATATTTTTTTCAAAAAGATGCATTTTGAAGAAGACATAGAGGTGCATATCATATCTAAAATGAAGGTACCTTTGTGGAATAACTTTTGAGTAATACCGTTATTGTAACGGAAAAAGTGCAAAAAAAAAAACAAGAAATCCGGGATGGTATTTGAACCGTTATCCGATTTGGAACGAAATATTTTTCTTCCGGAGAAGCGACGTTGCCTACATAACTATGTACTTACACTGACGTAAAAGACCATTTATGTTTTGTTTATCAAAGTTACCACATATCATTCATTATTTTTTTTTAAATCATCAGCTCCTGTACATCCGGACGCATTATTTTTAATAAATCATAAATACACGATCAGTTTTAGGATTTTAATGAATGAACACTACTACGGGGAGGCATGTTGTAGTATCAACAATATAAAAAAGTCAAAGTGTAAATATTACAAAAAAGATAGATAATATAGCATAATGTATATATCAGTTCAATAAAAGCAGTATCAAATTTAACTTTGAAACATTACATGAAGTATTTTAAATATTATTGAAACAAGCTCTCCAAATGCGCCTCAGTCAAGTACTACACAAATGTATACATTTCGTTACGTCACTCTCAAGTTGTCAACACGGCTTTATTCAAAACAATGATCATCTTGCAGGCAAATATTTGAGAGATTCTTTTTGATTAACGACGAAGTGACAAATGTGATGTCAGAAAAGATGTTTTGAAAGAAAAGTTTATTGTTATATCATGTATGTTTGTGCAAGACCATAACAATCTTGCCGATTGATATATCAACAACCTTAAGCGTGAAACATTCTCATTCACTTATGGCAAGCAGGAAGACCTGTTATAAAACAGCAGCAGCTGATGACGATGTTACCGTGGTAAGACTCGGCAATATCGTAAACAGAGTGAAGGTTCTTTTCCTTCGGACGACGAATCTACCATACGCTTCAATCGACATCTGGAGTTATTTTTGGTTAAAAAAACCGCTATTTATTGGAATAAAATCTCACATGGAGTAGTATTTCCATCTCTTGTTTTTTTTGCTTTTTTTAAGTCAGTGAACTTCAAATAGTCATTAGTTTCAGTAGGATTTCAAGTCGCATGATCGTTATCCGAATCAGGTTCGTACCGTTTCCCGACTTTGATATCATAATCAACATATTTTTCAAAGTCATGTGACCGCTGTCTGTCACTACCTTAAGGTTATTTTGAAACAACCCCGACCATACATACGAAACAAACACTCTACCAACTGATTTCTTACGTATTATTTCAGTTTGTTTGAAAAACAAAACAGCTCAGGATACGTATAATTAAAACTGTAATACATTTGTACTTATTACAATTATTCAGTATTTCAGCATTCATGTTTCTATTTCATTTTCCTCGTCTTTTTTTTTAATAAAACATGGGAGATACCCTATCAACACAATTAAATGATCCACACGTTTTATATACACTATCGATTTTGCTCGCTTTCCCAACTATAACCGATTTGATTTTGAAAAAAGTAAAATTGCCGTAAAAGGAATTCAATGATAAATTAATTTTCAGAAATAGACTTATGTCAAAATCTGGAAATCAATTCAACAAGACAAATAGACTCCGTTCTAGTTTTAAAAGTAAAACTCCACAATTATGATAGTGAGTATAAAATTTAATGGATCTGTCTATCTAGAAATTTCAATCGTGTCAGGATCAGGTTTTTATTTTGACAAAAATGTGTCTTTAAATGAATGATATGTCTACGTATGGTTGATGTTTTAGTCGTTCGTGCAAAACAACAAATGGAAGTACCACAATAAAAAAACAATGTCATTTACTGTGCATTTAGTAACAACTTATTGTATAAAAGAATGTTCATTGCAGCTATATGCGTTTATGTTGTCTTGTTTTTTAATTTAGTTCGTTTGATGTTTGTTGTTCTCGTTTAAATTGCCAATTATAGCTACAAAAATTATTTTCTTTGTTTTTGCATTGTGATTCGGAGATTGATTTATATATTTGTTTTCATTAGTTTGTTTAATAGTTCTAATTCTTACTTGCATTTTCTATTTCCAAGTACGGTTTAAACAAAAATTCTTATTTCATTTCATGCCAGGTTATCCCCCCTTCATTTTTCTGAAGAATGCGCCATGACATTTCTTCTAAAGTAAAGACAAAATGGAAGTTATTGAGTCAGAGATGGGTGCCTTGTTGTGTCTTCTATGTTTGAATGTGTTTTAGTGACGTTTTATGTTCACGGAAACCATTAAATATTCACATTTAAGACACATATTAATTGTACCAATAATTAAGATTCATAATATGGCCTTTGATATCGTGGCGGGTGTAGATAGATAAACAGGAGGTGTAGCCTGGCGTCCCTGGTTGATCACTTGTTTAATATAATTTGTCAGTTTCATAGTTTTTATGTTTTAGGATAGTGATTTGAACATCGATTAGTATGTTTGTTTTTATTTGAGAGATTATCACTCTATAACACAAAACTTCTGTCTGAATGAATCCTTCAATACTCCCCGCTATTGGTAGCAGATACAGAATTAAGATATTGCATTTGTTTCTAGACACCTACATGTTTCTAAATCAGTCATCAGTCGTGATCTATTTCTATATATCACTTTTTCACAACTACCGGATAACTAAATATAGAAAACGTTAACCTTTATAAAAGATGGTTCAATAATACTAAACTGGGACCTGGTATTAATGTGATATGACAGACACAAACTGTGTAACTGATCAGACGCAAGCATGATATGTATCAGAAACCTTCAAAAAACTTAAATTATAGATTAACCTCAATTTCCGAGAACAGCTTAACTCTCCTTATATTTAAAACCCAGAAAATAATATATTTTGAATAATGTATTTTTTCATTGAGACTTCTTGATTATAATGGCCGTACCGGAGGGTTTTTGGAATTATGAAATATGGAAAGATGGAAATTGATAATTTACCGTTAAGAGACTTCTTTCATATTCAGTAATAAACAATTTCATAGCAAAATGTTTTTGAAAATAAAATATTAAAAATATTTAAATACCATGACACCAACTTTCCTTTCACGTAATAGAAATCTTTTATTTCTAATCATTTAACAATTTGCCTTTAAGAGATAAAATTCTTTCATAACAAAATAAATTGTGACTCTTTCAATACAGGAAACCAAATTTTTGTTTGTTGTCATGGGTCAATTATAAAATAAACGGGAATACTAAATTACTAATTTTACCAGTTAAAATTTACTCATACATCTTTAAATCAATCGTTTTCTTTAACTTTGAAAACTGAAAAGTAGTTCATATTACCTTTACTAAAATAGTAATACAGTAACAGTTTCCTTTTTAGAATTAAAAGAAATGGTATTTACTATTTTCGCACTTCTTTTTTTTATTTTGCGGATTCCTCGTCTTGTTTTTAATAAAACATAAGAGACACCCCACCCCATTAATCACGATTTAAATGTTACAAACATTTAATTTATACATTCGATTTTCCTCACAACTATAATTGATTTGATTTTGAAAGAGTAAAATTGTCAAAAAGGAATCCAAGGATAAATTAAATTTCAACGATATGCCATCTCGAAATCAATCGAAAAACCAGTTCTCTTCCTGTTTTGAAAGTATTAAAATAGTACAACGCCTTAATTATGTAAGTGACTATCAAATGCATTCAATTTGTACTAGTTCTGTCTATCCTGAAATCCCAATCTTCAATTGTGTCAGAATAAGATTTTTATTTGTAATTAATAAAATGTTTCGACATTAATTCCGGTATAGGTTATTTCTAATCCAAACGATTATTGATTTATTACATGTAGTTTTAAAAACCATTAAAACTTTAGTGTTGGTCAACTTGCTTATAATCCATTGCAAAAGTAATTGGAGAAATGTCATTACAACAAACTGAGTAAGATAAAAGGCGTCATGTTCCACAGTAAATGTAATTGTCACCCGATACATAATATAAAACAAATACAAAGGTGAAAAATAAATTAGTTTTCAAAGATAACCTTCTTTTCAAACTTCCAAGAACTCGCTTTAAAAACCGTCCCAAGGATTTAGAAATAAGGTGCTACATTTAGCCGATTCTTTGAAAATCTCTATTGAAATAACTAGACCAATTTGAACCGAGGTCAATGTAATGCAAGATATCTCTATATGTATTAGATTCAATTTTGCACAAACAAACTTCCAACGCTACCCGATATGACCATCGTTAACATACAAACGTGAAAAGAAGAAAAGTCATTCACATCATTTGTAAGGATTTTCATCCTAAGAATTCTTTGGCTCATTTTGGGCTGAATATGCAAATAAGCTTCTTTTTCAGACAGTTCCTTCAAAATAAAAATAAATTTGAATCAAATATCAGGTAATTGGATTTATATGAACCAGATTTAAGTTGGTACGAAATACACTCTCTTGGCATCAAAAGTTATAAATTTTTGGGGCGTCAGAGGCACCTCACCATGCCTACTCCTAAGAGAAAACGAATTATTTTATTATCTTAAAAATGATAGCTGTATTTATTCAATTTGCATGATTTGTTCGTGCTGTTGTACATTGAAAAGGAATTAATGTATCCTGCTGCTGTTTGAACTCGGATATATCAGCATGAAACTTCAAGGAATGGCTTAACCTGACTTAATCCTTATTGCTACATTGATTAAAACCCGTCATTATGAAAATGTTTTTAATCACAAAGAGTTATTTAAAATGACAAGGCTAGGTGGCTATGTTCACCGGTCATAATGACTTTGGGAAAATTTGTTTTCAGAACACCGGCGAAAATAAAACAGAGCTCAATATGTGAAATTTTTTTTTTTTTTTTTTTTTTTTTTTTTTTTTTTTTGAAGTTATAAACAAACAGTGTCGTTGGAAAACTGTTAGACCAAATAGTCATTTTGAACTATAGCTTTTATAGAACAAATCTTAGAATGGTATAATAAAAAAGAAAACTCGGGACGGTATTGTTGGCTAGAACGAAAACAGTGTTTATATTTTCGGATTAAAACGTTTATATAGTCGATATACAAAATCATAACATTTTCTTGTTAGCATTCATAAATTTTTTGAATGGTCGTTTATATGAAATGTTGATTGTATGATCTCGAATCAAGATTAGTAAAGTAAACGGAACCAAGAAGTTATCTGGTTTAATGAAAATTATTTAAAGCGTTATAATGAGGGTATTATTTAATGTGGTCCATTTTTGATAAGCATGATGTCTCTGTATCCAAAATAATCCTGGAAATATTTGACGTCCCATAAGTCCCTGTTCCTTTCTTTCATTTTCAAGTTTGATTTCAAACGTGGTGGATATAACTAGCTAGACAGGAGGTGCTTGCCCTTCCAGAAAAACTGCTCTCACTTCGCTGGTGGAAATTCCAGTGCTAAACTTATTTTGCAATTTTTTTTTACTTTCTTTTTGGGATTGTAATTTTGACATTGATCGAATATTGTGTTTGTTTTGTCTTGTTTGTCTGTTAATATCATTTGCTTTGTCTTTTGTTGTGATTTGCGACTGCGTTGGCTGTTGCCTAGTATGAGACAAGTATTATAACTCGAGTAATCCATATGGTTATGTTCACGTAGAGCCCAGTGTAATAAAGCATGATCAAGTAATAAAACTATTTCATTGCGTTTGGTAGACGGATCACCGATAAAATGTTTATTTCCGCAGCACATCGATTGACATTTATTAGTCTGAAAAGAAATCCTTTTAATACATCATAATGCAGGTTTAAAGCCTATAGTTCTCGCTTTCTCAATTGAACACTTTTAATGTGTAGTTTTATGATTGTTAAAGAAGGATAAAGATTAAGTTATGTCAAACTGAGTTAATTGATTTTTTTGCATTTTATTAATCCTCTGATTGATTTGTCCGTCTTTTAAATCTATAAAATCTAGATATACCAATCAATCTCCAAATTACAATTCCAAAACTAAAACTTTGAAAACTGACAAATTAAGTTAAAACAGTTTAACACTTCAACCAGAAAAGTAATGTCAAGTGTTCCAGAAGAGTAAGCATCTCCTGTATATCTAGCTACACCTGCTGCACCTAATACAGCAATGAGGAAACCAAACAGACTGCTTTGTGGTTCTTTTGGATTGTGAAAGATGGTAACTAATCAACTCGCATTCTAGTTTAGAAAATCATTTATTCACATTTGCAGTCAATATAACCGAAGACTCTGAAAACGAGCTGTGAAATAAGTCTGAAACAGGTGTGAATCCTCTTTTCGAAGACACAATTATCGCAATTCTACAAAAGAAAATTTGTTTTACTGTCCATTATTGCTGTGAGTAAGCCAAAATAAACTGGTTGTGTATGTCACTTTGAATTGTAGAACTATTGTAAGCGTATTAATTTTTCTTGGAGTCTCCGTGTTTTCTGAAAATTATGAAAAACAAATTAAAAAATACTTTAACATCTGGTGTTGCTAGCCGTATTTACTCCCAAAAGTGCTTTTTTATAGGGTTCGGTAAATTGGACACATTATTGATTTTTACTTTATAAAATAATTTATAGTATCACTAAAATACATGTTTATGTTGCTGATATGCTAATTGCATCATTACAGCTCGAAATGTATGTAGTCAAAAGCTGCCTAGGTAGGGTTGAAATATTTTATCTACAGTTGATTGAAAATGACAGTTAATATTTTTACTTATCTCAGTTGACTATTCATTTAAACTGTCATGCAAATGGTTTTTATTGACTTCATTATGCTGTATTTGAACAGATCTCGTGAGATGATATGTCACGTTTTTAAAACTAATCATTGGCCTTTAAACATTTCACTTCGAAATGTTATTTTAAGATCAATATTTATTTTTACGAAGTTGATAATTCCGGCACTCAAGTTATTTCAGAAAAGTACGATGTACATGTTCCAATTTTTAGTCACTATAGGCGGACGAGATAGATAAATTTGCATATTTATTGGACAATGATCTTATCTATATGTTTACACATTTTTCAAACTGATCTGGATTACAATACATTAAAATTTATTTCATATTAAAATAGAAATGTTAGATTTAAATAGACAAAAAGCAACCTGCGTGGTTCAAAAAGATTATTATTTTTGTTTGTATTAGTTCTACTATAGACAGTCACATAGTCGGTAACTTAGAAAATAAAATTAGATTTACAAAACAAGGTTAGCATAATCCATGTTGTTCTTCGCCAATGTTACTAGTTACGATGCTTAAAATATGGCGACAGAATTTTATAGAAGATTACTATGGTGAATTATTTAATGGAGCAATATGATTGACTTAAACGGGAGGACATAAGAATATACAAACTATTGACAGAAATCGGCTTCTGGTGATACTGCTGGCAACAAAGAGATAGCTAAAGTATAACCTTGCCATCAAGATTGCTTCTGGTTTCATCTCAGATGATCAAGGCATATAGATGTGTAAATGACTTCATTTTCCCTTAGGTATCTTAAGACTGGTATGTGTTACCAGCCATCAGTTTTCATGTCTGTTTACTTTGAAATATACTATATAGGTAGATGGTTTGACCTTTCCAAAATAATCCCTTGTATCTTTGAGAATGGTGTAAATCCGATATCATCAGAATAATATGATAGACATTCTTATTACATATTGTGTTATTGACCGAACTTAAAAATGATATATATATATATATATATATAATATATACATGGATCCTTAGAGAAAGCAAAAACGACTCCCAGGAATATTCTATGTAGATTTTAGAAGTACACGGAATAATTATATGATGTTCAAGTCCTGTTTTTCGAATAAAATTGCTATGCACTTGAATGCAACCCATAGGAGGAGACAACATTCGAACAAAAAAAATCGATGCTTTTGCATCTGGATTTTATTTAGAATTATCAATATCTGGTTTCAAGTGCAAGCTCGTCATCTAAAAGCTTATAATATCACCTGATAAGTTAACTGCCACTTATTTCTACATTGTCAAATTTCTAAAGCACTGCAACATATTTTATCTCCAAAGCATACAACCAATCATATTTCATTTGCACTTTCTAAGAAAATACCCAAATTCCTCTGAAGAAATTAGAAATACATTATTGCTACATTCATGTAGAAGAACCAAAATAAAATTTAAAAAATGAAAAAAATAAAAGAATGAAAATACAGTTAAAGCCCTTATTTGACTGCATTTTAGTGACCTTCTATGTTTACAGAACGTTATTTGTCAGTTTAAAAGTTTTTACTTTGCTTTAGGATTGTCATTTGGACATCGATAAGTATGTTTGTTTTTTATTTAAAGGCGTATCACTTTATAACACAAAATGTCTCTCTGAATGATTTCTTTAATACACCCATTATTGGTAGCAGATATTGAATTGAGGTATTGAAATTGGTTTGTAGACCCCTACATGTTTCTGAATCAGTCATCAGTCGTCATCTATTTCTATATATCAACATTTGACAACTACTGGATAACTCAACAGATAAAATGTTAACCTTTATAAACGATGGTTCTATAACACTGAACTGAGACCTGACACTCTGAATGATTTGACAGACAGTCCCATCACAGACTGTGTAACTGATTGAACGCAAACATTATATAAAGCAGAAACCTTCAGAAAAACATTAATCATAGATTAACCTCAATTTCCGCGAACAGCTTCATTCTTCTAAGATTTAAAACCCAGAAAACAGTATATTTTGTATGATGTATTTTTTTATTATGACTTCTTGATTACAATGCCGCATCTGAGGATGTTTTGGAAGAATTGGAATGAGAATTGATAATTTATCGTTAAAAGTTTTACTCCATATTGAGCAATTAATGTTAAAATCAAAATGTTTCTTGAATATTCAATATTTAAATGGCATAATACCTACTTCTCTTAGTTTCACGCAGCAGAAACCAATCTTCTATTTGTAACCATTTAACTTCTTTCATTACAAATTAAGTTTTGGTTTTGGATAAAGGAAACCAAGTTTTAGTTTGTTGCCATCGCGCAATTTTAAAATAAAGGCGTTACTTAAAACTAGGATTGCCAAACTTAAAAGGTCTATGAGTAATAAACCGTCTTCAGTACTCAAGGATCCAGAAATCAAGGCAATTCTAACAGAAATACACAACAAATATGTTCTTGTCCCAGCTGATAAGGCTTCCAACAACATTATTCTCGTTTGTAAGAGATTCTACCTTGAATGTCTTATTAAGTACGCGGTTTAGATAGTATATCAAATAACCCTACATACACTAGAACTAATTTTACCAAAGATGAAGTTCTTTCCAACCATAGGGGAGTTGATCTTCCTTACTTGTATTGGATTCCTAAACTCCATAAAAATCAATACAAGGAAAAATATATAGCAGGCTCATCTAAATGTACTACTAAATCATTATCGGTAACTCTAACACAAATTTTAAAAATCGTCAAAGATGGCCTTCAGTCTTATTCAGAAATAGTATATTCTACATCTGGAATCAACCAAATCTAGATTCTCAAAATTCTAAAGAATTACTTGAACATCTTGCTTCTAATACTTCTCATGTAAAAAGTATAAAAACATTTGATTTTTCTACACTATACACCACTATCCCTCATTCTAAATTGAAATATACAATATACCTGCTTCTCCTGCTTATGGTGTATTTGTTTCCCAACACGTTATAGTAGAGCTTGTTCCCACTACGGGGACTTTGTACAACGAAGTAGGCTGCTTGCAAATAAATTGTTGACTTAGGGATATTGCAAGCCTGAGCTTATCAAGGCCCTCTAAAAGTTTTATGGCCGTCATCACAGTATTGTTGACAAGTTTGATGCATCTGAGTCCAGGATTGCACTAGATATATTTGACGTCTCATAGTTCCATGTTCCTTTCACACAGTTTTGATTACACACGTGGCGGGTGTAGCTAGCTAAACAGGAGGTGCTTACACTTTCGGAGAACCCGGTCTCACTTCCCTGGTGAAAGTTCACGTGTCTAACCTAACTTGTCAGTTCCAAAGTTTTTGCTTTGTGATTCGGATATGGATTAGTATGTTTGTTTTTGATTACTAAACTTATATATCTTTTAATCATCCGTTGCGTTTTTCTTCTTTTACTTTGAAAACTTAAAAGTAGTTCAGAGAACCTTACTACAACAATCATATAGTAACTGTGTACTTTTTAATATAAAAATAAATAATGTTTACTATTTTCGCACTTCTACTTTTTATTTCTCTTTTTTCTAATGTAACATTAGATACACTCCATTAAACACGATTTAAATGTTACACACGTTTTATATATACTATCGATTTTCCTCCCAACTATAACTGATTTGATGTTGAAAAAGTAAAATTGTCGTAAAAGGAATCGAAGGTTAAATTATTTTTCGACAATATTCTTATGGCATTCTGAAAATCAGTTGAATAAACCAGCTTTCCTTCCTGTTTTGAAAGTATTGGAATAGCAAATCACCGTAATTATCTTAGTGACCATAAAATACATCCAATTTTCAATAGTTCTATCTTGAGATGCCAATCTTCAATTGTGTCACAATCAGATTTTTTTGTCATTAACAAAACGTGTCTGAATTATTTTCAATATAGGTTATGCCTAAAACAAATAGTCGATGATTTGTTAAATGTAGTGTTAAAACATTAAATTGTTAATGTTTGTCAATTTACTTATGATCACTCGTTGACGGAATT
Organism: Anadara kagoshimensis; assembly: GCA_021292105.1. NCBI lineage: Eukaryota > Metazoa > Mollusca > Bivalvia > Arcoida > Arcidae > Anadara > Anadara kagoshimensis. Next base: position 53,741,135 of record CM037875.1, on the reverse strand, counting down.
GGAGTAAATATCATTATTTGTCATTCGGTACTTCAAAACTTTAGTAGAATATGACAAAGATGAAAAAATAAATCAGTTTTCAAAGATAACCTTCTTTGAAAAGTTTCAAGAAAGCACTTTGAAAAACTAACCAAAAGTGGAATTAAGGTGCTACATTTAGCTAGTTCTTTGAAAATATTCTCAATATATTGACGAATTTGAACCGAACTAGATGTGAGAAGTCTCTCAATGGATTAAATATTACATAAACTTCCTGTAACATCCGAGATGACGTTCGTTAATATCAAAATGTAAATTCCAAAATAAACATTTACGTTTGTAACAATTTTAATCCAAAAAAGTTAATTGGCGGAAAATTCAAGTAAATTACTATATTTAGCTAGTTCTTTTTATTGCCTCCTCTGAAGTCAAAAGACAATTTTAAGAGAATTTGGAGTGTGTTGTTGTTTTTGGATGGAGCAGAATACCCTTTGCACAAAAATTTAAATTTGAAAAAGTAAAATTGTTGTAACAGGAATAAATAAATTATATGTATAAATTAATTTTCAACAATATTCTTATGACATTCTGGAAAGCAATAGAAAAACCAGTTCTCCTCCCGTTTTGAAAGTATTGCAATTTAGTAAAACCAAGTAAGCATGTTAGAGACTATCAAATGCATTCGATTTTTAATAGTTCTATCTTGAGAACCCAATCTTCGATTGTGTCAGAATCAGATTTTTATAAATGTGTCTAAATTTATTTTGAATATAGGTTATGTCTAATCCAAATGGTTGTTGATTTATTTTTAAAAAAATGATTAAAAAGACCATTAAATTGATAGTGTAAGTCAATATATTTATGATTACGAGTTAGATAAAAGGTGCCATAAAACACAGTTATTTCCATCTGGTACGTATTGTAAACTTCAGAAGAATATGACAAAATATTCCAAAAATAACCCTCTATTAAAAGGTTTTAAAAACTTTTCTTAACAAACCGTCCCAAGGAGGTATAGTAAGGTGCTACAGTTAGCCAATTCTTTTAAATTCACTATTGATTTGAACCGAATTTAATGTGAGAGATCTCTACATGGATTAGATTCATGTTAACACAAACTAGTTTCCTACGGCACCCGAGATGACCGCCGTTAAGATATAAACGAAAAAAGCAGAATAGCCAGTTCACATAATTTAGAACGATTTTAATCCTAAGAATTATTCGGGTCATTATAAGCGAAATATGCAAATAACCTTCTTTTTCAGCCAGTTCGTGAAACATTTTCCCATAAAATAAAATTTTAATTTGAATCGATTATGAAGTATTTCAGTCAATTCTTAAAGCAGCTTCTCTTCTGAATAAAAATCAATTTGAATCAAATATGAGGTGGACCAGATTAAAGTTTGCATGAAAATAAACTTTCTCTGGTATCAAAAGTTATATATTTTAGGTCGTTAGAGACACCTCACCATTCCTACTTCTGAAAGAAAAACGTATGATTAGATTAATTGTTATTCTAAAATTTATATCTGTATTTTTTCAATTTACATAATTCGATCATAATAAATTACCCTTCCGGAGCTCCCAGCCTCACTTCCCTGGTGGAAGTTCACGTGTCTAACCTAACTTGTCAGTTCCAAAGTTTTTACTGGATTTTGATTCGAACATGGATTTGTATGTTTGTTTTTGATATATCAGCATGAAAATTCAAGGAATGGTTTAAGTTGACTTTATCCTTATTGGTACATTGATTAAAACCAATCATTACAGAAAATCAAAAAGAGTTATATAAACTGACAAGGTCAGATGACTATGTTTACCAGTCATAATGACTTTGGAAAAAAACATGTTTTTAGAACACTGACGAAAATAAAACAGAACTTAATATGTGTAATGGTTTTCCTGATGTTATAAACGAACAGTGTCGTCGGAAAACTGTTAGGCCAAATAGTCATATTGAACTATGACTTTTATAGAACATCTTAAATTGGGGTATAATAAAAGAGGAAACTAAAGACGGTATTGCTGGCTAGTACGGAAACAGCGTTTATACTTTCGGATTAAAACGTTTATAGCCGATAAACAAAGTCATTTTCTTGTTAGCATTCATCTCCTGAATGGTCGTTTATATGAAGTGTTGATTGCATGATCTCGAATCAAGAGTAGTGAAGTAAACAGAGCCAATTAATTATCTGGTTCAACAAAACTCATTTGATGAGTTATTATGCGAGTCTTTTGTAATATTATGTGTTCCAAATATGTGTTTCTATTGTTGATAATACGGTATCTCTGTATCCAAATTTATCCTGCAAATATTTGACGTCCATGTTCCTTTCTTTCATTTTTCAATTTTGATTTTACACTTATAATATTTCAATTTGATTTGTGTTTACTTTCTTTTTAAGATTGTAATTTTTACAGTAATTGAAATGTTTGTGTTTGTTTTGTCTTGTTTGTCTGTTAATATCATTTGTTTGCATTGTGTTGTGATCTGCAACTTATTAGTTCTTGTCCAGTATTATAACTCGAGTAATCCATACGGTTGTGTTCACGTAGAGCCCAGTGTAATAAAGCATTTTCAAGTAGTAAAACTATTCCATTACGTTTGGTAGACGGATCACCGATTAAATGTTTATGTCCGCTGCACATCGATTGACATTTATTTACCTGAAAAGAAATCCTTTTAATACATCATAATACAGATATAAAGCCTATATCTCTCGCTTTCGCAATTGAACACTTTTAATATACTTTTAATGTGTAGTTTTGTGAATGTTAAAGAAGGATAAAGATTAAGTTATGTTATACTGAGTTAATTGATTTTTCTGGATTTTTTTAATCCTCTGACTGATTTGTCCGTCTATTACATCTATAAATATACCAATCAATGTCTACATTACAATTCCAAAACCAAAACTTTTGAGGGCGCGGTGGCCTAATGGATAAGACGTCAGTCTTCAAATCCAGGGTCTCTCACCGCTGTGAGTTCGAGTCCCGCTCGGACCACATGTGGGAAAGTGAATTTTCCTTACCGTTGGCCTTTACTGATTCACCTGGTATCAGTATAATGGACTGGGGGAGTGGTGCGCTTGTCTGCGGCGTACTGACTCTGTGAGCTAGCACGGTAAAGTCGCCCTGAGTGCGCGCTAGTACAAAGCAGACCATACAACACACTAGCACTTCACATGCATACACAAATTGTTCATAGATTAATCCATAGAGATTAATTAAATAGTTCTCGTCGCGAATAGCTGAAAAATTGCTGATGCGACGTTAAGCAACATTCAACCAACAACCAAAACTTTGAAAACTGACAAATTGAGTAAAAACATTTTAACACTTCAACCGGATAATTAATGTTAAGTGCTCCAGAAGAGTAAGCACCTCCTGTATATCTAGCTACACTTGCTGCACCTAATATAGCAATGAGGAAACTAAACAGACAGCTTTGTGTTTCTTTCGGATTGTGAAAGATGGTAACCGATAATCTTGTTTAATTCTAGTTTAGAAAATCATTCATTCACATTTAAAGTCAATATAACCGAAGACTTACCCCTAAAACGAGCTTTGAAATAAGTCTGAAACAGGTATTAATCCTCTTTTTGAAGACACTTATATATCAAAATTCTACAAAAGAAAATTTAATTTATTGTCCAGTATTGCTCTCACTGAAGTAAGCCAAAATAATCTGACTGTATATGTCACTTTGAATTGTAGATCTAGTGTAAGCGTGTTAATTTTTCTTGGAGTCTCTGTGTTTTCTGCAAATTATAAAAAGGATTTGTTCATAAAATCTTCATACCATGTTTTTCATTTATACATTATTTCCGTTGAATATGCTGTTCAATTTTTAAGGCTAAGGGCGTCTAATGGCTTAATATATAATATACGAAGGTTTTGTACCGACTATCTCCAATCAAAGCGTAGATGGACAGCTATTTGGTTTAAATTGTTATATATACAGCTTGTCTAGCAGACATTTTACATTATCCTTTTTTGAAATTTTTAACAATATAAATACTTTAACTGCTGGTGTTGCTAGCCGTAATTACTTCCGAAAGTGCTTGTTTTATAGGGTTCGGTAAATCGGACACATTATTGTTTTTTACTTTTTATAAAAATAATTGACATATCACTAAAATACAAGTTTATGTTGCTGATATGCTAATTGCATCATTACAGCTCGAAATGTATTAAGTCAAAGGCTGTCTAGGTAGGGTTGGTTGGTTGGGGTTGAATGTTGCTTAACGTCGCATCAGCAATTTTTCAGCTATTCGCGACGAGAACTATTTTAATTAATCTATATGGATTAATCTATAACAATTTTGTGTATGCATGTGAAGTGCGAGTGTGTTGTATGGTCTGCCTTGTACTAGCGCGCACTCAGGGCGACTTTACCGTGCTAGCTCACAGAGTCAGTACGCCGCAGACAAGCGTACCACTCCCCCAGTCCATTATACTGATACCAGGTGAATCAGTAAAGGCCAACGGCAAGGAAAATTCACTTTCCCACATGAGGTCCGAGCGGGTCTAGGTAGGGTTGAAATATTTTATCTGCAGTTGATTTAAAATGACAGTTAATATTTCTGTTTATCTCAGTTGACTTTTCATTTAAACTGTCATGCAAATGGTTTTATTTGACTTCATTATGCTTTATTTTGACAGATCTCGTGGGATGATATGTCACGTTTTTAAAACTAAATCATTGGTCTTCAAATGTTTCACTTCGACATTTTATTTTAAGATCAATATTTATTTTGAAGAAGTTTATAAATTCTGGCACTCAAGTTATTTAAGAAAAGTACGATTTTAGCCACTATACGCGGACGAGATAAATGTGCATGTTCATGGACAATGATCTTATCTATATATTAACACGTTTTTCGAAACTGATCTGGATTACAATATATTAAAATTTATTTCATATTAAAATAGAATTGTTGTGACATAGACAAAAAGCAACTTATATGAGGTTCAAAAAGATTATTATTTGTGATTGTATTAGTTCTACTATAGACAGTCACATAGTCGATAACTTAGAAAATATAACATTAGATTTACAAATCAAGGTTAGCATTATCCATGTTGTTCTTCGCCAATGTTACTAGTTACAATTTTTAAAATATGGCGACAGAATTTGTTTTTAGAAGATTACTATGGTGAATTATGTAATGGATTAATATTATTGACTTAAACGGGAGGACATTAGAATATACAAACTATTGACAGAAATCGGCTTCTGGTGATACTGCTTGCAACAAAGAGATAGCTAAAGTATAACATTGCTATCAAGATTGTCATTCATTCTGGGTTTCATCCAGATGATCCAGGCATATAGATGTGTAATGACTTCAATTTCCCTTAGGTATCTTAACACTGGTATGTGTTTACCAGCCATCAGTTTTCATGTCTGTTTACTTTGAAATATAACTATATAGGTAGATGTTTGACCTTTTTCAAAATAATCCCTTGTATCTTTGGAGAATGGAGTAATCCGATATCATCAGAATAATATGATAGACATTCTTATCACATATTGTGTTATTGACCGAACTTAAAAAATGATATATATAACATGGATCCTTAGAGAAAGCAAAAACGACTCCCAGGAATATTCTATGTAGATTTTAGAAGTACACGGAATAATTATATGATATTCAAGTCCTGTTTTTCGAATAAAATTGCTATGCACTTGAATGCAACCCGTAAGAGGAGACAGCATTCGAACAAAAAAATCGATCCTTTTGCATCTGGATTTTATTTAGAATTATCAATGTCTGGTTTCAAGTGCAAGCTCTTCATCTAAAAGCTTATAATATCACCTGATAAGTTAACTGCACTTATTTCTACATTGTCCAATTTCTAACCACTGCAATAATATTTTATTCTCCAGAGCATACATCCAATTATATTTCTTTTGCACTTTCTAAGAAAATACCCAAATTCCTCTGAAGAAATTAGAAATACATTATTGCTACATTCATGTAGAAGAACCAAAAAAAAAATGAAAAAAATAAAAGAATGAAAATAAAGCTAAAATCCTTCTTGTTTGACTGCGTTTTAGTGACCTTCTATGTTTACAGAACCTAATTTGTCAGTTTAAAAGTTTTTACTTTGCTTTAGGATTGTCATTTGGACATCGATAAGTATGTTTGTTTTTTATTTAAAGGCGTATCACTTTATAACACAAAATGTCTCTCTGAATGATTTCTTTAATACACCCATTATTGGTAGCAGATATTGAATTGAGGTATTGAAATTGGTTTGTAGATCACTACATGTTTCTGAATCAGTCATCAGTCGTCATCTATTTCTATATATCAACATTTGACAACTACCGGATAACTCAATAGATAAAATATTAACCTTTATAAAACATGGTTCTATAACTCTGAACTGAGACCTGACACTCTGAATGATTTGACAGACAGTCCCATCACAGACTGTGCAACTGATCGAACGCAAACATTATATATAGCAGAAACCTTCAGAAAAACATTGATCATAGATTAACCTCAATTTCCTCGAATAGCTTCATTCTTCTAAGATTTAAAACCCAGAAAATAATATATTTTGTGTTGTTTTTATTGACACTTTTTGATAACAATGCCCGTTTCTAAGAGTGTTTTGGAAGAATAGGAATGAGAATTGATAATTTATCGTTAAAAGTTTTACTCCATATTCAGCATATTCAGCAATTGAATATTCATAATTTAAATTGCATAATACCTACTTCTCTCAGTTTCACGCAGTAGAAACCAATCTTCTATTTGTAACCATTTAACTTCTTTCATTACAATTAAAGTTGTGGTTTTGGATAAAGGAAACCAAGTTTTAGTTTGTTGCCATGGGGCAATTTTAAAATAAAAGGCGTTACTAAACTTATATATCTTTTAATCATCCGTTGCGTTTTTCTTCTTTTACTTTGAAAACTAAAAAGTAGTTCAGAAAACCTCACTAAAACAGTAATACAGTAACAGTGTAATTTTAAAATAAAAATAAATAGTGTTTACTATTTTCGCACTTCTACTTTTTACTTGTCGAATTCCTCGACTTTTGTTCTAATGTAACATTAGATACACTCCATTAAACACGATTTAAATGTTACACACGTTTTATATATACTATCGATTTTCCTCCCAACTATAACTGATTTGATTTTGAAGAAGTAAAATTGTCGTGAAAGGAATCCAAGGATAAATTATTTTTCGACAATATTCTTATGGCATTCTGAAAATCAGTTGAATAAACCAGCTTTCATATTGAAATAGCAAGACACCGTAATTATGTTAGTGACCATAAAATACATTCAATTTTTAATAGTTCTATCTTGAGATCACAATCTTCAATTGTGTCAGAATCAGATTTTTATTTGTCATCAACAAAATGTGTCTAAAATTTTTCAATATAGGTTATGCCTAATACAAATAGTCGATGATTTGTTAAATGTAGTGTTAATTAACATATTATACCAGTTTTAATTTTACAGCACTAGACGGCCGTTTCGGAATACAATTCCTCATCAGTAGTGCTTGAACCAAAATTATGAAACCAAAATTATTTTGAAGATGTTGAAAATTACCCAAAGGACCAAAATATAACCAAATTAAGCTAAGGAAATACTTTGCATGAGGGAGTATACCTTAGTTTTTGAGAAATTTCAAATTTTATCTTGCAGGAAATTTTGACAATTAAAGTATATTTCTGACAATAATACGAAATTATTGCCTACTGAGTTTGTGATATCCTCGGGGCACCAGCCACCAGCAGAGATATCGGCTTAATTGTTAATGTTTGTCAATTTACTTATGATCACTCGTTAACGCAATTGGAGTAAATATAATTAATTGTCATCCGGTAGTTCAAAACTGTAGAAGAATATGACAAAGGTGGAAAAATAAATCAGACTTCAAAGATAACCTTCTTTGAAAAGTTTCAAGAAAGCCCTTTAAAAACCTAACCAAAGAGGTAGAATTAAGGTGCTACATTTAGCTGGTTCTTTGAAAATATTCTCAATATATTGACCAATTTGAACCGAACTAGATGAGAGAGGTCTCTCAACGGATTAGATATTAGAGATTACATAAACTTCCTGTAACATGACCGTGGTTAATATTAAAATGTAAATTGCAAAATAAACATTTACCTTTGGAACGATTTTAATCCAAAAAAGTTTATTGGTGAAAATGCAAGTAAACTTCTATATTTAGCTAGTTCTTTTTATTGCCTCCTCTGAAGTCAAAAGGCAATTTTAAGCGAATTTGAAGTGTGTTGTTTTTGGATGGAGCAAAATACCGTTTATACAAACATTTAATTTTGAGAAGTAAAATTGTTGTAAAGGAATCCAAGGATAAATTAATTTTTAACAATATTCTTATGGCATTCTGAAAATCAATAGAAAAAACAGTTCTCCTCCGGTTTTGAAAGTATTGCAATAGTAAAACCGAGTAAGTAGGGACTTTAAAATGCATTCGATTTTTAATAGTTCTATTTTGAGAACCCAATCTTCGATTGTGTCAGAATCAGATTTATATTCTGTCACCAACAAAATGTGTCTAAATAAATTAATTTTTAAAATAGGTTATGTCTAATCCAAATGGTTGTTGATTTATTTAAAAAAATTGATTAAAAAGCCATTAAATTGATAGTGTAAGTCAATATATTTATGATTACTCTGCGAAATTGGAGTAAATGTCATTAATATAAAGTTGAGTTAGATAAAAGATGCCATAAACCACAGTTATTTCCATCTTGTACATATTGTAAACTTTAGAAGAATATGACAAATATTCCAAAGATAACCTTCTATGAAAAGGTTTTAAAAACTTTTCTTAACAAACCGTCCCAGTGAGGTAAAGTAAGATGCTACAGTTAGCCAATTCTTTTAAATTCGCTATTGATTTGAACCGAATTCAATGTGAGAGATCTCAATTGAATTAATTATGGCGTATCTCAGTCAATTTTTGAAATAGCTTTTCTTTTAAATAAAAATCAATTTGAATCAAATATGGGGTATTTGGTTTTAGATGGAATAGATTAAAGTTTGAATGAAATAAACTTTCTATGGCATCAAAAGTTATCAATTTTAGGGGCGTTAGAGACACCTCACCATTCCTACCCTGAAAGAAAAATCGTATGATTATATTAATTGTTATTTTAAAATTTATATCTGTATTTTTCAATTTACACGATTTGTTCATAATAATTTACCCTTTTTTAGCACCCGGCCTCACTCACTTCCCTGGTGGAAGTTCACGTGTCTCACCTAACTTGTCAGTTCCAAAGTTTTTACTTTGCTTCTAGATTGTGATTTGAACATGGATTAGTATGTTTGTTTTTTATATATATCAGCATGAAAATTCAGGAATGGTTTAAGCTGACTTTATCCTTATTGGCACATTGATTAAAACCAATCATTAGATTTATATAAAATGACAAGGTCACATGATTATGTTTACCAGTCATAATAACTTTGGAAAAAAACATGTTTTTAGAACACTGACGAAAATAAAACAGAACTTAATATGTCTAATGGTTTTTCTGATGTTATAAACGAACAGTGTCGATGAAAAACTGTTAGACCAAATAGTCATTTTGAACTATGGCTTCTATAGAACAAATCTTAGAATGGTGTATAATAAAACAGGAAACTGGAGACTGTATTGCTGGCTAGAACGGAAACAGCGTTTATACTTTCGGATTAAAACGTTTATATAGTCGATATACAAAATCATATTTTCTTGTTAGCATTCATAAATCTCCTGAATGGTCGTTTATATGAAGTGTTTATTGTATGATCTCGAATCAAGATCAGTGAAGTAAACTGAACCAATAAATTATCTGGTTCAACCAAACTCATTTAAATAGTTGTTATGAAAGTCTTTGGTAAAATTTGGTTCAAATATGTTTCCAATACTGTTAAGCATGATGTCTATGTTTCCCAAACTATCGTGGATATATTTGACATTCCATAGTTACATCTTCCTTTATTTCATTTTCAATTTTTTATTTCACACTAGCTAGACAGGAGATGCTTTACCTTCTGGTGCACACGCTCTTACTTCGGTGGTGGTAGTAAGCGAGCTTAACTTATTTTGACAAAAAATTTTCTAAGTTTTTACTTTCCTTTTGGAATTGTGATTTCGACATTAATCGAATGTTTGTGTTTGTTTTGTCTTGTTTGTCTTTTAATATCATTTGCTTTGTCTTTTGTTGTGATCCGCAACTTATTGGCTCTTGCCAATTACGAGTCCAGTAATCCATACGGTTGTGTTCACGTAGAGCCAAGTGTAATAAAGCATTATCAAGTAATAAAACCATTTCATTGCGTTTGGTAGACGGATCACCGATAAAATATTTATTTCCGCAGCACATCGATTGACAGTTATTAGTCTGAAAAGAAATGAAAAGAAATCATTTTAATACATCATAATACAGGTTTAAAGCCTATATCTCTCGCTTTCTCAATTGAACACTTTTAATGTGTAGTTTTATGATTGTTAAAGAAGGATTTGGACCAAGTTATGTCATACTGAAGGCATTTCTGGTAAAAATCTGAATTAATTGATTTGTTTTTGTATTGCATTATTCTATGATTGCTTTGTTCGTCCTTTACATCCACAAAATTTTAGATATAACAGTCAATTTCCAAATTACAATCCCAAAACCACAAAGGATTTGAAAACTGACAAATTATGTTAAAGATTTTAATACTTCAACCGGGTGCTCTAGAAGAATAAGCACCTCCTGTTTAGCTAGCTACGCCTGCTGCACCTATCCCAAAACAGCAATGATAAAACAAACAAAGTCTGCTTTGTGTTTTTTTCTGATCGTGATAGATGGTCACCGATCATCTCGAATGAATTCCAGTTCATACAGTCATTCAGTTACATTTGCAGTCATTATAACTGGAGAGTAACCCCTTACAACTAGTTGTGAAATAAGTCTGAAATAGGTGTTAATCCTTTTTTCTTAGTTATTATCACAATTCTGCAAAGAAAATTTGATTTATTGTCCCTTTTTGCTCTTACTGAAGTGAGCCAAATTTAGAAAACTAAACGCTTTGTATATATGTCACTTAGATCTGTAGAACCGTTGTTAGCGTATTTATCTGTGTTTTCTGCAAATTCTTTAAAGGAATTGTTCGTAAAAGCTGCTTCATACCATGTTTTCATTGTTATACATTATTTTAGTTGAATATGCTGTTCAATGGTAAAGACTAAGGGCGTCTAATGGCTTGATATATAATGTACTAAGGCTTTGAACTGACCATCTCTAATGACAGATATTTGGTTTTATTGCTACATATACAGCTCGTAGCAGATATTTTTCACAAGTTTTATTTTAATTTGTAACAAGGTCAATACTTAACTTCTACAGTTGCTGGTCACTATTACTTCCATACGTGCTTGTTTTATGGGGTTTGGTTAATTGGACAGAATATTTATTTTTACTTTCACAAAATAATGGATAGGATAACTATAGTATATTTTTATACTGCTTATATGCTAATTTTAACGAATTTTACAGTTCGGTTATTATTTAGTCAATGGCTGTCTAGATAGGGTTTATTACACGCATGTAGCTGATTGAAAAAATTTGGTAGGATTATCTGCAATTGATTGAAATTGACAGTTAATATTTCTGTTTATCTCAGTTGACTATTCATTTAAAATATCATGCAAATGGTTTTCTGCAAACCCTGCAATCAAAACTATCAATGTGAATGTGATTTCATTGTGCTTTATTTTAACAAATCTCTTGAGATGATATGTCACGTTTTTAAACCATATCTTTGGCCTTTAATCCACCAAACGCATTACTGAGTTATTACTTCATTTTCTCTTAGGTTTCTTCACATTGGCATGTGTTGTTTAGTTTTATTAGCATTGATGTCAGTATTCATCTAAATTTAACAAATTGTTTTATATCTTTATAAGAAGAAGTTTGACATTTTTCAAAGAAGCATATCATTTCTTGTATCTATAGAGAATGTTGTATTCCGGCATCATCCGAATAATATGATAGGCATGCTCGCCATATTGTGTTATTGACCGAACTAAAGGACGAAATATAGCATTAACATTCAGAGAAAGCAAAAAGGGCGGTTTAATCCCAATTCCCCAAAAAATCTTATTTAGAGTTTAGAAGCAGACATAATAATTATATGATCTTAAAGTTTTTTTTAAATTTCAGATACAAGTTTATGCACTAAACCATGCACTTGAACGCAACAAAGAACGGCAAACGACATTCGAACCAAAAAGAATTCGATGCCTTTGTGACGAAACGTCTGGATTTTAATTAGTCCGGTTTCAAGTGCAAGCTCTTTATCTAATAGTTTTACATGTTACCTGATTTATCTGCATTTATGTCACCATTGTTCAATTTCTAATAATTGCAATAAAATATTATTTCCCCAGAGGCATACATCCAATTATATCTCATTTACACTTTCGAAAATAATCCGTAATTCTTCGAAAGAAATGACTAGAAATACATTGATGGTTAATTCATGCAGAATCTTTTTTTTAAAAATAAATAAAAATGAATTACAAAAAAAAAGGAAAACTCGTCCTACCTGAAAACATTGTCTAACCTACCATATGGGTATTTGTGATTTATTTTTATTACGTGTGTTGCAACATTTCCCCTATATTTGAATTCTTGTTTTTACATCGGTAAAGTATATTAAACCAATGAAAAATCATATTTGGAACTGGAAACATTTTGAAGATAACTTCAAACTAATAATAAATGTACTTAGTTTTGCCAAAATGATGCCTTGTAGTTCCAACCAAACTAAATGATTGTGAAAATGAGGCAAAACTAAGGTCTGAATTTTGACACTATTCCTTCAATATCTTTAAAAAAAATAATGTTCTTACTAAGGAAAAGTAAATGTGATGGACAAAGACCATACCTAGAATATATTTGGAATTTTATAGTATGATTATAATTACAAAGACACCCGTCTAGAGCAGGTGTGAGGGAGCAATTTGATTTGGGGATTTCCTCATCACTGTATTTATTTTTAACTGGCTACTGTATCAATCTTAAGACTTTAAAACATAATAAATACTGTTCATCATAATTAGATTTTAGCACATTCATGCAAAATAAGATTTTTAACATTATTAAGCAAATAGCACGTTGTGTTTCAGAAATACTGAAAATCACATTTATTTCATTAAAAGTAAGATACATCATAAACGGATTTAGAGATCTGATACGTCATTATTTTACATATACAAGGTCACTTGCTTTAAACACAATAAATGAGGATTCATGGTGAGACCAACATCATTAATTATTTTTAACAATTTTGATTCTCGGAGCGACCGAGTCATTATGTTTGTTCAGATAAATCAGATTCCTTAATTTGGAAATCTATTCTTTCTTGACATGGCACACAGTCAGAGGTCTATTACTTGATCTTGGTCTCTGTAGCGAATACTTCATTCTGAAATTCTGTCGATTTAAACAAAAACCTGAAGTCTTTCAATCTTTTTTTTTAATTACCCTTTAATGAAATAAATAAAAGTTAATTGATTTAAACGTTACGATTTACTGTTAAGTACATAAAAAGAACAACATTTTATCGCCACATTGATCAATAGGCAAACAGTGCTACGGAACATCTAGTCACTTGTAGCCAGGACACTTTGTAATGTTGGCGACTTAATTATTAGTGTATAGATGAACATATTCAATCAAACCAGAGAAAACGATGGTTTTGGTCGGTATTTTTGTGGTACGTTTCGCTGTGATCATTTTTCCGAACCTTTTTCCTCTTTTATTCTATTTTGCTATACACGATCAATTTCTTATACAATCTGTTTGACCAAATGAACACTTTTATACACATTTAATGGTTCATGAATAAAACGTAAAATGGAGACGATATGTTGGCTTCAACGGAAACGGCTTTTAGTCTATCCGATCAAAACTATTCATACAATCTGTATACTTTACATGTTATATGGTCGATAAAAAAGTCTTGGGTTTCTTATCAACACTTATTCAAGGAAACGTAAGAGACTAATGCGGCATGTTCTGTTTTAAAGAGTTACCTAGATCTATTTAACTTATATAGTATTGTAACGTGTATTTATGACGCATGAATTAAGTTGTCATTTAGACGTAATAGTAAAAAAAAAACCATATAAGTCCTTATCCAATCTCAGTCATAAAATTGAAGTAAGACTTTAAACATTGGCAAATTAAGTTAAACACCAAAAAAGTGATGTCGTGTGATTCGGTAGGGTAAGCATCTATTGTCTAGGTAGTCAAAAATATCCTTGATATATTTCACGTCCCATAACTTCATGTTCCTTTCATTCAAAAATTTTGAATTTACGCGTGTTGGAAGTAGCTACTTATCTAGTCAGGTGGTGCTGACTCATCCGCAGCACCCGGCCTCACTTCCATGGTCGGAGTCCAGGTGTGCCAGGTTTTGAAGTTTTTACTTTGCTCTTTTGGTTGAGAATTTGACACGGACCGGTATAATTGTGCTTGATAAGCTGAGATGTGCTTTTTTGGTTGTTATTGTCAAGTACAAGTGCTTCATGTAAGTAAGTACATGGAAATATCTATATATTTTATTTTGTTTGGTTGGTAAGTCTCTGATAAAATACCTTTCTATCGCATGACGGCAGACATTTATAATCTGAAAAGACATTGCCTGAATACAGCGATATACAGATTTATAGTTCCTTTAATCCAAGATTTTATAAGCTGAAGACTTCCAATACAGATTTAATGTGTATTTTACGAACGTGGTGAAGTCTTATAGATTTACTTACGTCAAACCTTACCTTCTTTATGAAATAAAATCCCCTGAAATATGATCCGTTTTTGTATTTAGTTCATTTTGATTGATTACCTATCTACTACATCTGTTATATGTTAGAAGCAGACAACATCGTCAGATATTGGATAATATAAATGATTTTACATTGCATTCGTTATCTAATTCTTATAAATGGTCCTTATAGTGTTATTTTATCACGGTTCTATAACATCATTCATAATGATTAGAGACGCATTTAGATCGGAATTTAGACTATATATTTTTCTACCAAGTGCTTCTGCAAAACCATTTATGAGATAAAGAGTACATCCATTTTATTTAACACTAATTCTATAAGCATTTCGTGTTTGAATTTTTTTCAACACCCATTTATGAATTTCGTTTCTTTAGTAAGTCTTGCATCTGGCAGGCAACTTATTGCTTTTTTCCGTTTACGGTTCTTCATTATTATTTTTCCATCCATCTTGTCTGCGCGTTTTGTTCATTTCCATTCACATTTTTAGGGCAAGTTTTTGTGTTGTGTTGCTGAAGTTATGCGCTCTGACATTATAGATATGACTTAGGAACAAGAGGACAAAGACCCGTGTAACGGTTATTTCATCCATTGCTAAGCTTTGTCTCTGACATTAATGTTCAAGCTATCAGGTGAGATTTCCCTAACCCAGACGGATACGCAAAATAAATGCTAATATCATAACTACAATGTTCTATCTTAGGGGGTTACCACTGTTTTTATTTATTTATTTATTTATTTAATAATAATTTATTTATTTATTTATTTATTTATTTATTTATTTATTTATTTATTTGTCTAGTACAGGTTTAATGTGTAGTGATGGCAATATCCATTACAATAAATCTATATTTTGTAAGTTGATAAATTCTAGTAAAGGCATCTGCTCTGACATTTGCCGGACAAAACTCAGACTGATTTATGTTTAAAATGACTGTCAAGTCGCTGTATCAGGTGTAAATTGTCGTGTCATAGACGATCAAATACCGGGAATCGTTCTTAATGAAATATAAAGGGAATTTAATTTATTGTCGCTTAAGGAAATTTACAAATGTTGAAAAACGACATACTAGTATCATCATAAGGACACCATAATGGATGGGTATTGTAAACTTAATACGTAGAATCTTTAAATGAGTGAACACTGTTGCAGGCATCTGGGGATTAATTTGAAGCAACTAACAATATCAATATCAGCCGTTTGTCACTTTATCACCAGTGTCGACTCTCAATGTGTTCATAAAAGTTTGCCTTTAAATTGGTGGTTTCTTTTCACACAGATTTTCCTTTCCTCATTATTTTGGTTTTAGTTATTTTTCTAGGGTTTTTCTTTTCATTATTATTTAGCATGCCTTTTTTCTTTATATGAGCTGCTGGGCCACCTATTTATTAGATTCTTAAACTGGGTAAGAAACATGATTGTCTGTAGTGTTCGGGTAGCTGATTCCTGTCTGACAGCAAAATGCAAGGAATTAAAGTAATAACTTTTATATTCACTTTTTGGGATTTCTATTTTATTTCGGTACCTAAAAGAAAAACAAGTTTTTTTTTATTTTGAAAATACCTTGAATGTAAATGGGACAAAATTTTGTAACAAAGACCCTCATAGCAATTAATTTCAAACAATACCATCATGATGGTATTTTAAGAAAAATATTTACATAAAATGTTAGTATTTTGCATGCAATCCAAATACTTTAAGATTTATCGCCCTTTCTCTATTTCATGAAGCAGTTCATCACCACGTGCTTCATGTGTAAAACGCCCATTATATTCTGTATAACATTTTGGACAAAATGTTATCTAGGGAAAATATAGATCAAATTACGTTAATCGCTCAATTGAATCTTTAGTGGGGATGCAAATTTAACATTTTACACATTTATTCCAATACGTCGTGTAATAATAGTTCTGTTGATGGGATTTTTATTTTTTGCAAGAACTTGTTATACATATTGGAGCCGCGAATAAACGACATTGGTTTTATAAACTATAAATTTTGGTCAATGTATTTAAAATATTTTTTAAAGTAGCATCATTGACATAAACGTTTGTGTTCTATTTCTTTGTAATTATTGTAGCAATGCAAAACATATTAATTGGTACAAAAATGTCTGTCGTTTTCCCGTGTATACTATTGCGTATTGAACGGGAAGAGCTGCAATATCCATCAGGAAAAAAGAGGAAAAGGATGTTGAAGAATATATTCAGTCACATACACAAGCTGACAAGCTGTTTCAAGTTTAAACTTTCAATGATCATTTTGAAGATAACGTTGAAGATTTTTTTTATTAATTAATGTAATTTTTATACATTTAACAGGTATATTTATCCGCCTGTGTATAGAACAGAAAACTTGGCGTTTGGTATGTTTGTATCTGTAATGTCATGTGCTTGTTTTTAATTTTCATAAAATAATGCATTCAAAAGTAGCACATGAAATATTGATGATGTTGAGGTATAATAAATCTACTACTAAGTCGCTCTTAATAAAGACTTTCTTTGCCTTACATTTGGCAAAGTTCAAATCTTATTAAATGTGTTTATTTTTAAGATATTGAGTTATTTAAGGGGTCATGTTAAAGATCATTGCAAGCTTATAACATCTGTTTTCATTTTTTACAAACACCTTAATTTGTAGTTCTGAAAAAGATAGACAAAATTAGCTACATTTAAGTTAATTAAAACCGGGGCCTGAACTTTTTATTCTGTCAACAATTTATAAGTTGTTAGAGCACTCATCTATACCTGTCTGAAGGCAAGATTCTAACAATGGCTTTAAGGAAGAAAACCAGAAACCAGAAAGAACTGTAATGGTCTAAAGCTCATTTGATGAACACTCTGACTCACCTATAGCGCATGTGGTACCAGGTTAGACCTAGCAAAGGCTGTGTATTTGTTCTTCTGATACACATTGGTAAACCAGAGTTAGTTACTGTTATATGATGTAACAGATACCCTGTTGTCTGTCCAAATCATGTGGTGTCAACATTAATATTCAGTTTATTGTTGTTTTCTTCATGTGTAAGTTTAATTTTTTGGTAAAATAATTTAGTAAAATATATTTTTGGTCCTTTGGAGAAGATTTCAACATTTTAAAAAAAGTTTTACAATTTTTGTCCAAGCACTATTGATGAAAAATTGTATTCTAAAAAACGGCCGTCTAGTGCTGTAAAATTTACACCGGTATAATGTGTAATTTTGCACAGACATCGTATAAGTTTATGATTTGAACGAAAGTTTATATAGATAAAAACAATCAAATTAAAATTTTAAGCAAATATAAGAATGGGTATTTTATTACTTTTTTAACATAAATTATTTCATAGTCAGCATAAAACATGAGATGAATAATAAAGTTGATTGTGTAACTATGTAGCAGGTGTTTATTCTGCAGACATCAAGGTATTCTGTAAGAATTTAAAGACTGCTTCAATAACAAATTGAATTTATTCGGTTGTACATTTTGCTTGACCCCATGCAACCAGTATAAGTGAAGCATATTTGACCTGTCTGTAGGTGTTCATCTTAAATATTCCACGGTGGTTTGATACACCCCCCTTCCGAAAAGTAGTTTGAGGGTGTATATAATATAGGTCTGTCCGTCCGTGTAAAATCATGTCCGGGCCATATCGCATAACTGCTTTGAACGATTGTCATAAAACTTCACATGATTAATCTTCATGGTATTGAAGATCTCATAGTTACCGTGACAGCTGTCTATACATCTTAAAGGTCGTTTTGTGAAGATGCTCAATTCAAAATTTAATTATAAAGAAAACATATATTTCGGTATGGTGTTGCTACTTTTTCTGTGTTATGTAACCGTGTAAATGTATAGTATCATCAATCTCTACGTGTTTGTAGTTTCATCACCAAAATCATCCTTGGTGGTGGCATTAAGTATTTAAGTGTTGTCACCTTCCCTATATGGGGCATATATTTTCAGCATTTAAAATTGCTACATCCCCTGTGCGTATCTATGGGCCACTGCTTATAAAAGATCAGCGACATAAACTGCAATACCCGTTCGATGTCTGGCATTTTAATCGGTGGTGCAAATATGTTTAAAATAAGTTTTGTAGACAAATTGAAATGTTATTGAAGACAATATTTGTTGATTTCAATAGATTAATTTAGTGCTAATCATGGATAAGAAATGCATTGACCTTTTTGGTTCTTCCAATTCTTGTACATTAGTGTATTGAAAGGATTTAACACATAGACAGATGTGATAAACATAAAAACCTTATACACTTCCAGATTTAAAAAAATTGTTAAACCTGGTCCCAAGTTAAGTGATATCAAATATCCATGATGATGAAAAAATCGGCGACCCATTCTTTGTTTTCTGATGTCGTTACATATCTTGTACATGTGGTAGTATATTATACAGTGAAAGGAAACTTTCAGACAGTTTTTGTCAGCAAGAACCATGTTTGCTTTTGCAGTTGCGAATACCAATAGCAGTCTATCAATTTTATGTCAATTTGATTTATTAATTGACTGTTAAAACAATGTTATATGTCTATTAATTAGTTAAATAATTAACTGAATTAATAACGGCATAATAATATTTCCCAATGCACGTTTTTGACGCATAATGCAAATGACATTAGCATGTAAAGAGATTCTTAACTCATTTATCATTGCGCGAGGAATGTAGTTCAGTTTTGGAATGCTTCGCAGTGATACATAAATGTAAAATGATTCCAAGAGTAAATACATTCAAAATAATGGCACATGGCCCTATCACATCATTGTAAATAATTTATTTATACAAGCATAGATGAAGTACTGATATTAGCAGGTGGTCGGCGTATGGATAACAGCTGATACTGCGTATTATTACCATTTATTTATATGATTGACAAGTCATCCGTGGACTATTTAACGGATGATTTATCAAACGAATGACACCAGCATGTAACTGAACTCCAACATGTAAATGTCCTTATGCTTAATGATAGGATGCGACATTACTTTATCAGTCATGATTATTTTACTTATACCGAAGCTGGTGGAGGAGACCTGAGTGTCCAGAGAAAACAACTGATCAAGCGAATTGACAAAATAACTTACGCCTATCTGTAAAATTAAAAGTGTCATATACCGGGTTTTTTTAATTTAATCATAAAATACATTCAAAAATGGTGTATGACAATATTGTTGTAATGCATTTTATGATTAAATTTTAAAAAAAAAGTATATGACAAAACTTTTTGAATGCATTCATGATTAAATTTTTAAAAAATGGTATATGACAAAAGTAAATTTGTTATGTGCTACTTTTGAATGAATTGTTTCATTAAAAATACAAAAGTTTCTGTTAGGTATTCATCTCTCTGATATCAATACTTATAACCAATCCATGTTCAAATCACAATCTCAAGACAAAGTAAAAACTGGAAAATAAGTTAATCACGAAACATTCACCAAGACATTGAGGTCGGGTACCCCGTAAACGTAAACACTCCCTGCTACATGCTAAAACTAAATCAACTAGTCTCATTGGACCACGAGATTCACGAACAGATTTTGTTTTCTTATGAGAAACAAAGTTGCTAAGTTGACCCCAATATTAAGAGTCTTAGTGTTTTTCGTTGCGATATGTTCTTGTTTTTAAGGATACGTATCGCTAACTACTATCATTTTTAATGACAGCTGTGTATCAGATATAGTTTTATTTTTCATTTTAATGAGCCCTAAGTAAAATCTAATATATAATGTATCGAGTGTGATTATTATCATTCTATCAAAACTCATCAGTGATCCTCTACATATTACAACCGTGATTAAGCCATTAAAAGAATTACATATTGTGGGCGATCAATCAAAATGAGCAATAGATTTGTTTAATTACATTTATATTCCATGTATTCTTTTCGATAAATGTATAAATCCGCTTCCTTGACGAATAAATATACATACATATGTATGTAAAGGTGAACTATATGATTATTCACATTACTCGTGACGGGTGAAATCCGTTTGCGCCATTTTAGGGTTTTCTATTTTTACCAGTACCAACTTTTTTAAAATCCCTTCGTGGTTTTGCGCCAATATGGTACCCAAATGTCTGACTTTATTGAACACATGAACAATAATTTTGACATCGCCATCGTATTTCACCACTGTTTTTGACAAATGATTGGCGAAACTTGTGTTTTCCTCTATTAGATTCATACTTCCTAATTTCAACGAAAACCGATATGTATTTCATTCTTTTATAAATCTACATGTAACTCTATTATGGCTTTTCTTACTTATTTTCTTTTTGCTTTGAAATTATTTGTTTTGAACAGAGAACATATCTCCAGATCACTACACACCATACGTATTTGAGTCATTTACCCATTAACATTTATAACACGAATTACCTGTACAGGTAGACTGGCGCAAAATACCTCAAGATTTTGGCGGAATTAAAACACCGCAAATTTAAATTCGTGGCGGAAATGATACCTCTAAAATATGTAATTGGCGCAAAAGGACGCTTCCCCTCGTGAAATACGAATTCAACTTAAACTACCAATGCAAAAGAATTTTGGTTTTTAAAGAAAAGAGTTTCGTAAACATGCACGTTGAAAATTATTACGAAAATATGCAGTCCAATTACAGCGACATAAATGTGGCTTCAGTATAAAATTCCTGTAAATACTTTTAAAAGACGTTACAAAACAGTTTCTTAATAATCGTTATTTTGTACAGAAAGAAAATGCCAATAAAAATTAATTGAGTTTGCAACTATCAAAAGAAAAATGAGAAACACGTAAAAACTAAACGATTTCTTGTTTATATGTAGTGGAAAACAAATGTGTATTCATTCTACAACAGGTGAAAACACTCATAACACGAAATAAGTATTTTGTAATAAATAGTGAAAGAAATCATTATTCTACTGATCTTCATGTTACCAGACAGGTGATTCCACAATTCACACAAATACATGCATCATGTATACCGACTTTAAAGTAAATATCATCTTTTTATGTTGTAAAGTAGAACTTGACTAAGTGTAATTGGTTACCGTGGAAGCGACAGTAGTCTACAAGTTAGAACAGGTGAAGAAAATGGATAAGAAAAAATCCGGATTGTTAAAGAGGTCGCATACCTCCTGATTACTTATGTCATTCAGACTCTGACGGCTACTTAAGATATATTTCTACAAGTAATATTCCAGGCTCCTTCACTAAAATCACACAGCTTTGAATGAAGGATGATCAGACACACGCTTATAAATGAATAATTACTTCTTGAGAACTTGTTTTCGTGTAAGAGTTGTTATCCGTTACTTTCATATTAATATTGACAAGGTACATCACAAATGTAAAATTAATCAAAGAGAAATCATATTCACAAGTCCTTGTCTGTTACTTTTGATACAAGTACTAATAAAAAACAAACATACCAATCCATGTTCAAATATAATTGAATTATTAAAACGATCAAAATATAACAAAGTGGTACTAGTAAAATTGCAAACAAATTTTATGTCAAAGCAATAATAATTTAAATGTTTTAATAGTACAAGTGTTCAGAAAATTAGAATAAGTTTGAAATTTTAGTTAAATGAAATAAAAAAAAATTCAAATCAAACACAAAACATACCGGTCCATTTCAAAAGCAGATTAAAT
Source organism: Anadara kagoshimensis (assembly GCA_021292105.1). Taxonomy (NCBI): domain Eukaryota; kingdom Metazoa; phylum Mollusca; class Bivalvia; order Arcoida; family Arcidae; genus Anadara; species Anadara kagoshimensis. The sequence goes on along the minus strand of CM037875.1, from coordinate 53,718,694 downwards.
ACTTTGAAAACTAAAACATTAAGTTAATAGTGACCATCCACTATCGCAGGTCGGGTGCTTGTGATAGGTAAGCATCCTGTTCAGCTAGCCAGATCTGATATCACTTTATTGCTATTAGAGCAATTCGATTTAATTGTTGGTTATTTTCACTCCCTCTGTTTTGTTTTAACCGTTATTATCTCCCTTGGCTCCACTGATTCAGATTTAATGCATCAGTTGTCTAATTAACCCGATTATTATGTTTATATTTACACCATTCATTAACCAAAGTGTTAAATAAACACTCTAATGATAAAGAATCTTTGGTTTCTATGATGTGGGTGCATTACAATCACTTTTACGCTACCATTCATTGATTACACAAAGGCGTTTGATACCATCTGTAGATGTGTTAGATAAAGGAATTATCTACTTACATCATTTGTTTATCAGATAAGATCACAACATGTTCATGTATATTGTATATAAGTGTAAACAAACACAAGTAGAAATACACCAGTAAACAGATTCTTATCTCATTGTGATAACCATTTAATGTGCTGCGACTCACGAGTGCTTCTGGAAGAGAGATGAAGTATGCATATGAAGTTACAGTTACTATAAACTGTTGAGCTATGTTTCTAATTTATCCTTAAGAGTTAAAATACTCTGGAAAAAATACTTGATAGACCGGAACTATCCCCCTGTTTATTACAATGTATGCAATTCTTAACACTTTCAGGTTTATGCAAATACAGTTACACTCTTAATTTCTTGAAAATTTAAAGGCATAATATTTTTGTAACAAAGCTGAAGTACAACACGCACATTGAACAGTAAGATTATTAATTAAAGTTTCCAATCAACATTTTCAACTCAAGGAATTTCGCTCACACTGCAATGCAGATGTTTAATTACAACTTTTTCGTGACTCCCCTAGCATTTGTACTAACCATATAAACTGGACAGAAATAAATAAGTTTACGTATAATAAAGGCAAATAACTTGATCATGTGCATTTTCATTCTTTTACTACAAAAGTAGGTTTATTAATAATAATTATTATTCTTATTCGTCTTCTTCTTCTTCTTCTTCTTCTTATTATTATTATTATTATTATTATAGTTATTTAAAACAATGAATAATTTCAAAAATAATTTCAAGCACATTTGAATGCCATTTATCAAAAAATATCTTCAAAATGTAACTTATTATCCTATATTATAAAGCAAGCGTGTGTGTGTGTGTGTGTATTTGTGTGTGTGTGTGTGTGTGTGTGTGTGTGTGTGTGTTTTCATTTACGGCATCCAAGCGGTAAGACAATCCGGAGAAGTAATCATACCAGTCAGCAGAAAAATCCAATTTAAAACACGCAAGTCATACAGCTACTTATAATGATAAATAAACCAAATGTATTTGTTTCCAATTCTATATTGATTGACATGTATGTATGTTGCATTTCTCCTTCATATTTCGCAGTTTTCTGTCATTACAATTCCCGCGCTTCATTGAAAACCCCGGCAAATCACAGCGTGAAGTTACGAAAATTAAACTCTGTAAAGATGAAAGAAATATTAATAGAGATATAAGTCAAATTGTGTTTGAAGTAAAGATTTAAGAAATGTGAAAACAACTTTAGTCGTGCTGTATGGGTCACTCTGCCTCATTTGTATTTTAATTGTTTACTTTTAGAATTATTAATTTTGCAAATAATACGTTTATCTTAGAACCGTTGCCAGATGGTTCTTGGTGCAGTTTATACAGTTTAATAAATTTCTGTAAATTTTTTTCAAATGTCATTTTTGTAAATTTAATGTTTTAAAAGTTGTTAATTTCTTCTGGATTATTTCTTTAATTGTTGGGTCTATTTTAAAAATTTTATCAACATACCACAAGTTTAGCGGAATCGAAAATAAGTGGGAAGATGAAATTTAAAATGTTGGCTAAGTGAGAAGACACCATCAAAAACATGCACATGGGATTATAAAATGTTATTTTAAAGATGCATTTCTTGTAAAGCGCTCTACTTAAGGGTTTCCTAATAAATATTATGTACTTGTAAGCATAGAAACAAATAAATTTCCTCACTCAAGCTATCATTAATGATTTTAAAAACAGTTTACAATTATAGTTGATGGTTAAAATCCAAATTTTGAATTTAATTCATCAATCCATCCACCATTAATGATTTAAAAAAAAAGATTATGATTAAAGTTGACGGTTAAAAACAAAATTTAATTTTTAATTTAAAATTTAACGATGACTAATGTCGATTTTAAAATGATTAACAACCGTTTAAATGCTTGATTACTGTATGTAAAACACGTGTTGAACCCATAAACCCCCCGCATCAACCGTTAAAGCTATCAAAAGATACGTGATCGATTGGTGCTTCATTCAATGATGGGAAGGCGAGATTTCGATGCTATTTTCATTGTTTATTTCTTAATATTTCACATGGAATATGAAAATTAAAATCTGACGTGATATTATAATTTTTTTAATTTTCTGACTGAAAATTTAAAAATTGATAATATGACAATAGAATATTGAAAACATCGTAATCACAACAATATTAATTGTTTATTAATTGTTCATTTTTATATATTCCACATGAATGTGGAACTTTTTAGTTAAGACGTATGTTTTTAACAAACTCCAAAAACAACCGTCAACAACACTACACCGTGAACATCAAATAAACAATAGGATTTAGAATTATCAAATATTAACTCTGATCTAGACTTTGGACGGACATTTGATATACAGTCCAACCTGTCTTAAAGGTAACCTTTATATAAGGGCAACCTGCTTATAAAGACCAGTAGAATTGTATCTCAATTGTTCTTTATTCACATTATTTGCACCTGTATATAAAGGTTTGACTGAAATGACAAAACAAATCTAATGGTTTAAGTATTTTGTAAGTTTGTCCTTTCTATCACATTTATACAACCTTCTGATGGCATTTACAGGAACATCGCGTACGTGTTTTTTCTTATTGTCTAAAGGCCAAACCCGAAAAAAATCGCCGATGTTATAACTGTGTTTGTAAGGTAGAATGTAATATGTTTTCACCGACTAGACAAAATCATTCACTCATATTGGTCTTTATGGTATTTTCATGTACTATTTTTCAATGTATTTTATGATTAAATTAAAAAAAAATGGTATATGACAGTATTAATGATAGGTCCAATTGATTAGAAACGGCATTCGAACCATACCAATCCGTGTACCAAAAGCAAAGCAACAATTTTGAAATCTGGTAATTTAAGTTTAAAACGTGAACGTCCATAAAGGAAGTGAGACCGAGTGCTCCGGAAGGGTAAGTTCTTCCTGTCGACTACCTTGCAATTCTGAGGATGAAAAGAACATAGAACTTATGGGACGTAAAAAAATATACAGAATAATTTTGATAAGGCACCATACTTATCAACAATGTTGTAATGACGATCACAAAATGGACCAAAAAGTACCGATACAGTTGATGCTTCACGGTCGCCATAACGACCACACCAAAACAAGACATAATAACTAAGTTCATTTTATTAATTTTGATGGAATGTACTAATTATTAATTATGTTGTAAATTTGAATAAACTACATTAACACAGTATGAACGTGTATAACACTTAAATTACTATTACTTATGGCATGGTTAATAAATACCGCATATATATTTCACTTCCGCACCGATATCGCTTATCTCTGAAATCTCTTCTATTTGTATCGCCAGAGTAATAGCTTCTCTTAATCATTTCTTATGATTCTCGCTCATGATAATGAATAACACTTACTGGAGAGCGAAGGTTAATAGAAGCTAATTTTACCGACAGTAACGGGCAATGAGGCGATTGACAGTTACACTTGTAATAGTGATATGAACGGATAGAAAACTGGGAAATGATCAGGAATCTTGGCATTTAACATGTGTTAAAACAGTTTCTCGCTTATTCTACTCTATAATTTGTATGTTAATGAAAATATGAAACTTCAAAGTGTATAGTAGTATTATTTGTGTTGTACCTTCTGCGTACCAAGTACCAGTGCATATGGTCAAACATTTCAGAAAAATGCATTTTACAAGGTATATAGTTTAAAGACTTCTTGAGCTAAAATCTAACTGTTTGTTTGAATAACTTTTTTCTTTTTTTAAATCAACTTGTTTTTATAACTTTCCTGAAAAAAGATATGGTAGTAAAACTAGTGAAATAAGTGAAATTGTCCAATCATTAAATTCCGGTTTTCCAATTTACTTTTAGTAGTTCAATATTCTATGCGACTAGGAAGTAAAATGTTATTGATATCGTATAATAAAAAGTTTTGGCACCATCTGTAAATAATTCTTCACCATTGGTAATGTACAAATCTTGTGTAATAATTAGGATTGTGACTGCATTAAATCTTCATTTTCGTTACTTTATATACATGTGTTGTACTGCCAACCAAGAAATGGAAAAGAACAAGTGAAAAATAAGTCGTACTCCCCGAGTTAGTGTTTAGAGTAGAAAATTATGACTAGTTTGATATTTAACATCTAAAATCCTCAAAACCCAAGGTATACTACCTCATGCAAAGTATTTCCTTAGCTTCATTTGCTTAAATATGTTTTGGTCCTTCGGATATTTTTTTCAACTCGTTGATAAACTTTTGGTTACACAATTTTGGTACAAGCACTACTGATGAGGAATTGTATTCTGAAACGTCCATCTAGTGCCGTAAAATTAATGCTGGTATAATACGTAGTTAGCAATAGAAAATTTATTGACACTTATTTTTGTGTCATTAAACCAAATGGAAATGAAAAATATCTGCGCGACTAATATTTGAACCAACAACCAAAATTATATCTTAGTATTGCAGCATATTTATCCTATTATCGGTACCACTCGGCCAAAGATCTGACATTATACACATTTAAATGTTACAGATACCTATGATAAGGAGTTCTTGAAATAGAACAAAGTGATCTTACAAAATATGTGTAAAATGAATGATCTAGTTTTTGAATATACACTTGGAACCTGAAGTCATTGACCCCAGACCCCAGTTTTACAATTATTCCTTGACTTTAAGCTGGTATGTAATTATTACTAAACCTGTTTTAATTTTATAGCACTTAACAATCGTTTCAGAATAAAATTCCTCAACAGTAGCGCTAGAACAAAAATTGTGGAAACCAAAATTTTGAACACGTTTAAATGAGAAAAAAAAAGAAAAGTGCCAAAATGTATTTTACCAAAACCACCAAAGGTAATGCTTTGAACGATTAGGCATAACTAATTTTTGGGTAACTTTTTAAACTTAAAGAAGCAAATATCTGAATAATTTTTTTAGTTGCAAATACGATGTCAGTTTTAGATCAAGTTTATTTTTCAATTTTGTTGGAATTTTTAATTGTAGTTGCATAAACTATTGTCAACAGTTGTCGGACTTAAGAAAGAAACATGTACTTGACAAAAGCCATAATAACCATTAACACGACACAAAAGCAAAACGAGTAAAGAAACAAGATAAAACATATTGAGAAAGAATGGAATAAATTACATATTGTACCAGTTTAAATTTTACAGCACTAGACTGCCGTTTCGAAATGTAATTCCTTATAAGTAGTGCTTAGACCAGACTTGTGAAATCATTTTTTTCAAGATGTTCAAAATATACCCAAAAGGACCAAACATATTTTACCAAAACTTTCGAAATTTTTATAATATTAAAATATGAGTTCTAGAGTTTGAATTATTTATAACCCACTATGTATATTAGTTATGATTGCAACATGATTTTGATCATGGAATTAAACTTTTTTTTCTCTCACTTTTTTAAAATAATCAGCTAAAGGTCAATGATTGGTGCTCAAATTGACCATAAAATTAAAGTTTAACGTCTCTGTTGGAATTCAGAGATTACATGTGGACCAGAGTGGTTGAATAAGGAACATAAAACACTGCGATAAGTATAATTAGTATTATATATATGGTCCTATCGAGATGCTGTGTTGTTGATTTTGAAAAGTAATATTATTTGACAAAATGTCCAGACCGCTGAGCAAACAGCTGGTCTTTAACAAATATATACTTTACTGTAATATTGCCATGGGAATGAAATCACTACAGTTGTTCAACAGGTTGTATAAACACACGCGAATCTGGGGGTCCAAAAACGCAGTAAACTAAACTTCTTTTATCTGTGTTATAATCACGCCAGGAATTGTGTTGCCTCAAAAAAGACAACAGGGATTAAATAACGTATTTCATGCTCTATTATCAACAGAAATTAAAATGTTACTTTCATAAACATTAGAAAATTGTGACATCACCCATCTCTCGTTTTTCGCTTTATTTAATTTCAATTGGGCATGAAACTTTAAAAACAGTTTAAGATATATGCATGGGAAAAGTAAGATATTCACACCAAATTTAATAATTTAGTATAAATTCCAACATTCCAAAAAGAACGTTTAAAACGGCCTCATTAAATGTTATGTCACAATTGACATTTTAAAACGGAACATTTAACATGGACTATATTACACAGCACATGGTAATAGGGTATACTACTATAAGTGACGTTTATAAAAAGATTGGATAATGGTAAAAAAGTTCTTTTTCGACAATGACTATAACGCCATTTAAACTTTCCATCAAACTATTACTAGTATTTGTCTTCTGAACAAGTTTGTTCTAATGATAGTAATTAAAACATTCATAAAAAGTTTCAATTTCTGTTTATAAATTAAGTAATAGGTTTTAACATTTTGAGAAAGTTTTGATTATTTGCATTTCATATGTAAAAGCATAATGTGATTGTATGCGATTTTAATTCTACAAAACATTTAGGTAAAAGGTTAACCCCGTCCTCAGAGAGCAAAAAAATCAAACACAAACACGCCGGTCAATGTCCTTATCTTAATCCAACCTTTGAAAACTGACGAATTAAGTTTAACACTTGATTTTCACCAGGGAAGTGATGTGGGGTGCTCCGGAATGGTTAACAACTCCTGTCTTGCTGGGTAAACGCGCCACATATGAAACCAAAATTGAGATTGTAAGGAAGGTGGAACTAGGGACGTCAGATAAAAAAATTATATCATTTATTAAAAACTTTTCTGCATGGTAAAATGTTAATTATCAATGTATATAATCATGATATGTTTGTCTCACAATCATTCCCCAGCTTAGATTTTCTTTAACTTAAATTTAGCAAATTTTGGTGATCTCTTTCCGGAACTACTGATGAATATTTTTTGTCAAAACTAAATGCATATGTTTAAATTTATAAGTGATCTTTAAAATGACACCGTAAATTTCTGAATATCTTGACAATATACAAAATTATAAAGATTTGAATTTTTGCAAGATTTACGTTAAGGAAAGTCTTGGTTAAGGAGTGATTGTGAAACTGTACATGCAAATGTAGTTGTAAAAGTAGGTAAGGTATAGTAAAGGCAGGATGGTAAGTGCCATGCCTACACAAATTATTATCTTCTTGTCAGTATATCAGTACTATCAAAAGTTTTATAGTAGTTTTCTATCCGGTGATTTCTTTTTGACTTTGGCAATGGATTTCGCCAGTGTATCACGTAATCACCCTTTAACGTTTGTGAGGAATGTTTTAAAAAACGTTTACGTGGAAATTTCCCGGACAACGTTATATTTACTGAAGCGATTCTATCTCCAATTCCGCAGAAATGTTATGGGGTATCACGTGGTACACTGGCGAATCCCATTGCTAGAGCGTATATCTACCTGTTCTATCTGTTTCTAAGTACAATTTATTTTCGTTTTATTATTTTATTTTCAAATAATGAACAACGGTGCAAAAATATATATATATTTTATTTTATTTTTTAATTTTGTTTATGTAATTAAAAACACAAACACACCAGCTGAGGTCTAAATCGCGATCCCAAAAGCAAAAGTGAAAAATATTAACCTGATAAATAAAGTTAAATGTGTGAACTTACACCAAGTGAGGCCGGGTGCTCCGAAAGGTTAAACACCTCCTGTCCTACACCCGTCACGTATAAAATCAGAACTGAGAATGAAAGTAACATGGAACTGTAAGGTGTCAAATATATATCACAGTTATCAATAGTATTGTGATACAGTCATCAAACCTTTAAAGTGCCTTGATATGCATAGACTTGCAATATCCAAAATAATAAGGGAAATTGAACTGTTACATTGATTTACCTTATGACAAAACTATTGAATGGTTCCCAAGTCATTTTAAGCGTTAACATTGAACATCCTCCTTCTGCCATCTTGATTTCGGTCATTCTCAAAACACCCGATACAAAATTTATAATGGCGACTTTTTGTCACGATATATCATCGCATCATGCCATCATCACGCAAACACATTTTACAGTATTTTGATCCAATGAACTTTTTATTTCTATTTAAAGACTCTTTTGACCATTTTACAATTAAAAATTTGCCAACACCGATATAAAAATGGAGATTACAAAACATGCAATTGCTTCTGTTCGATTCGGACACGAGTTAGTATGTTTGTTTTTGATTCTGTTCTGTTACTCTTTGAAAATAATGCCATTGTAAACCTTGGGAAATGTCACAATATAAGAGACAAGAATTATTTGCAATTAACAACGGATAATGGTATTTTCTCATGAAATATCCTAATTCACACGGTAATTTTCTTGAAGGTTTGGAACTGGATAACATGTACCTGAGAATAGCCAAACAAACAAAAAAAAACTATAGCAATATCTACGGGATAAATAAAATCATTACAAAACATGTGTCACTCGACGGATACATATGCTTAACCACAAAACACGTGGCACTAGACGGACATATGTTTAACAACAAAACACGTGTCACTAGACGGACACATTTAGGTAACCATAACACATAAATATTTCTTAACATTTATTTGTTGAAAACGGTTAATTAACAAACCATTATCCAAAAAAGAACCAAAAAACTACTAAGATTCACATGAAATTTTACATACATACATATCTAATGTAGATAGAGGGGTATCAGAATACCAATTTCAGAAATCAACTAAGTAAGGTTCAACTGAATTGGTGATCTGTTTTTGCAGAAGTGGCGAAACCGTTTAAAATGTTCCATGGCATGAAAGTGACGTTTACGGCGTCTCTTATTTGATTTCTGCATTTTTGACCGTGCGGTTTGGTCGTGTATCTTCCTATGTTGACATTTCAATCGACTTGTAATTACATACTAGTATTATACCTATGTTAAGTTTACAACACTAGACGGTCGTTTAGGCATTCCTCATCAATGGTGCTTGGACCAAAATTTTGAAACCAAATTTTTATAGGGTTGTTTAGGGATATTGATGCCACAGCTTTCCGAGACGCTGGGTATATAAAGAGCTTCTGTTAAACTTTAGCGTCGTCTGCTTTTATCAGTATATAAGCACAACTGGTGAGAAATTGTATTTCGAAACGGCCGTCTAGTGCTGTGGAATTAATACTGGTATAAAAGGCTATGTACAAAAGACAATCCCACATCCTGCTTTTGCATAGTAAGCATTATATAATTGTTACATAACTATGGCAATATTAATCGATAAGTGATTATAGATATGATGATTATTAATTATACATTGATTATTGTCCATCCCAAATCATTTAATTAATTTTATTAGATTATATTATATTACATTTTTGCTTATATTTCAATCCTTAAACAAAAGAATAATTTGATTGGTCTCTTCAGTTATATATATATATAAGCAGCGTTATCAATGACGAATACTTCCAGTCAAGGTTTATAACGATAAAATTCGTCGTTATCACTGACGAATACTTCCAATCAAGGTTTATAACGATATAATTCGTCGTGATAAATTCGTCGTTATCACTGACGAATACTTCCAATCAAGGTTTATAACGATATAATTCGTCGTGATAAATTCGTCGTTATCAATGACGAATACTTCCATTCAAGGTTTTATAACAATAAATTTCGTCGTTTCATTTTGTAATAGTAATTTCAGTATCAAATCGATCTGTAGGCTTAGTCCAGCAGAATATACATATAAATATAATTAACACGATTACATAGCAAACATCCTGTGTCAGATATGAAAAACCAGGCAAAATGTTACAAGTAAAACTATATATCGTTGTAAATAAGAGAGGTCCAACCCATTTGGCACACCCTTCTACGAGAGATAAGAGAGAAAACATTGTCCCCATTTCATCTTGGTCAAACAACTTGCTGAATATAGAACGGAGAGAAGAAAGCATTGGTGCCGAAAATGAACTTATCACGATACTTGAAAAAACCATCCATGATTCTGTTTGATACACAGCCCAAGACAATCTAATGATTTTGAAAGTGATTGACAAAACAGTGACTGAGAAATCTGTTAGTGAAAACAATCCAGATATAATAGGTAGTATGAAATATAAATAGATCCCGGAGACCGCGCTTTCCTCTGACACTAGGTACCCATACCACGATCCTGGCCAGCTTAATGGACTTCTAGCGATATAGAGTGCATTTACCTCCATTTCTCCAAATCTACACATTTGAATAACAAACATAATGCTAAAAATTAAAATAGCCGTGACACGATTGCTTCCTTTCTTATCGTTTTGAGCGTTATTATTATTGCTATTCTCTTCGTTATTTCTACACACTGAAAACATTTGACGTATAACTGATGTGTCAGTGCTCGCTGTTATCGAAGGTTCTTTTATGAAATAAAGTACTAATAGAGTCACTATAACATACAAAACCTCTGCTGTACAAAATGTGATTCCTATCGTTGTAAAATCTTGGAGAAATCCAGATAGAAGTGCTCCGAAAAATATTCCAAAAAAGTTCATAGCAAGAAGTTTTTCTAAACAAAGTGTTCTTTGTTCAATATCTGTAATATCTGTTATGTAACTAGACATGGCGGTGCCAAAGACTGCGTTTCTTCCACAAAATCCCTGGATGAAAGCACCTATAAATATCAATTTAATTTCATACTGAGAAAAATATGTTCCAATTAGAATAAACAAAATGCTTATGATGTATCCTACGTTCGGGATTATCATCGGAATTTTCCGTCCATAAATGTCGCTGAATGCCCCGCAAAATATGCCAATTATTATACTGGGAACATTTGTCATAATCTTATACCAAACAAGGTACATTGCAAACTCATCCAGATTAGATGAACAATCATGTTGTTGCTTTGAATATTTTTCTCTACATGCTGCACTCAAGATATACGGACGCATTGCTGTATCAACTAATGAATCGCCGATATTAAAAATCAAAAATATCATATTTAATACACAGAGATCAAAAGAAAGACACAACAGGTTTGTCTTCATATTCGCGATATTTTAAAATTTAAACAGATGTATAGATAATTTAATAATTCCTTAATACTCTGTTATTTAACGATCGGAGGGTTTTGCTTCCTGTATATAAGTATTGTTATGTTAATGTGGCTGATGATAATTGTATCGCTGATGTATATAGATGTCATCAAAACATAAAACTAATTAATTTCTAGTTTATATCGGATTCTACAGTGCAATATTGTAAATTAAGAACACATATAAAACGTCAGAAAAAATTGTTCGATGCGACATGTGTAATTCACATATATATACTTTTGAAGCTGTACGACAAACGTGATAACTTCAATTTTTCTATTATCAAATTTCCTTTTCTATACAGCAATATACCTGCTGCTCATGTATAAGATGTATTTGTTTCACAATTAAAACGCTATGGTAGATCTTGTTTGATCTATGGGAACTTTATACAACGTTGCAAGCTGCTTACAAATAAAGTGTTGACGCACGAATGTTGCAGGCCTAGGTTATCGAGGGTCTCAAAAAGTTTTATATCGTCACCACATTCAATATTGTTGATGTCTCTGTATCCAAAATAACCCTGGATATATTTGGCGATCCGTTCCATGTTCCTTTCATTCCAATTTTGATTACTCAGGAACTACTTAAAATTCCGGACCACCCGGTCTCCTTCCCTGGTGAAAGTTCACGTGATAAACTAATTTGACAGTTTTAAAGTTTTAACATTGCATTGGAGTTGTGGTTTGGGCATGGATATGTTTGTATTGGAAACACACACACACACACACACACACACATATATATATATATATATATATATATATATATATATATATATATATATATATATATATATATAAGGGAGCATCATAATGTATTAGAAAATATAATAAACATCTAATTTGTTAATTTAAATTATGGTTTTAGTCATTTTACTTCATAACGAAGCAAATCAGTCGGACAATTACTGTACAGCGGGTTATTTTGACGGCGCTAAATTTTGGCGTTTTTGTATAAAAAAAGGTCAGTGGCATATTTTAGCGATTAGACAAAATGCTAAGTTTTTATTTCTGCGATTAGAAAACGTGGCTTGGCTTAATTTTAGCAATTATATTTATTATTCTAAAATATATACAGTCATATATAATGAAACAAATTTGAAGAAATATTGTACGTTACTAATTGTAAAAGTAACTGAAAACAACTCACTCGCTCACTCACGTTTGACCATGGATTTATGGCGTACAACTACAGCTTTATGGCGTACAACTACAGCCATTAATTTTAGCTGACGCAAATTTTAACTGCCATAAATTTTCACGATTTAAATTTTGCCGATTTCAATGTCACCGCCAAAATACGCCAAAATTTGCACCCCGCCAAAATAACCCGATGTACGGTATTAAGCAGACCAGAAATCATAAAGGCATATGTTCAAACTATTTTATTATTTGAAACGCCTTAAGAAATTTTTCCACGTACTACGTCACAAATAAAAATCGAAAGATACCTGTTACTTTCAGATAATCAATTTCTTTCTTTTTTTATTTCATTTATAACGTATATCAATTTCTTTTATCAACAGCTGGTAGTATCCTACACAAATTGTTCAAACCAATATGCCTTGGGTCACTAAGATTTAAATAGATTATTTTACATTAGTAATCCTGTAAAGGCTTGTTGAACGAGTTTAATAAATTCAATATTACATAATCCCGACTGTAAGATTCTATTTATTATATAATCAAGGAAAAACTTATTGATGAAAATACAAAATGTCTTTACTATAAGAAAAGAGCTGATGGACACAGAACAGTCCTTGGTTATCAGCGCACGACATTCCAACGTGTGCGCGCTATGACGTCGAATGTTGATTGATTCAGACAATTAGTTTCATTAAGTTATTTTAATATAATAAACAAACTTGTATAAGTTGGAAAAAAATTGATTTGTTCTATGGAAAAGTCACCATTACATGTTTGTTATAATTATAGCAGTACTGCACATGTTTCATTAGAATAACTAAATGAAGTGTATCAGTGAAACAAACAACAGTCGACGTCATAGCGCTTGTACATTTGAATGTAGCGTGCTGGTTACAATGGTCACGAAACGAATATTCACGTGTGTAATATCATATTTATTACATGGGTATGGAATATTGAGAAGATTATATATTAATAAGTATTATTAATGCATTATAGTGTATAATGCTATGGTGAAGGTAACCAGAAGTGCGAAAAAATGCCAGTTGACGAAAAGTAGTCAAAAAGACAACGAAAACGACAAACACTTATTGGGTCCTCTGATTACAAAACTCTCAAATTGGAAGGGCAAAGGGCACTGGAGTAAATATCCAGTAGTGTGGATTGTAGTTCTTCTATTGAAAAGCACTTAGCAAGTGGTTTATAAATCCACATTAAGCCTTTTTATACTAAACAATGGACTATTTGACATGTTTTGTATATGTAATTTAGAGAGATACGATATTATTATTATGATTATTATTGTGTAATACAAAAGAAATTACAAATGTTTACAACAGCGAAAAAAGATATTGCTGATGGAGTCATAAAACATCACAAAAATGCACAAAAAAGCGAGAAACACGCAAGGGGAGATAACGAGATAAAGAAATTGGAAAACGACATTAGAGAAGCTCAGAAAAACTGTATTAAAGGAATAAATTATGTGTACTGTTTGATATAATACCCCTTATATTACTGTATTCACGTCACCAGGTTTTATTTAGATTCTTTTGTTTTTTCGCGCATTATGCAGTTTGTCGTGCAAAACTTTGACATTCATATTGACTATGAACGTCATTTCAAAACTGTTCAATTGTTTATTGTACTCCTAGATCAATTCGATGTTATTTTATAACGCATAAAATATTTAAATGTTTTGTTATTTGTGATTTGTGATCTGTTTGTCATTTCAGTTTTTCACAAGAAGAAAACGTAATGATTTTTCTTTTGTTGGGGTAAATAAAGGAATCGGACAATTTGCATACATAATACGAATTATGCAGTATACAAACTAACCGACTCTTTAAAGTTTACATAGAGAAAAGACAAAATAATTGTATTACTATAGTACATATACATCAACTTTACTGTTCTAAGCAGCAATATAGATACTTTCTTTGCGTATTTAATATTCATAGTTAACACGCTATGGTAGAGCCTGTTTAGAGAAGTTCATACTATAAAGCAAGCTGCTAACAAATTGTTGACTCAAGACCTTCAAAATGCTTTTATGTCGTCATTACAATATTGTTGATAACCATGATATCTGACGTCTCGCAGTTCTATGTTCCTTTTATTCTAAAGTTAGATTTCGTGGCTGGGGTAGCTAGATATAAGCAAGAAATTTCACTTCCGCAGCACCTAGCCTGACTTCCCCAGGGGAAGTGAACATGTTTAACTTTATTTGTCATTTTTAAAAGTTTTTGCTTTGCTTTTCGGGTGGCGATAAGGACATAGGTCGCTATGTTTGTTTTTGATGAATCAAACAACTTCTATCATTTGTTTATCTGTTAACCAGGATTAAATAACAATAACAATACAAATTCTAGAAGTCATTTATATAGAAAAATATAATTTATTATATATGAATATATTGGTGTCGTCAATGACACAAACATAGTCTTCTTCTCTTTAACAAGAACATTTTTATTTTGAACATTCATTGTTAGTAACAGTTATCTGGGTATCAAATTTACTATCTGGCTTAGACCAGCAGAAAACAAATATAAATATGATTAACACCATTACATAGCACACATCTTGGGTAAGATATGAAAAACCAGGCAAAATGTCACACGTATATTTATATATAGCTGTGAATACGAGAGGTCCCAACCATTTGGCGCATCCTTCTACGAACGATAGGAGAGAAAACATTGTCCCTATTTCATCATTCGCAAACAATTTACTGAATAAAGAACGCAGGGAGGAAATTGCTGCTGCAGAAAATGAACCAATAACAATACTTGTGAAAACCATCCATGTTTCTGTTTGATACACAGCCCACGACAATCTGACTATCTTGAAAATAATTGACAAAACGGTGATGGAAAAATCGGTTAGTGAAAACAATCCAGTGATGATGGGTAATATGAAAAATAAATAGACCCCGGAAACTGCGCTCTCTTCGGAAACTAGGTATCCATACCACGATGCTGGCCAGCTTAATGGACTTCTAGATACATATAATGCATTTACATCTATTTCTCCAAATTTACACATTTGAAAAACAAATGAAATGCTAAAAACTAAAACAGCCAACGCACGATTGCTTCCTTTCTTGTCGTTTTGTGGTGCATTATCAATGTTCTTATTCTTATTGGTTGTACACATTAAACACATTTGACGTATAACTGATGTGTCAGTTGCCACTGAAATAGATGGTTCCTTTATGAAATAAATTACCAAAAGTGTAACTATAAAAAACAAAATCTCTGCCGAACAAAATGTTATTGCTATAGTTGTAAAATCTTGGAGAACACCAGATAAGAGTGCTCCGAAGAATATTCCGAAAAAGTTCATTGCCAAAAGTTTTTCCATGCTCTGTGTTCTTTGATCATAGTTAGTGATATCCGTTATGTAACTGGACATGGCGGTGCCAAAGACTGCGTTCCTTCCACAAATTCCCTGGATGAAAGCACCAATGAATATCAACTCAAGCTCATGCCGAGAATAATGTGTCCCAATTAAAAAAAACAGAACGCTTATAATATACCCTATATTCGGGATTATCATTGGTATTTTCCGTCCATAAATGTCACTATACGCGCCACATATTATACCGATTAATATGCTAGGTACATTGGTAATGATCTTATACCAGACTAGGTACATAGCAAACTCATCCAGATTTGATGAACAATCGTGGTGTTCATTTGGGTATGTTTCTCTACATGCTGTTCTCAGGATGTAGGGACGTATTGCCGTATCTATCAATGCGTCACCGATATTGTATATAAGATATATCATATTCAATACACATATTTCAAAAGAAAGACATAAATACTTTGTCAACATTTTCTGGTAATCTTTTGTTATCTAGAATGATTTGTATTGTTTTGAACGATTGTGTTGTTTCCTTGAATATATGTAATTTGATTTAAAATATTTCATTTTGAACATTTTATATGGACCATTTTCACGAGAGGCATAAACATTTAAATTAAATGATATTGCGACATCTGTAAAATTAAAAAATATGAATATCTCAGAAAAGGCTATAAATCTGATGTTTGATGGCTTACTTGAACTAACTGTATTTCTTTGATTATATCATATAACAATTGGTTTGTGCAATGGAGGTTATTTCATCAACCTAATACTAGGTTATTGAACTCACCAATTATGCTCCACTTATTCTCGACCTTTTCCTTTATTTTAAAGAAAACACTTAAAGATATATAGTGAAGGAAAACCCCCTTGAACAATTGAGGATATATAGTGAAGGAAAACCCCCTTGAACAATTGAGGATATGTAGCGAAGGAAAACCCCTCGAACACTTGAGGATATATAAAGGAAAATTCCTCGAACACTTGGGGATATATAAAGGAAAATCCCTCGAACACTTGAGGATATATAGCGAAGAAAAACCCATTGAACACTTGAGGATATATAGCGAAGGAAAACCTCTCGAACACTTGAGGATATATAGCGAAGGAAAACCTCTCGAACACTTGAGGATTTATAGCGAAGGAAAACCTCTTGAACACTTGAGGATATATAGCGAAGGAAAACCTCTCGAACACTTGAGGATTTATAGCAAAGGAAAGCCCCTCGAACATTTGAGCAGATATAGCAAAAAAAACCCTCGGACACTTGAGGATATATAGCGAAGGAAACCCCCTCTAACTCTTGAGGATACATGTCCAAGGAAAACCTCTCGAACACTTGAGGATATATAGCGAAGAAAAGCCCCTTGAACACTTGAGGATACATGTCGAAGGAAAACCTCTCGAACACTTGAGGATATATAGCGAAGAAAAGCCCCTTGAACACTTGAGGATATGTAGCGAAGGAAAACCCCTCTTTGGGATTTCAATATATATACAGGTAGAACAACTCCAGGAATTCCAGAAAGAAATTTAGCATTGAAAGCCGTTACGGGGCTGTGTATACCATATTTGAGTAACAAGTCAAATTTCGTCCACGTAGACCGCTATTTTACTAGTGTTCCCTTGTTTCAGAAGCTACTAGAAGCCAGTATATATGCTTGTGGGACAATAAATTCCAACAGATGCCCAAGGGTACTACAACATACTGCCGTTTTACAGCAAAGACGCTCACATGTTTACACATGTAGAGAAGATGGGACACAGGCAATAGCTTGGAGAGATAATAGAATGGTTTTCTTCCTGAATACAGCCTACCATCATGAAAGTGACGACGATATAGTAAAACGCTGCAAGAAAGATGGAACAATAGAAAACATCAAGTGTCCACCGGCAGTGAAAATGTACAATGCTTATATGAACGGAATTGATGTTTTCGACCAGCATCGTTTCTATTATGGTGTTAATAGGAAATCATAAAGATGGCGGTTGAGAATTTTTTGGCATCTTGTTGATTCCAGCATTGTAAATGCCCACTTTCTCTATAAGAAAACCAGGTTAATACATGATCAAAACGCAACTATAATGAATCAGCTTGATTTCCGCACAGCACTGGTAGAGGATGGATTGGTTGCCGGGTTTACTTCAAGAAAGCGGATAGGTCGTCCACCAACTAGACCAAATAACAAGCCACACCATGTTATTGAAGATCTTCGGGATTATGGACATGTTTCGGCTAGGTGTCGAGTTTGCCTAGCTGATCATCGAAGACACGAGACTTTCTATGGCTGTCATTTGTGTGGTAACGTGCCTTTGTGCCAACCTCCAAAGCCATGTTTTGCAGTTTTTCACAAACAATAATTTACAGAAATCGGATGATTATTATATGACGATGATCACACAAGACTTCTGATAAGAATAAATATCTAGTGTTACAGCATCAATGATTACTTCCACTACTACTGACTATAATAATAATAATATGTACATTTATTTAGATTCGGTATAGACTTTATTCCAGTTTTCCTTGGAATCACGGTATGACAATCAACAATTACAATTTAGCTATGAGTTAATTTACTCTCAAGTATTATGTTTTATAAGTGAAATACTAATAGAATCTATCACTACTTGTGGTGCCAGATAGGTAAAACTCAACCCGAGTTCTAATATATTTGGTCCAGAACGAGGCTTGCCGAGTTCTGGACCAAATATATTAGAACGAGGGTTTAGATTTCCTTATCTGGCACCACAAGTAGTGATTGATTCTATTTCTTGCATCAGAAAGTACAATTTTTCAATTTTAAATCAATTTCAACTTTTGATACACCTCTGATTTTGTTTAATAAAATTTTGCGGGAAAAACAGCGTGTAGGCTATCTTGCACAGGGGGTACAAGATGGAGATATCTTGCACCTCTCTTTTTATGAATTTTTCTATCTGGGATGCAAAAATGTCCGTATCCAAACCCATTATACATGATAATTGAGTGATGGATTTTTTCTTATGATATCTGTATTTTGCATATATAGAAAACATGTGATAACATTTAGGTGTTTTATGCACAGTATATACTAAATTACGTCTGTTTTACATCAAATAACGTCATATTTTATGCAAAAACGTCAATAAATGGGAGAATTGGCACCTGTTTCAAGTTTATCGAAAACGTTTATTAATTATATCCTAACCTATATATGAATGTTTCCATCATCTGAATTTTAAGGTTGTTTTAAAGATATCCGTAATAAAACACAAATACCTTACAAAACCGCCATAAATAAAGTTTTTGGCCTAAATTTTTAAAAAAAATCACCATATTTTTTGCAGTCGAATGGTTGCTATAGTAACGATTATTTACTTGTAAATTATTTTTATTCAAAATTAATCTGGTTAGAAAGTTCAGGTGCCAAGGATTCCGAAAACATATACTTTATGTATTGTAATATATGTTTAAAACCTCTTAATCTGCAAGTAAAAACAATTTGAATTCATTCAATTATATTTTGAAAAATAAGTTGGTCGACAAAGAGTTAATACTGAATTCCGAAAATGTGCGTTTTTAACAAGTTTGTTGAGTCATAACATTACTACACGTTTTTTCATAACGCGCTACTCAATATAATTTATTTTTTTAACACCAAAAAATAAAGATATTTTGTTTCAGTCGTAACTATATTTTTCTAAATAATGATAGTTAAAATCTAATCGTTCGGCGTCAGACCAGTCAGAAACTGTTCAAACATCAACCAATCTAAAAGGACAAAGACACAAGTCATACCTCAATCACTGATGTCAATAGATCGTCAAACGGGTCATGTGCTTTTTAAACATAGCAGTACAATGTTGAATCAAAACTTGTGATCCGTCATAGAAGTTAAATGTGCAGTTGCGGAAATAAGAGTTTCACATCACCCAAGAAGTCACGATAATGGCCAGTTTCCTAAATCTTAAAGCTAGTGCATGGGTATGGACATGAATATGTGCATGCTGAGGACCTCTAAGTACTTTGTCCATGCCATACGTATTTAGCATAGATGATGGTAGTGACACTTCAACAAAATTAAATCATCTTTAAAAGGTATTACAAATTTATGGTTGAAAGATCTTCGATGTCAGATTGAATGTTGTTTCCACATCTACCTAACTCTCCGATAGCAGAAACGCTGGCCAATGTTTACGTTTTGCTTTTTAGGCGATCACCAATGTAAACACAATAAATACATGTAAATAATAATCTTGGTTTTTATTTCATATTTTATGTAAGCTATATTGATTCATGTCATTATGAAGAAAAAACATTTTTAAATATCGCAAATGAAGTTGTCTCGTACATGCAAAATGAATGATCCATATTCTAATCCCTGGACCCACTGGATCGGAGTGAAAGTACTTCCTTGATCGGCGTTGCTATGGTTGCGTTATTGTAGTTGAAAATAGCATGGAAAACGAATACGTGCATTTATGGTGTGTTTGTATTGCAGCGTAGTATAACAGAATTATTTTCTACAATTATAAAAATTAATATCAGCAAAAGTAAAATGTACCATAAGGCTGAAAGCGTTATATTTTCAATCAGAAACCTTCTTTTCTCATGTCGATGTCGTTAGACCTTCTTCCTGTGATATCTACAGTTTGTTCGTGCTTGACAATCTTCATTCCAGACGTTTACCTATTAATGATGGATTCAGGTATCGGATAAACATTATAGCAATAAAGGCTTACCTCTGTATATACTGCACTTTCTACTTCTAAAGCAGTATTTTCTAGACTGGAGGTGCTTACCCGAATGGAGTACCCATAACCTAACCTCGCTTCCCTGGTGGAAGTACACGTCTTTAACTTAATTTGCCTTTTTTCAAAATGTTTCATTTGTTTTTTGGATATAAATGTTTCGACTTGGACCGGTATGTTTCTGGTTGATAGTCTTCCTAAGAATATCGTCATCACAAACTTAGAAAACAATAACGTTTTTTAATACAATATAATCAAAACAAACATACTAATCGATGTCCAAATCACAATCTACATGCAAAGTAAACACGTTGGAATTGACACGTTAGGTTAGACACTTGAACTTCCACCAGGGAAGTGAGGCCGGGTGCTCTGGAAGGGTAAGCACTTCTTGTTTATCTAGCTAAACCCGCCACGTGTATAATCAAAATTGTGTGTAAGGAACATAGAACTATGTGACGTCATATATAACGGTAACAAGCTCTAATGGAAAACAAATACATCTTAAGCAGGGGAGCAGGTATTTTGCTGCATAGAAAAGGAAAATTGACAATAGAAAAATTCTGTTAGACTTTGGCAGTGTATCCTGTAATCAATCTAAATTAGAAAATTCCATATCCTTCTTTATAGTGATCTTATTGTAAAATTGTGCTATATTGACTATGATGGTAATTGTCATGTATCCTGTGAAAAAACCATGAATAACTTATGTTGTTCAAAAACATTTTTGACTCTCAATATCTTTTATGTCCTTTATAACACAGCAATGCTATTGAGCGTTTATTCACTATTGTCACTATGACTGTCTAGATAAACATCTCCTATAAAACCAGAGATACTAAATATTTTTGTACTTAACCCTTTTAGCTTAAAATTTACTCCAGTATCCGTCCTCAGTCAGATAAACCTACAAAATAGTATATGTTCTCTATATATTTTATTCCCCGTCCAGAAGGCTTTATGCCACGTTCTGGATCAGATTTTGTTTCCCTGATACCATATAACTGGAAATTTTCGCGGTAATCTAATTTTCGCTATGGAATTCAAATCGCGAAAGATTAAATCGCGAAAAATTATGGGGTTTTGCATTCGAGAGTATTGGTCAATAACAAGAACGGCCTCCGGTTGTTTGAACTTTTGTAAAAGACTATTCGTATTCATTATTTTGTTACGTTTGAAATCTAAACATGTCGTTTGAATTGCAAATTAAATTTTAATAAATTTTATTAAGATCTCGATAAGTGATTGTCGAATCCTGGCACTTTTTACTCAAAACCGACAGATACGAAAGCGCCGTTTGACCTCTGACATAGGAATATATAATTAGTGTTTGTAATGTGTAATGGCGGCGCTTTCTTCAACATATAAACATAGGTACCGGTAATTATGGACGATCACCGTATATCCATGAATAAAGAATCGGAAATGGATTCAATCATTAAACAAACAAGACACACGCAAGATGTTACCTGGAAGACTTGATTAAAGTTAATTACAGGTGATCAGGTGGTATTTACTTCTTTGCCGACGGCTATTCTGTTACACGTGACAATTTGAAGAAAGACTAAACATATAAAAAAAAATTAAGAATCGGCAGCCTCATCGGTTATCATATATTTACAGTCATCCAATCGCGAAAATTAAAAACGCGAAAATTTTTACGTAGGTATATTTTCATAAAATCGCGAAAAATTAACACCGCAGAAATTTCCAGTTATACGGTAATTCATGTCGTTTTAGCAGATCAAAACCAAACATACAAGTCCATGTTCACATAACAGTCCAAAAATCTGTCTATCCGAATTAAAGTCTACCATGAACTTCCACCAAGGAAGTCCGGGTGCTTTGGAAGTTGAATAATTTGGCGACATTCTTCTCCTTATTTTTATCAGATTCTACATAAATCATGCTTCATCAGAATAAGAGACTGAATATGCAGGAATGGTGTACAATTTGTGCCTATTGGTATACTAATGTTTTCCTTAATTACATTACCAAAACACAGCAAATATGTTGACTATTAGAAACTCTTTGCTGATGGTATCTTCGGTTTATTTTGTCAGTGTGTATGGTGCTAGACAAATAACCAGAATCCCTTTTCAGCATTAGATATTCATATCTTAGCTTACCGTTTGTTTTTAAAAGAAAGATACTAGTAAGTGAATTTTTTGTTTTAGATGTTTTTTATATTAAAAAGTCTTTTTTACTCTGTTTTTAACAACATTGTTTGCACACTTGCCAAAAATGGATACAATTTGTTTTTTATCTACTAGAGACTAGCTGTACAAACCTAAATTAATGGACATCAACAATGATCACATTAACAAACGACCACGCGAGGCTCGTAAATGGCATGTTATCATTCGGTGTTTTAGTGGATTACAAAAGTTTTCTATGCACCGTGTTTGGTGGTAATTTCCAAGTTCATAGTATCAATCTAACCCAGAGATGCTACCAAGGAATCGCATTATTGAATCTGACAGTGATTCTCGCAGCTCTTCTCCATCTCAGTTGATGCAATTACGATGCCATTATTTACGTAGGATTCGCACTTTATGACGTCATATGAAAACTGTCTCAGACTGTTGATCATTTTTAGGCTTCTCAAGGATTTTCATTTCTTATGGAGGTGATGTTGAAAATAGTACGTTTCAACTCGCGAACTTCTTTTTGTCTTTTGTATTCAAAGCGATTAATTAATTTCACTTAAACTAATGAGACCTACATCTCCGTCCAGAACGTTTTGCACCCCCTTACAGAACCTTTGTAAAACAACAGTTTTTGCGGTTTTAGTACTTGATGATTTGTTAACTTGTATTTGCCAAAAGGCTATTTTTATATTCTGCATAGAATGTTTTTCAAATGACATAACTGATAAAAGGATCAATTTTAGTAAAGTACGAGTGATAATGGAGTCAAGTGATTGATTGATCTATGTTAATCGTTGAAAGTGCTTGATAATTACATAAAATTAAGAAATATACCAATTTTTAGTATTTTGAATCAATTTAGTCAATATTTGAGGAAAATAGATTTTCCCAAAAATATTTCACATTTGTTTTATCACGCGCAGTTTACTTAAACTAAAATTGATCTTTTATCAGTTATGCCATTTAAAAACATTCTAGTTAGTATATAAAATAGTCCTTCGACAAATATAAGTTAACAAAACATCAAGTACTAAAAGCGTCAAAACTGTTGTTTTACAAAGGTTCTATAAGGGGGGTGCAAAACTTTCTGGACGGACCTGTATATTTTCACTTACGCATTTATTTGGAGGGGATTTCAGCTGTTTCTATATGGCATAAGATAACATGTACCTGCTGTTACGTCTCAATATTTTAAGTTATGTGATAAAAAGACGCGTGAGGATTTAATATGAAATTCAATAAACACGTTCAAGGCTGGTGGCATATTTAATGATTTATATCGTTTATTAAATTTCATATTAAAGCCCAGTCGTCTAAGATCCTCCATATATTGCACTAGTTCTTGTTTTAGAATATAAGAACTAATGAAATATGACAACAACACAGCGATGTCGTTTTAATTAATCAAAAACAAACATACTAATCCATACCCGAATCACAATCCAGAAGCAAAGTAAAAACTTTGGAACTGACAAGTTAGGTTATACACATAAACTTCCACCAGGGAAGTGAGGCCGGGTGCTCCGGAAGGGTAAGCACCTCCTGTTTAGTAGCTACACCCGCCACGTGTGCAATCAAAATTGTGTGAAAGGAACATGGAACATGAGACGTCAAAAATATCCAGGGCAATCCTGGACACAGAGACATCAAACTTGTCAACAATACTGTGATGACGGCCATAAAACGTTTTGAGGGCCTTGATAAGCATAGGCTAGCAATATCCCTGAGTCAACAATTTATTTGCAAACAGCCTACTTCGTTGTACAAAGTTACAACAATCGTATGACGTTATAAACGATAGTGATAAAGTGTGCAATATTAAAAATGAATGGAAATATCAAACGGGAACGAAGTGTAGTTGCTAATACCGATATACTGAATAGAAAGTTTGGAGCCCCCCTTAAAATCGATACAGAAACGAATATAAAAACTTACAGGATTGAAACGTAAATAAAACGTTTGTAATCAAACTTAGGTCTATGATAAATTGATATTTTTAAAAAATGTAACTACCATTTACAAAAAGTAATGTTTCCTAAAAAATGTGAAATAAACAAATGCCTTTTGTATTTGTATTTTATAATACTTAAAGCTACAAAATACCTGAAATTGGAATAAACATATTAAATGGAATGGTGGTCCATTAAAATTAATGAAGATGAGAAAAAAAATTAACTACAGTGCAAAAGAAAAGACGTTCATGAAAGATTCCAAAAAAGTTAAAACAATTTTATATCTCGTATTTTGTGCTCGTATACAATTGTTATGCTTGTATTTTAAGAACAGGTATTGCTTCTTTTGGTAGAATTTGAACGGTTTCTTTTTTTCAGGGTTTCTAGAGCAAGACGAATCAGAAACCAGCTAAGGTTTATCATCCATCTTCAATAAGCAGGCTAAAACGAAAGTGCTTTTCTTAAACAAAACTTTATGTTTTACATTTTCATTTTCTTGATATTATGTAAGTTTTCTGTATAGAATATCTGTAAATCATTCTACCATTATATTTCAGAATATTTCTCTCTAAGATAAGCCTGCTTGATGAAGACGGACGATTTTAAACCTTAGATGGTTTCTGATTTGTCTTGTTCTAGAAGCCCTGAAACAGATATAAACCGTTCATAATCTACCTAATAGGAAGTAATTGTTCTTGACATTTAAGCATAATACTGGAAACAATATACAGACACAAAATACGAGATATAAAAATGTTTTACCTTTCTTAGCATCTTTAATGAACTTCTTTTCTTTTTGTGCCGATTTTAGTTTATATTTTTGTCTCATCTCCATTAAATGTAATGGACCTCCATTCCATTTAATACAGTGAAACCTCCCTAAACCGGACACTCTCTACACCGGACAACTCTCTATTCCGGACAAAATATTTGGTCCCGAATCTATCCTTCTTTATTTCAACTGACACAAACCTCTCTAAACCGGACACTCTCTATTCCGGACACCGGACAAACTTTTCAGTCCCAAGTTGCTTATGTCCTTAAAATTGAACCTCTCTAAACCGGACAACATTTTGATTTATTTTTCTTTAATTACATGTACTATGTTTTTTCTTTTTAAATAGATTAGTTTTAAACATTTTGTAAAAAATATTCAATTATGTACACTTATACTTTTATACAATTATACTTTTTTGTCTTTTTTATTCTTATTTTAAAATATTTGGTATTTCATTTAATTATTCATGTACATGTATTTATTTTTTAAATATTTTTCATCTATATAAATATTAATTTCTTCTATTTTATCTTATTGTGATTTTTCTTTATCGTTTAAATTTGTTTAGTTATTTATTAATTGACACATCAACTTAAGATAATTACCATGCACTAGGTGATTTGTTAATAATTAACACCTTATGAATCAAAGAAACTGGTAAGGTGTCAACAGTATTGTTGTCTTGTCAGGGATTAATGATGGTAGTGCTGTATGCCTTAAATACCCTAATTAAGTCATATTAAGAAACTCAGAAACTGAATAAAAGTGATTTTAAACCAAAAGGTGCTTTTACATTTAGAATATCTTATTATGAGATGTTTACGTAACATTAACATGTACAGTGTTATTGATTATAATAAATGAAAAAAAATTATAGTTTACATCTTCTTTCTAGATTTAATTATTTAAGGGAAGATAATCCGGATTAAAAATTTCAAAACCTCCCTAAACCGGACACCTCCCTAAACCGGACAAAATCTATGGTCCGGAGCTTGTCCGGTTTAGAGAGGTTTCACTGTATATATTAATATGTTCATTCCAATTTAAGGCATTTTGTAGCTTTAGGGTATTATAAAATACAGATACAACAGGCATTTATTTAATTTACATTTTTCAGGAAACATTGGAATTTTTTTAACTTTAGTGAAAATATTGAAAAATATCAATTCATTATTGAGTTAAATTTAATTTAATTATTTATATTTAAAAAGTAATACAAACGTTTCAGTTACTTTTAAGTCTATTAGTCTTTATATACGCTTGTGTATCAATTTTAAGGGGGGCTCCAAACTTTCCATATATTTCTTTATTAAAAATGATAATATCGCTTTACTGAGAACATGTATGTTGGTTAACTGTTCGATTAGGCTTAACCTTTAGTTTTCAAATGTATATGAGCAACAGGTAGTGAAATAAGTGTGATGATTGGGTCCTTCATCAGTTCTATAATTAAACCCTGAGCGTTAACTCTATAAATCCTGTCGAGAGTTTTATATTTGTATATTCAATGCGTCTTTTCTTGTATTGTCTTGTTTTGGATTTTTGGATGTTTCTAAAATTCGCTTGCATTATGTTATTTAATTTGGTAGCATGGATCCAATGCATGTTTTTTCTGTAGTCATGTTATTTTTTTTTGTTTTTTTTTTTTTTTTTTTTGGATAATATACATAGATACCATATCATAAATGAAAAAGACATGTCTTAAAAGTTAGAACAGACAGCTGCAATCATATTATCATATTATGTAATAAATTAATTTGTACAGATCCTATACTTTATAAATAAATTCACAAAAACCTACAACTAGTAGGAATAATCATCTTTGTAAGTAAAATGCAATTTAAACATAATTTTATGCAAAATTCACATAACTGTTTTTTCGAGATCAGGTTAACAATATATGTTACAAATCTAGAAAGGTAAAAACAATGTTTAACGTAAACTCAGACGTATAAATAAAATCATCAACAATTTTTCTTACTAATGATCGAGATTATTTTATAAATGGTGACTCTATTCTGTGATTGTCTTGTTTTGTTTTTCGCGTTTTTAGTTTCTTTTCATAGTCTCTATTTTCTCTTGCAAAGTACATATTTTTCAATCTTCTCTCTCTAAATATAGTATTACACAGTGTATAAAGAACACTTAAACCAAATACTATGGTTGCATCTACAATTTTAGGGGCTTCACTAACCCCCACCCTTTTGATCATGTCATCAACATCTTTGATTCTGTGGTTTACCTTTAATTTTACCTATCAATGATGAGTAAATTGAGGTTGATAATGTTTGTAAAAAAGATATTGATTGGCATTTATTTGGGTATTAAATCAACGATAGGGTTTAATACAGTAAAATACGTATTTAAATATTATTTTTGTTAAAGCGTTTTCTAGTACAGTGAACGTACAAACTGATATAAACGTGCAAATCTAAAACTCACCAGAAAACACTTTTTGTAAATAAAAAATTCAAGCGTGCACGTAACAGTATTAATATATGGTAAAAAACAAACACACCAATTCATATCAAAATCACAATCCCAGAGCAAAGTAAAAACTTTAAAAATTGCAAATAAACTTTAGTACGTGAACTTCAACCAGGGAAGTGAGCCAGGTGCTCCGGTAAGCATTTTCTGTTTAGCTAGCCACATCCGTCACGTCCGAAATGGAAATTGAGAATGGGAAAGAATAATGATGAGTGCAATCTGTTAAGAGAATAACATCCTTCACTCATAATGTCACAGTTACGCTGCATAGTTATAAACTATGTTTGTTGTCAAACATGAAAACACTTGGAAACGCATTGATAAAGTATCTTTTTATCTTTAATGTAACATATGTGTATATGATAGTATTTATAACGAGAGAGAGAGAGAGGGAGAGAGAGAGAGAGAGAGACTCAAGCGGGTGTCTTTACTGAAAGAAATGAGATGGTTTTAGGCTTTATTTGTCAGCAACTTTAGTATCAATTTTATCATCTGTCTTAACCGTGCAGAATACGCATATAAATACAATAAGAATAATTACATAACATACATCCTGGGCAAGATATGAAAACCCAGGCAAAATGGTATATGTATAATTATATATAGCTGTGAAAACCAGAGGCCCGAACCATTTGGCACAACCTTCTACGAGGATAAGAGAGAAAACATTGTCCCTATTTCATCATTGTCGAACAATTTACTGAATATAGAACGCAGGGACGAAATTTTTGGTGCCGAAAATGAACTTATCACGATACTTGAAAAAACCATCCATGATTCTGTTTGTACACAGCCCAAGACAGTCGAATAATTTTGAAACCATTGACGAAACGGTGACTGAGAAATCTGTTAGTGAAAATAATCCAGTGATGATGGGTAATATGAAAAATAATAGAATCCAGATACTGCGCTCTCTTCGGAAACTAGGTATCCATACCACGATGCTGGCCAGCTTAATGGACTTCTAGAGACGTATAACGCATTTATCTCTAATTCTCCAAATCTACACATTTGAATAACAAACGAAATGCTAAAAACTACAATAGCCAGGGTACGATTGCTTCTTTTCTTAATTTGTTCTGATGAATCATCTATGGGTTTTTTCTTACTATTTGTGCACACTAAACACATTTGACGTATAACCGATGTTTCAGTAGTCAATGGAATAGAATCTTCTTTGATGAAATAAATGATCAATAGTGTTATTATAAAAAACAAGATCTCTGCTGAACAAAACGTTATCTCAATCGTTGTAAAGTCTTGCAGAAACCCGGATAAAAGGGCTCCGAAAAATATTCCAAAGAAGTTCATTGCAAGAAGTTTTTCCATACATGGTGTTCTCTGTTCAACATCTGTAATATCCGTTATGTGACTAGACATGGCGTTTCCAAAGACTGCATTTCTACCACAAAGTCCCTGAATAAAAGCACCCATGAATGTCGATTCGATTTCATACCGAGAATAATATTTTCCGATTAGAATGAACAGAACGCTTACAATATACCCTATATTCGGGATTATCATTGGTATTTTCCGTCCATAAATGTCACTATACGCGCCACATAATATACCGATTAATATGCTGGATACATTTGTAATGATCTTATACCAGACTAGGTACATAGCAAACTCATCCAGATTTGATGAACAATCGTGGTTTTCATTTTTATATTTTTCTCTACATGCTGTTCTCAGGATGTAGGGACGTATTGCCGTATCTATTAATGAATCGCCGATATTGAATATTAATATATCGCATTCAAACACCAATTTCGTATGAAATGCAAAGCTGCTTGATCAACATTTTTTGGCTTTCTTTCTTTCCTAAAATTATTTTAAATATTTTAATAGAAGATTTTGCAGTCTTTTATATGTGTTATAAAATATTATTTTAACATTTTATACGAACACAATTTTTCATTAGAAAAATTAAACTGAAGTGACTTCGTCACATCTGTAAAATTCCAATAGATATGGAATGAAACTAAGAATATAAAAATTGATGTTAAGTACATTAATCCGATGATGGATGTCTAACTCATCTTAAATGGTAGCAGTTCGATAACTTTAAGAAAATAGTAAAACCGTAAAAACTGTATACATCAATTGTTTAAATAAATTTCCACTTAAACTGTACTGCTAGGGTTGTCCAGACACTATACAATATATTGATCATGATTTAATCACACACATTTCCAATAAAACTTTTTACGCAAGTTATCCATTTCCATTCGGCTGAAGGTAACATCGAACTTATATAGACATTTTTATTCCGTAGCAGGACGCTCTATGGGCATCACTATATACTTAGGCAGTATTAGAATTAGAGATTCCATTTTAATGTCATTTTCAATCAATAGTAATTAAGTGATTTTAAGAGTACGATTAAGATGATTAGAAACGTTTTTCTTTATCAACTGCTTTGACTAACATCAATTCTTAAAGATCAATTTCGGCGATTTTGGATTATAAACATCATCTAAATAAAATGCTTGATACCTTACCTAACTGGATACAACCTGGTTACTTCCTTTATTAAATAGGAATTGTCAAACTAAAAGGATATTAACCTTCTCCAGTACTCAGGTCCTTACATTTCTGTAATCCTCACAGATATACGTAACACGTATGTTGTCCCAACTGATTAATCTTCCAACAACATTGTAGGTATCGCTATAAAAAGGCAGATGCCGACCTATCTTACTGATATTGCATTCCTAAGATCCACAAAAATCCGTACAAAGAAAGATATAAAAAGGCTACTCGAATGTACTACAAAATCATTTTCATTGAAAACAGTTGACAGTTGTCATAGATGGTCATCGGTATTTTTCAGTCTAATTTACGTCTGATATTAACCAAGTGTAGATTCTAAATAATTACTTCAACATCTTGGTTATAATACTTTATCTCTTGTTACAAAAACAAGTTTAATTTTTCTACACGTTACATCACTAATCATTCTTTTACAAAAACGGCGAGTTACGATATAAATATCTAGTGAGATTCAGGTTATTTTTTCAAGAACCATATGAACTGCAAACCAAAATATGCTAAAGTAACATTCAACGCAGTGTTTATAGTCTCTGAAAGAAAAGATATTTGTTGTGTTTGGAGTATGAAGCATAATTATGCAAACTGTTGTTTTTTCTGAAGATAAGACTGTGTAAAATCCCCACGTTCTATCTCTTTCAATTTTTAGAGAATATGTTGTATCCATTTTTGTAATGAGCTGAAAATAAAAGGTACAGCGATTTTTAACTTTTGTGACATATTTAGACATATACCTCATTATGACACCAAAGAAAGGCAACATTTGAAGCTATATGACAAACGAAAATCGTTTTTTTATATTGTCAACTTTCTGTTTCTATGTATCAATTTACTTTTTTCTTCTGTTTATAATGTTTTTACGGTTATTCAGTTACAAATATCACTGACATGGTTACATATATAGTATTACAAACAAGCATTTCGTCGGTATTGGCATATTTCACAAAGGATCAAGTGGCTGATTAGATTAACAACTCAATCAAATCGGAGACAATAAGCTATTTTTAAATAATTAGCCATGTTTCTTGTCCATCGAACACTGTAAAGCCCTGCTTTCTGGATCATAAAATAATGAGTCAAACCACACAATGATCCTGCCATCATGTCTGTGTAAATTGGTATGACATGTTGTTTGACAACTAACATTGGTCAATTACATATTTAATAGACCCATATAGACTTTTTACCAACGTTGATCTTGCGTTGAGAGAATTGAGAAGTCTTTCAAAATGTTGCGAAAAATAAGTCACTTTATCATTGATAGATTGATTACCAATAGTGAATAGTAAAAAACCACTTTGAAGACTGAAAGAACAGTTTATTTTTTATAAGATTAGCTAAAATACATTGCAAATTATGGCAATTACGCGTGTGCTAAATGTATAATTCTTTGAGTTTCCTATAATAAAACAATTCCTATAATAAACATTTCATTTGATTCAATTATAGAATTTTTTATAAAAATTGGTGCATTTATTAATTTTTAACTTGCTCTTGTACGTAAACAAATATTGCTTTGACGTTGAAATACAAATGTGTGTCTGACATCCATTTAAACGTGACGTCAAGATTCAGATCTTTCATACAAAGAAAAAAAGAAAACATCAAACTTATTAAAATCCTTAAAACAAGTCAGAAATCAATTTTAAACGATGACTGCAGACACTTACTTTGGTATGCTGGTCTAAACAAGTTTATTTTTCGAGTTATGTTTATTTCCTGCATTGTTGTTTTATAGTCAAATTTGGCCTAGAAGAAAACTTATTATTCAGCATTTACTATGTATTCTGTACCCTGTAAACATTTGTTGCGTAAAATAAGAATCTATTTGTTCTTTTGTAAAATTGGTTCTTGGGCAAATTTTGTTTGCATTAAGTGTGTCGGCCAGTTAAACATTTGTTTACAACCGTGTCTATAGTTTATAGTTTAACAACTCTTGTTAAATTCTTAGACTGTATTTATATGCGCCTCGAAACGTTTTGGTTGGACGTGTACATATACAAAAATACTTGGGTACCTAACTGAAGAACTTCAAATTCTACTAGCATTACATGTTATTTAGCAGATATTTCAGTATCAGTTTTATACTCGGGCTTAGTCCAACAGTATACACTATAAATATGATTAAAATTAACAAATAACATATATCTTGAGTAAGATAGAAAAACCAGGAAAATGTCACACGTATATCTATATATAGCTGTAAATACGAGAGGTCCAAACCATTTGGCACAACCCTCTACCAGATACAAGATAGAAAACATTGTCCCTATTTCATTTTGATCAAATACTTTGCTGAATATAGAACGCAGAGACGACAGCATTGGTGCCGAAAATGAACTTATTACGATACTTGAAAAAACCATCCATGAATCTGGTTGATATACCGCCCAAGACAATCTAATGATTTTAAAAATAATTGACAAAACAGTGACTGAGAAATCTGTTAATGAAACAATCCAGATAATATAGGCAATATAAAAAGTAAATAGACCCCGGAAACGGCACTCTCTACGGAAACTAGGTATCCATACCACGATGCTGGCCAGCTTAATGGATTCCTAGAAACATATAATGCATTTACTTCTTTTTCACCATACCTGCACATTTGAATAACAAACAACATGCAACAAACTAAATAGCGACGACGCGATTGCTACCTTTCTTATCGTTTTGTTTTAAAGTGTCATTGTGGTTGTCCTTATTATTTGTACACACTAACACATTTGACGTATTACTGATGTGTCCGTCGTCGCTGTAATCGAAGGTTCCTTTATGAAGTAAATTATCAATAATATAGCTATCGTATACAAAACCTCTCCCGAACAAAACGTTATTGCTATACTTGAAAAATCTTGTAGAAACCCGGATACGAATGCTCCGAAAAATATTCCGAAAAAGCTCATTGCCAAAAGTTTTTCCATACACGGTGTTCTTTGTTCAAGGTTTGTAATGTCCGTTATGTAACTAGAAGTGGCATTTCCAAAGACTGTGGTCATTCCAAAAATTCCCTGGAGGAATGCACCTATAAATATCAATATTATTTGATATCGAGAATAATGTGTTCCGATTAAAATAAACAGTATGCTTATGATATATCCTACATTCGGGATTATCATCGGAATTTTTCGTCCATAAATATCGCTGTATGCACCACATGATAAACTGACTAATGTACCTGGAGCAAAGATGATAACCCTGAGCCAGACTAGGTACATAGCAAACTCGTCCAAATTTGATGAACAATCGTGACCTTCATCGGAGTATTTGTCTCTACATGCTACCCTCAAAACATAGGGGCGTATCGCCGTATCAACTAGTGTATGAGCCATGTAGAACATAAAATAAATCAAATTTATGACACAAATTTCAAAAGAAAAACACAATAGTTTCGTCCTCATTTTCCAGTTTTTCAAGTTGTTTTCGGAAAGAATATGCACTTTCAATTTTAACGACAGCTCTGCAGTATCCTATTTGTAATTTGAAATACCACTTTTAACAATTTATATTGTCAATTAGATTTATAAGATATATAGTTATTGTCTAGTGTATCCACATGATATGAAATGATTATGTTTGTGATATCAAGTGACATGTGTATGTATATAAAAAAGAATATATAAAAAGGTGGAAACAGTATAAAACAGTTTTATGTTATAGATGCTTTTAGTAATTTATCTCAAAAATATCAAAAACAAAATATTGGCCGGTATATCACCAAAACTAGTTTTTAGAAGTATTTTAAACAAATGTTATTCTCAAGGTTGATTTCCTTGTTTAAATGTCTAAAGTGGACTAAATGGTCTGCTCAAGATTACATAGAAAAACCAAAATATATTTTACTTTATTTTTTTTTTAAAAATAATGACCTGATGGTGTCATGGAAACGCAGCAAATTTGTGGATTTTATGTTTAAATTATTTCTTTTGTTATGTCATATGATTAACAGCTTGTAATATATTACAACTCTATGCTTTTCTATATATAATTATTGTTAATTTACAGAATTGAGTCAGAAAGTGTTACAAAAACACCCTAATGCAGTAAACCCTGTATAGAAAGACTTACCAGTGAAAACATTGACTCATTATACAGGTGGTTTCTTTATAGAGGATATTTTTATATACAGTGGAGTTTTTAATCTTTATCCAAGAACAAAAACTATATTGCGTATTTATTAACATTACACAATCGATACCATAAAACGGATGGGCTGATGTCTAAACTACTATCCAGCAATATCATAAGTATAATTTATCAAAGTCATGCGCTCCCACAATTATTGCGTATTTTCAAATGAACATGCAAATCACGTTCTGTCACCTCTAGGAATCAAACAATGTGATGATATGTTACTGCAACTGGGAAAATTGGTCCAGTTGCACTCACCAGAGATATTGACGTCACCAAATTGTGCACCTTGCATTGAAATAGAATGTAGTTCAAACACAAATTTATCAAGAGACCAGTTTTGCGCATTTATTGAACTGATGCTTCAAGTGTATATGTATTAAACTGCAGAGATTAAAATAATAATTAATTAACATTTATAGAATAAAACATAAATTTGCGTGTACGTTAAACATTTGACCAGATTGTATAAACACGCTCGATTTGCCGTTTTAGACGGTTGATATTTGATGATTTTGTCACAGATCTATTACTTGCTGTTTCGTAATTATTATAAGGTCAATAATTTGTATATTTACAGTTTATTAACACAATGTACATCATATTTATGAAGTCCAAAATATAACTTCATTGTAAGATACTTCAACACACCAAGAAGACTACATCTCAGCTCTCCATCACGTCCACACACCAAGAAGACTACATCTCAACTCTCCAACACGCCCACATATCTTGACGACTAAATATCTACTCTCCAACACGTCCACACACCTTGACGACTACATATCAACTCTCCAACACGTCCACACATCTCGACGATTGCATCTCACCTCTCCAACACGTCCACACATCTTGACGATTACATCTCACCTCTCCAACACGTCCACACATCTTAACGATTGCATCTCACCTCTCCAACACGTCTACACATCTTGACGATTACATCTCACCTCTCCAACACGTCCACGCATCTTGACGACTACATTTCTACTCTCCAACACGTCCACACATCTTGACGACAACATCTCAACTCTCCAACACGTCCACACATCTTGACGACAACATCTCAACTCTCCAACACGTCCACACATCTTGACGACTACATCTCAACTCTCCAACACGTCCACACATCTTGACGACAACATCTCAACTCTTCAACACGTCCACACATCTTGACGACAACATCTCAACTCTCCAACACGTCCACACATCTTGACGACTAAATATCTACCCTCCAACACGTCCACGCCATCTCAACTCTCCAACACGACCACACATCTTAACGACCACATCTCAACTCTCCAACACGTCCACACATCTTGACGACTACATCTCAACTCTCCAACACGTCCACACATCTTGACGACTAAATCTCTACTCTCCAACACGTCCACACCATTTAACTATTCAACACGACCACACATCTTGACGACTACATCATCTCAACTCTCCAAAACGCCCACACATCTTGACGACTAAATATCTACTCTCCAACACGTCCACACCATCTCAACTCTCCAACACGACCACACATCTTGACGACCACATCTCAACTCTCCAACACGTCCACACATCTTGACGACTACATCTCAACTCTCCAACACGTCCACACATCTTGACGACTAAATCTCTACTCTCCAACACGTCCACACAATTTAACTATTCTACTATTCTACATCTCTACTCTGCAATACGACCACACTTCTTAACTACCCCAACTTTATCACATACGCTAGAATTAATAACAAAAGAGCCGGTACCAAATTAAAGTTCAATCTTATGACCAGTACGTCAAACATCTAAATTCTATGAGAGTAGATTGTCCCTCTGAAAATAATTAAAATTAAAATTTCTCTGTGTAATGCATTAATAGTATAAGTAGTTATTACCAAAGCAATATATTAATGATTAAGATCGGACTGTTGATAATACATTTGAAAACTTCTGGACACAGAACAGAAGAGAAAGTTTAAGACCAATACTATTGTTACACTTGTTGAATATATGGATGAATTAATGTATTTAAATTTTACCAGTTCACAATTAAATACAATTTTTATGATTAAGCAATACAAGCATCTCTGGTATTGTTACATGCATTACTGCCAACCTTTTTTAATTCGTTAATTCATTCACGTTATGGTTCTATGTTTCTAAACGCCGCTCTGCTGATTTGACAATGAATAAATCACGATTCCTTAGGCAGCATTACAATTGGAGATTCCATTGTAATGTCATTTTCTTTAAATAATGCTACCAATAGTAATTTTAAGATTGCGATTAAGATGATTACAGACGTTTATTTATATCAATTGCTTTGGCTAACACTAATTTGTAAAGATTAAAAAATTTGGATTATGAATATCATCTAAATAAAATGCGATGATTGATACCATACCTAACTGGATAAAACCTGGTTAGTTCCTTTATTAAAGTAAGCATTGTCAAACTAAAAGGATATAAACCAATGACATTGGCATATTTCACAAAGGATCAAGTGGCTGATTAGATAAACGTCTTCATTCAAATCGGAGAAACTAAACTATTTTTTAAATAATTAGCCATGTTTCTTGTCCATCGAGCACTGTAAAGCACCTGCTTTCTGGATCAGATCAATAAAAATTTAGTCAAACCACACAATGATCCTGTCACTATGTCTGTGTTAATTGGTATGATATGGATTTGTATGTTGTTGTGTTTTTATTTATCAAATTCGTGAGAATTCGTAGTTCTGTAGATTCTCTTTTTTAGAAAAATAAACGGTATTTATTTCTGTATTATCGGCAGTTTATGATACGGGTGGTTTTTTTTTTTTTTTTTTTTTTTTTAAAAATAAAAAAAAATAAAAAAAATTTTAACACATCAGCAATAATTTATTATTTTTTTGCTTACAATGGTGTGCATTCTGCAGAGTTTAAATCGTCTTGCTATGGTGTATTGGAGATCCTCTTATCAAAACGGAGATAATTAGCTTTTTATTGCATTATTAACCATCACACATTTAACACAACAAAATACAAACAAACCGGTCTTTGCTAAAGCAAAATTAAAAATGTAGAAAAATTTTTTAAAAAATGGCAAGTAAAGTTAAACGCATGAACTTCCACCGAGAAAAGGAGACCGGGTGTTCCTTCAGAATATAATTCTCAAATCTGACTGAAAGTTTTCAGCTAAATAACATAAAACATACAAACACTACAACTAATATATCTAGTCAATCGCGTTCAAAAAGTAATTTCTAGCTATTATAAGAAAGTCTTATATAAACGTTCGAAGTCCCCTTTTATAAGTGAATCAAAAACATACCCATAAGCTAAATCTATCAATTTACGTTTGGTTAACAAGTTTTTTGTTTGTCTAGATTTTTTGTTTAATTGAATAATTTAATGGACCATATAGACTTATTTAACGATCGAAAAAAGTCCATTGAGGTGAATTGTGAGTGGTGCAATATTGCAAAATGTTGCAAAAAATAAGTCACTGAATTATTGACAGATTGCTGACAAATAGTGAAAAAACGCTATGAAGACGGAAAGAACGGTATATTATTTTATAAGATAAGCTAAAATACATTGCAAATTATGGCAAATTGTACGTGTGCTAAATATAAATTCTTTGATTTTCCTATAATAAAACAATTCCTATAATAATCATTTTATGATTCAATCATAGAATTTTTTATAAAAATCGGTGCATATATTAATTTTTGAACTTGCTGTTATAAGTAAACAAATATTGCTTCGACGTTGAAATACAAATGTGTGTGTGACATCCATTTAAACGTGACATCAAGATTCAGGTCTTTCATACAAAGGAAAAACAGAAAACATCAAACCTGTTAAATCCATAAAACAAGTCAGAAATCAATTATAAAAAAATAACTGCACACACTTACTTCGGTATGCTGTCTAAACATGTATATTTTTCGAGTCATGTTTACATGCTACATTGTTGTTTTATAGTAAAATTTTGCCTAGAAAACTTATTATTCAGCATTTACTATGCATTCTGTACTCAGTAAACATTTGTTGCGTAAAATAAGAATCTATTTGTTATTTTTTATAATTGAGTCTTGGGTAAATTTTGTTCGCATCAATTGTGTCGGCTAATGTTTAATTTTAATAAACATTTGTTTACAACCATGTCCATATTTTATAGTTTTAGACTGTATTTATATGCGCCTCGAAACGTTTTGGTTGGTCCTGTACAGAAACAAAAATACTGGGGTACCTAACTGAAGAACTTCAAATGCTGCTACTAGTATTACATGTCATTTAACAGATATTTCAGTATCACTTTTATACTCGGGCTTAGTCCAACAGAATACACATATAAATATGATTAAAATAACCAAATAACATATATCTTGAGTAAGATATGAAAATCCAGGCAAAATGTCGCACGTATATCTATATATAGCTGTAAACACGAGAGGTCCAAACCATTTGGCACAACCCTCTACCAGATACAAGATAGAAAACATTGTCCCTATTTCATTTTGATCAAATACTTTGCTGAATATAGAACGCAGAGACGACAGCATTGGTGCCGAAAATGAACTTATTACGATACTTGAAAAAACCATCCATGAATCTGGTTGATATACCGCCCAAGACAATCTAATGATTTTAAAAATAATTGACAAAACAGTGACTGAGAAATCTGTTAATGAAAACAATCCAGATAGTATAGGCAATATAAAAAGTAAATAGACCCCGGAAACGGCACTCTCTACGGAAACTAGGTATCCATACCACGATGCTGGCCAGCTTAATGGATTCCTAGAAACATATAATGCATTTACTTCTTTTTCACCATACCTGCACATTTGAATAACAAACAACATGCAAAAAACTAAAATAGCGACGACGCGATTGCTACCTTTCTTATCGTTTTGTTTTAAAGTGTCATTGTGGTTGTCCTTATTATTTGTACACACTAAACACATTTGACGTATTACTGATGTGTCCGTCGTCGCTGTAATCGAAGGTTCCTTTATGAAGTAAATTATCAATAATATAGCTATCGTATACAAAACCTCTCCCGAACAAAACGTTATTGCTATACTTGAAAAATCTTGTAGAAACCCGGATACGAATGCTCCGAAAAATATTCCGAAAAAGCTCATTGCCAAAAGTTTTTCCATACACGGTGTTCTTTGTTCAAGGTTTGTAATGTCCGTTATGTAACTAGAAGTGGCATTTCCAAAGACTGTGGTCATTCCAAAAATTCCCTGGATGAATGCACCTATAAATATCAATATTATTTGATATCGAGAATAATGTGTTCCGATTAAAATAAACAGTATGCTTATGATATATCCTACATTCGGGATTATCATCGGAATTTTTCGTCCATAAATATCGCTGTATGCACCACATGATAAACTGACTAATGTACCTGGAGCAAAGATGATAACCCTGAGCCACACTAGGTACATAGCAAACTCGTCCAAATTTGATGAACAATCGTGACCTTCATCGGAGTATTTGTCTCTACATGCTACCCTCAAAACATAGGGGCGTATCGCCGTATCAACTAGTGTATGAGCCATGTAGAACATAAAATAAATCAAATTTATGACACAAATTTCAAAAGAAAAACACAATAGTTTCGTCCTCATTTTCCAGTTTTTCAAGTTGTTTTCGGAAAGAATATGCACTTTCAATTTTAACGACAGCTCTGCAGTATCGTATTTGTAATTTGAAATACCACTTTTAACAATTTATATTGTCAATTAGATTTATAAGATATATAGTTACTGTCTAGTGTATCCACATGATATGAAATGATTATGTTTGTGATATCAAGTGACATGTGTATGTATATAAAAAAGAATATATAAAAAGTGGAAACAGTATAAAACAGTTTTATGTTATAGATGCTTTGATGCTTTTAGTAATTTATCTCAAAAATATCAAAAACAAAATATTGGCCGGTATATCACCAAAACTAGTTTTAGAAGTATTTTAAACAAATGTTATTCTCAAGGTTGATTTCCTTGTTTAAATGTCTAAAGTGGACTAAATGGTCTGCTCAAGATTACATAGAAAAACCAAAATATATTTTATTTTATTTTTTTTTTAAAATAATGACCTGATGGTGTCATGGAAACGCAGCAAATTTGTGGATTTTATGTTTAAATTATTTATTTTGTTATGTTATATGATTAACAGCTTGTAATATATTACAACTCTATGCTTTTCTATATATAGTTATTGTTAATTTTCAGAATTTAGTCAGAAAGTGTTACAAAAACACCCTAATGCAGTAAACCCTGTATAAAAAGACTTACCAATGAAAGCATTGACTCATTATACAGTTTCTTTATAGGGGATATTTTTATAACAGTGGAGTTTTTAATCTTTATCCAAGAACAAAAACTATATTGCGTATTTATTAACATTACACAATCGATACCATCAAAACGGAAGGGCTGATGTCTAAACTACTATCCAGCAATATCATAAGTATAATTTATCAAAGCCATGTGCTCCACAATTATTGCTTATTTTCAAATGAACATGCCAATCACGTTCTGTCACCTCTAGGAATCAAACAAGGTAATAAAATGTGACTGCAACTGAGAAAATGGGTCCAGTTGCACTCACCAGAGAGATTGACGTCACCAAATTGTGCACTTTGCATTGAAATAGAATGTAGTTTAAACACAAATTTATCAAGGGCCAGTTTTGCTCATTTATTGAACTGATGTTTCATGTGTATGTGTATTAAACTGCAGAGTTTCAAAATT
The DNA here is from genome assembly GCA_021292105.1 of Anadara kagoshimensis. Taxonomy (NCBI): domain Eukaryota; kingdom Metazoa; phylum Mollusca; class Bivalvia; order Arcoida; family Arcidae; genus Anadara; species Anadara kagoshimensis. The sequence goes on along the minus strand of CM037875.1, from coordinate 53,677,276 downwards.
ATAATTAATCAACACATAAATTTGCGTATACGCTAAACATTTTACCAGATTGTATAAACACGCTCGATTTGCCGTTTTAGACGGTTGATATTTGATGACTTTGTCACAGAGCTATTACTTGCTGTTACGTAATTATTATAAGGTCAATAATTTGTATATTTGTCCACACACCAAGAAGACTACATCTTAACTCTCCAACACGCCCACATATCTTGACGACTAAATATCTACTCTCCAACACGTCCACACATCTTGACGACAACATCTCAACTCTCCAACAGATGTGTGACGACTACATCTCAACTCTTCAACACGTCCACACATCTGACGATACATCTCAACTCTCCAACACGTCCACACATCTTAACGACTACATCTCAACTCTCCAACACGCCAACACATTTTGACGACAACATCCCTTCTCTCCAACACTTCCACACATCTTGACGACTACATCTCAACTCTCCAACACGTCCACACATCTTGACGACTACATCTCTACTCTCCAATACGACCACGCTTCTTGACTACCCCAACTTTATCACATAGCTAGAATTAATAACAAAAGAGCCGGTATCAAATTAAAGTTCAATCTTATGACCAGTACTTCAAACATCTAAATTCTATGAAAGTAGATTGTCCCTGATATAATTAAAATTAAAATTTCTTTGTGTAATGCATTAATAATATAAGTAGTTATTACCAAAGCAATATATTAATGATTAAGATCGGACTGTTGATAACCCATTTGAAAACTTCTGGACACAAAACAGAAGAGAGGAAGTTAAGACCAATACTATTGTTACACTTGTTGAATATATGAATGAATTAATGTATTTAAATTTTACCAGTTCACAATTAAATACAATTTTTATCATTAAGCAATACGAGCATCTCTTGCATTGTTACATGGCATTACTGCCAACCTTTCTAATTCATCAATTCATTCACGTTATGGTACTATGTTTCTAAACGCCGCTCGGCTGATTTGACAACGAATAAATCACGATTCCTTAGGCAGTATTACAATTGGAGATTCCATTGTAATGTCATTTTCTTTAAATCATGCTACCATTAGTAATTTTAAGATTGCGATTAAGATGATTACAGACGTTTATTTATATCAATTGCTTTAGCTAACACCAATTTGTAAAGATTTTAAAATGTGGATTATAAATATCATCTAAATTAAATGCGATGCTTGATACTATACCTTACTGGATAAAACCTGGTTAGTTCCTTTATTAAAGTAAGCATTGTCAAACTAAAAGGATATAAACCAATGACATTGGCATATTTCACAAAGGATCAAGTGGCTGATTAGATAAACATCCTCATTCAAATCGGAGAAACTAAACTATTTTTTAAATAATTAGCCATGTTTCTTGTCCATCGAGCACTGTAAAGCACCTGCTTTCTGGATCAGATCAATAAAAAATTAGTCAAACCACACAATGATCCTGCCACTATGTCTGTATTAATTGGTATGATATGGATTTGTATGTTGTTTTTTTATTTATCAAATTCGTGAGAATTCGTAGTTCTGTAGATTCTCTTCTTTAGAAAAATAAACGGTATTTATTTCTGTATTATCGGCAGTTTATGATACGGGTGTTTTTTAAAAAAAAAAAAAAAAAAAAAAAAAAAAAAACAATTTTAACACATCAGCAATAATTTATTATTTTTTGCTTACAATGGTGTGCATTCTGCAGAGTTTAAATCGTCTTGCTATGGTGTATTGGAGATCCTCTTATCAAAACGGAGATAATTAGCTTTTTATTGCATTATTAACCATCACTCATTTAACACAACAAAATACAAACAAACCGGTCTTTGCTTAAAGCAAAATTAAAAATGTAGAAAAAAAAATTTTAAAAAATGGCAAGTAAAGTTAAACGCATGAACTTCCACCGAGAAAAGGAGACCGGGTGTTCCTTCAGAATATAATTCTCAAATCTGACTGAAAGTTTTCAGCTAAATAACATAAAACATACAAACACTACAACTAATATATCTAGTCAATCGCGTTCAAAAAGTAATTTCTATCTATTATAAGAAAGTCTTATATAAACGTTCGAAGTCCCCTTTTATAAGTGAATCAAAAACATACCCATAAGCTAAATCTATCAATTTACGTTTGGTTAACAAGTTTTTTGTTTGTCTAGATTTTTTGTTTAATTGAATAATTTAATGGACCATATAGACTTATTTAACGATCGAAAAACGTCCATTGAGGTGAATTGTGAGTGGTGCAATATTGCAAAATGTTGCAAAAAATAAGTCACTGAATTATTGACAGATTGCTAACAAATAGTGAAAAAACGCTATGAAGACGGAAAGAACGGTATATTATTTTATAAGATAAGCTAAAATACATTGCAAATTATGGCAAATTGTACGTGTGCTAAATGTATAATTCTTTGATTTTCCTATAATAAAACAATTCCTATAATAATCATTTTATGATTCAATCATAGAATTTTTTATAAAAATCGGTGCATATATTAATTTTTGAACTTGCTGTTATAAGTAAACAAATATTGCTTCGACGTTGAAATACAAATGTGTGTGTGACATCCATTTAAACGTGACATCAAGATTCAGGTCTTTCATACAAAGGAAAAACAGAAAACATCAAACCTGTTAAATCCATAAAACAAGTCAGAAATCAATTATAAAAAATGACTGCACACACTTACTTCGGTATGCTGGTCTAAACATGTATATTTTTCGAGTCATGTTTACATGCTACATTGTTGTTTTATAGTAAAATTTGGCCTAGAAGACTTATTATTCAGCATTTACTATGCATTCTGTACTCAGTAAACATTTGTTGCGTAAAATAAGAATCTATTTGTTATTTTTTATAATTGAGTCTTGGGTAAATTTTGTTCGCATCAATTGTGTCGGCTAATGTTTAATTTTAATAAACATTTGTTTACAACCATGTCCATATTTTATAGTTTTAGACTGTATTTATATGCGCCTTGAAACGTTTTGGTTGGTCCTGTACAGAAACAAAAATACTGGGGTACCTAACTGAAGAACTTCAAATGCTGCTACTAGTATTACATGTCATTTAACAGATATTTCAGTATCACCTTTATACTCGGGCTTAGTCCAACAGAATACACATATAAATATGATTAAAATAACCAAATAACATATATCTTGAGTAAGATATGAAAATCCAGGCAAAATGTCGCACGTATATCTATATATAGCTGTAAACACGAGAGGTCCAAACCATTTGGCACAACCCTCTACCAGATACAAGATAGAAAACATTGTCCCTATTTCATTTTGATCAAATACTTTGCTGAATATAGAACGCAGAGACGACAGCATTGGTGCCGAAAATGAACTTATTACGATACTTGAAAAAACCATCCATGAATCTGGTTGATATACCGCCCAAGACAATCTAATGATTTTAAAAATAATTGACAAAACAGTGACTGAGAAATCTGTTAATGAAAACAATCCAGATAGTATAGGCAATATAAAAAGTAAATAGACCCCGGAAACGGCACTCTCTACGGAAACTAGGTATCCATACCACGATGCTGGCCAGCTTAATGGGTTCCTAGAAACATATAATGCATTTACATCTTTTTCGCCATCCCTACACATTTGAATTACAAACAGCATGCAAAACACTAAAATAGCGATGACGCGATTGCTACCTTTCTTATCGTTTTGTTTAAAGTGTCATTGTGGATGTCCTTGTTATTTGTACACACTAAACACATTTGACGTATTACCGATGTGTCAGTTGTCGCTGTAATCGAAGGTTCCTTTATGAAGTAAATAATCAATAAAATAACTATGAAATATAAAACCTCTCCCGAACAAAACGTTATTGCTGTAGTTGATAAATCTTGTAGAAACCCGGATAAGAATGCTCCAAAAAACATACCGAAAAAGCTCATTGCCAAAAGTTTTTCCATACACGGTGTTCTTTGATCAAAGTTTGTAATATCCGTTATGTAACTAGAAGTGGCGTTTCCAAAGGCTGTGGTCATTCCACAAATTCCCTGGATGAAAGCACCTATAAATATCAATATTATTTGATATCGAGAATAATGTGTTCCGATTAAAATAAACAGTATGCTTATGACATATCCTATATTCGGGATTATCATCGGAATTTTTCGTCCATAAATGTCGCTGTATGCACCACATGATAAACTGACTAATGTAGCCGGAACAAAGATGACAATCTTGTACCAGACTAGATACATAGCAAACTCGTCCAAATTTGATGAACAATCGTGACCTTCGTCGAGGTATTTGTCTCTACATGCTACCCTCAAAATGTATGTACGTATCGCCGTATCAACTAGTGTATGAGCGATGTAGAACATAAAATAAATCAAATTCAAAACACAAATTTCAAAAGAAAAGCATAATAGTCTCGCCTTCATTTTCCTGTTTTGCAAGTCGGAAAAAGATATGGAACCTCAATTTTAACTCAGCTCTGTAGTATCCTATTTGTAATTTGAAATACCACTTTTAACAATTTCAATTGTCAATTAGATTCAGAGATATAGTTAACTTATATCACACAATAACTACAAGACAATATGTTGGATGTACTTGGCCACAGTTTTAATAATAATCATTATTAATGTAATATATAAATAGATAAATCAATCAATAAATAAATAAATCAATATGTATATAACTAGATAAATCAATATATATAACTAGATAAATCAATATATATAACTAGATAATTCAATATGTAGATAACTAGATAATTCAATATATGTAACTCAGTAGGATAGCCAAGTCCAAATTGTGCGTTGGTTTTAAAATTTGAGACCTTCCGCGGTAAATAAAAAGGGATTACTTTTTGGCAAGTGTCTGAACCCGAAAAAAATTCGCCATTTTCAGAATCGTTTTTATACCATAAAATTAACATTTCTAGCTACGAATATGATGCAAGCGTGTGAAGAATTAACTAAACTTTCTACATGTATCAAAAAGTCCGAGATAAAACGCCACATTTACTTAAAATTACTGATATCCCGACGATAACCGATTTCTCTTGAAAATCAACAGAAATTTCTTCTCCATTTTTGAAACTGGTACGTTTTTGTGTAAAGAATACTTTTCCTAGAAATTTTAATACAATGTCAGAAAATTATTATAGTATACGTCAGTAAATTATCGTACCTGGTGCATGAGGGTTAAATATGCGAAAATCGCCAAAATCTAACAGCATGATTTCAGTACGTCTTGTTGTCAATGAAAACAAATATGGCCGCGACCTTGATAAACATTGTTCTAACGTAATGACGTGAACAACGTTCCCCGTGTCAAATATATAGGTCAACTGTCTACTGTATACACAGTACACACAATGTACAGTACAGACCTGTCGAAAGTTTAACACTAAGCTAACCATAAGAAGTCAAAGCTCGACTGCCGAGTGCCTAAGGTATGGAAAGGTAGCGGTCGAAAAGCTACCGAGAGATAGATGGCAACTGCTGTCGATATAAGCACAAAACGAGGGACCAATATGGACTGTCGGCACTAATTTGTTAGCTGGATACTAAACTTTGTAAAGGTCTGTACAGTATTTATCGATTTTTATTTGCAACAGGCATCCTCATCTGGCACACATCATATGACATGTGTTTGTTGATGGAGATACTTTAGGACCCCAACAGGAATAAATAAATAGGGCCTACATTAAAAAAAAATAAATGATAAATAAATAAATAAATAAATAAGAAATTCTACAGAGAAATAAGTTAGAGCTGGGACACAGTATGTTGAGCAGGTGATGATAAATGTCTAGCAGGTTTGAGATGATAATAAATAAATAAATAAATAAATAAATCAGAAATTGTTCAGAGAAATAAGTTAGAACTGGGACACAATATGTCAGCAATTAATAAATAAATAAATAAGAAATTCTACAGAGAAATAAGTTAGAGCTGGGACACAATATGCCAGCAGTTAATAAATAAATAAATAAATAAATAAATCAGAAATTCTACAGAGAAATAAGTTAGAGCTGGGACACAATATGCCAGCAGTTAATAAATAAATAAATAAATAAATAAATAAATCAGAAATTCTACAGAGAAATAAGTTAGAGCTGGGACACAGTATGTTGAGCAGGTTACAAAATGTCTAGCAGGTTAGAGATGATAATAAATAAAAATAAATAAATAAATCAGAAATTGTTCAGAGAAATAAGTTAGAACTGGGACATAATATGTCAGCAGATAATAAATAAGTAAATCAGACATTCTACAGAGAAATAAGTTAGAGCTGGGACACAGTATGTTGAGCAGGTTAGTGATGATAAATACAATAAATAAATAAAAAGAGATCAAAATTAGTTGCATTTTGTCTTTCCTCAAGGTACTAACATGAAATGTGGCATGGATACCATGGAAAGTAACCTCAGATATTTTTTGGAAAAATAAAACAAATATTTTAATATGAACAAAATTAACATTTAAAAAATAAAAAATATTGAACTACTAAAAAGTTAAAAAGATTTATGAACAGGCAGATAGTTAGAAATTTTGTCATATTGTTGTTTGTTAAATGAATGACAAGTGGGCCATAATAGCATTTAAAAGGACTAAAATTGTCTAAATTATCAAATTTAATTTAGAAACTACACAAACAGGTGATTTTATGGGGGACAGGTACTTTCTAGTTGTTCTGGCTGTGATAAATAGATAAATGATTTACAAATAAATAAAAAACTATGGGATCATATGGCAGTGTTCATTCTAGAAAGGGGCTGTTGATCCTTTATTTTGCCAAATGGCACCATTGTAAAGGCCATAGTCAGATAGTGGGCCACATTTGAAATTAGATTTCAAATGCAAGTTCAAAATATTTGATATCATTGTCATATATAAAAGCTACATTATATGAAACTTTTAAATACTTCATTACAAAAGCTTTTACATCAGCCTAAAAGACTACAAGTCACATCAAACATTAGATGTATGCAAAATTATTGATATTATTCAACTTGTTATTAGAGGAATTTTATTAGAAATGAACCCATCTGAAAAAATCCTAGAATGAACACTCATGGTTATTACTGTTTACACATAATGGAACATTTTACAAAGAAAAATGCATTATGTGTGACTAAACCAACTTAGTAAATTATAATAATGTTGAATGTCTAATTTCATGTAAAATTAAAAAATAACAATATCTTTAATACACTAGGAATTAGATATCATCAGACATTTATGAATTGAATGCTTCTCTTGATACTGAATACCCCTTTTTTCACCACATGAAATGCTTTTCATGCACCCTTGTCTGAAGTGTAGCATACAGGTAACAGCATAAGTTTAAATCTTACTATGTCAGACCAGTTCTCTTGTTGAGGGGTGGGTTTTACCTCAGGGATGAAGCCTAACTATTTTGAGTTTGGGGCCAGCTCACTTCATAAAAGAATTTGTAACAGTAATAAATGGCTTAAATGTGTAAACATTAAGTGACCCACACTCGATTTTAGAAGCCATTGGCTACTGGGCCCCTGCAAATCTTCATCCCTGTACCTAGTTTCCTCCTTAATCTCATTTACCTGATTATAATTGAAATAATCTTGAATGGAGTGTGCATACCAACCAATCAATTCTAAATTTAACTGATAAATCAATAAATCTGGAATAGGCCTGTGTGTTACAATTATTTTGAGTTCTTTTAAACTAATAATGCCCATTTGGATACACTGTGTCATGAATTTCACTGCATTTGCATCAACTTATTTCTTAATGCTATTATCAAACCAGTTCCCATGAATTTTCCTGAAAGAAGGTGATATTTATTTATCAGACTTTTACAATTTTACAGAAATTACTGAAATTCCTAAATATTTTACAGATCTGTATTTAATCATTATAATATGGAGTTAAATTTTTAACCAAGTCAAATGAAATCCACATGATTGGTATTCACTTTTCCTATTTCCTACTTCCACATAGTCTATTTTAAATGTTATGTGTGCTATGTCAAGTTGACTAAAAACTTTTAATGAAGCAAAATAATCAACTTTTCATGTCTAAATTGTACTAAAATAATAATGCCGGGGTTATTGGCATCAGAACAGAAACCGAAATTTAAATAATAAAGACCAATGTTGTGTTGACTGTGGCTAAACTAACATGGGAGATGTTTCCTCATTTTGGGAAATATTTCATTAAGAAAAGTCCAGTCTAACCCTCTTTAATGATGTTAGCTTATTTATCCAATGATATGTACTGATATGACAGACAGGTCCTGTTTATATTTTGCCAGCAAAGCAAAATCAGTTGGTAATTTTCAGTAATTCTGAGTCCCTAACTAGCCCTACATGAACAGGTTGCACTGTACACTGTATTGGTACAGATCCCGAGCCCGTATGGGTAAAATTAGAACACATGCGTATCTAATGTGTTCGATAGCCATGCAGATCGATCATACATACCAAATAAGGCAAAAAAGCTTGACTATTTTGTCCAAAATACACGATGACATTTTCTGCATGCTAAAATTGTGATCGAAGCGGGACGAATGCTAACCAAATATGTCCGACTGGAAGTAGTTCCAAAAATCGTCAGATTAGAAGAGAAATGGAGAGAAAATACAATATTTTTAAGGAAAAACTTACTTTATTTCAACAAAAATACCTCCACAGCGTCTCTCGATTATCAAATTTATACATTACATACAATAAGGAAGCTGTCTTAGCATTTTTTCTGTGTCAAATTAGCCGGAAAGGGGGCGGCCCATGATCGAGAATCCGGCAATGTCATCGATTTTTCGACATTTGAAACTGGTACGTTTTTGTGTAAAGAAAATTATTTGACAAATTATACATCAAAATAACCGTGAGAAAAAGTTCTTTCCGTTCATGTAAAACATCTTTGGTGCATGAGGAACTGCGTACACAGAATGATATTTTTTAAAGTTTCAATTTTCAATTTTTCGCCGGTGCCTAACATTCAATTACAATTTAAATTGTTAAATTCTCACCGACTTTGATAAAAATCGTCTTTAATGACTTACTTTTGTCCTCAAAAGACGATAAAATACTACAAATAGTATTAAAAACTCGCAGTGACATAAATATTATGTAATTTTACCGCCTCGAGTGAATTCAAGTTTTTGACAATTTTTTCACTTTGTCTGCGCGTGAAATTTTGTTTGATGAATCAATGCGCTGGCCGGGTTGGCTATCCTACTGACTAGATAAATCAATATATAACTAGATAATTCAATATGTAGATAACTAGATAAATCAATATATATAAATAGATACTAGATAAATCAATAAATAACTAGATAAATCATCATATAGATAACTAGATAATTCAATAAATATATCAATGTAGATAACTAGATAAATCAATAGATAACTAGATAAATCAATAAATAACTAGATAAATCATCATATAGATAACTAGATAATTCAATAAATATATCAATGTAGATAACTAGATAAATCAATATATAAACTAGATAAATCAATAGATAACTAGATAAATCAATAATAACTAGATAAATCAATAGATAAATAGATAAATCATTTAAAACCGAATAAAATGGCCGCCGCATCAATAATATGCCGTATGGCGACCGAGTTTTTGAAAATTGTATATATCAGTGGACTAGACCCTGGGAAACAGAGGTCATACTTAAAGTTAATGAACCCTGGGTTACAGTGGTCCAATGTAAATATCTCTCAATATATATATTCTGTGTAGCAAAATGGCCATATGTACACAAAGCAAAATGTTCTTGAGTAATTGTATTCCAGTGGGCCCTGGGAAACAGAGGTCCACCTGGAAATGTAATACGCCCCGAGTTAAGGTGATTCTGTGTAAATGGCTGCGAAAACATAGCCTTTGTAGCAAAGCGCCAAAAATCAACGGTCCATGTGGAACTGCCAATAGATAATCCGTGCAGCAGCAGGATGAAGCAGTCCGTGGAACAAAATCGGAAGATTGTTCTCGAGTAATTGTATTCCAGTGGGCCCTGAGAAACAGAGGTCCACCTGGAAATGTAATATGCCCCGAGTTATGGTGATTCTGTGTAAATGGCTGCGAAAATATAGTCTTTGTAGCAAAACGCCAAAACCAACGGTCCAGGGGGAACTGTCAATAGAGAATCCGTGCAGCAACAGAATGAAGCAGTCCGTGGAACAAAATCGGAAGATGTCCATATAACAGCACTTAAAGGTCTGATGCCACAATGACTTCAAAAAGGCAATCAAGCAGGTGCAAAACTCTCCGATATCAAAGGGTAAAACCTGAAAAATAAACAAAACAAAAAGCAGTATCCGTGGACAATTTAACTGGTGAGGGAGGGAGGGTCTTTTCTTTCATATACATTGGTGAAACGTCTTCACTAGCCAGTGCATCAAGTTGGAATGAGTCGTGACCTTGGTGTCTTAAAGATCCCATTGTCGAAGCAGGGGAAATAACTATACATGTATTGTGATAATACGTTAACGGTGTTTAAGTTGAGGCTTAAACACCATTAACTTATATCACACAATAACTACAAGACAATATGTTGGATGTACTTGGCCACAGTTTTAATAATAATCATTATTAATGTAATATATAAATAGATAAATCAATCAATAAATAAATAAATCAATATGTATATAACTAGATAAATCAATATATATAACTAGATAAATCAATATATATAACTAGATAATTCAATATGTAGATAACTAGATAATTCAATATATGTTACTAGATAAATCAATATATATAACTAGATAATTCAATATGTAGATAACTAGATAAATCAATATATATAACTAGATACTAGATAAATCAATAAATAACTAGATAAATCATCATATAGATAACTAGATAATTCAATAAATATATCAATGTAGATAACTAGATAAATCAATAGATAACTAGATAAATCAATAAATAACTAGATAAATCATCATATAGATAACTAGATAATTCAATAAATATATCAATGTAGATAACTAGATAAATCAATATATATAACTAGATAAATCAATAGATAACTAGATAAATCAATAAATAACTAGATAAATCAATAGATAAATCATTTAAACCGAATAAAATGGCCGCCGCATCAATAATATGCCGTATGGCGACCGAGTTTTTGAAAATTGTATATATCAGTGGACTAGACCCTGGGAAACAGAGGTCATACTTAAAGTTAATGAACCCTGGGTTACAGTGGTCCAATGTAAATATCTCTCAATATATATTCTGTGTAGCAAAATGGCCAAATTGACTGATTGGTGGGAGAATCACGCCATTCAGTCAACGACGCCACAAAGTAAGGAGCTTTGCGGAACAGAATAACAAACACAAAAACTGTGTCCAAGTACATCGGGGAAATATTGGCCGGGCAATTGAAATAACTAAGGAATAATAATCTCGGTAAAGTCTTTGCGCAGAGCGTGCAATAAAATATATACCAGTGCATAGTGCTAAGGAATAGCTTGCGTCCCGACGGGGTGAGAGATGGCCGAGGTCCGGAGACAAACTATCGGACATTTGAATAATGTCGGTAAAAATAACTCCCATGAAACCATATGGAAAACATGGGATGCAAGAAGCTATCAAGTCCAAAGGATAACGGTCCATGGGAATTTTAATGTAAGAAGACTGTCAACGCAAGCGTGGTAGAATTAATTGGCAAGTAATGAAGGATTGTTTGTGGAAGCAATCAGACAAGCAAAGTGAGCTCAGCGTTGAACTTATCAACATTCCAAAGGTCGTTCTTTCTATGCCAGTACCTTCAACAATACCATCAGACAGTGAGGGTAGCCTGTAATCTCTAGCAGATAATGAACTCCATAACGCCGGGCCAGCAGTATAAAAGGAAATGGGAGGAGCCTAATTTGAACATGTCTTAGTTTCTTACACCTTTCATGACAGGGCAAGATTTTTTTCAGTAACTATTGTCAAAAAATTTTATTGGTTTCAATTTTTGGCATGCAAACTCATCTGAATGTGTTGCACATCATGACAAAAAATTACTTTTGAAAATTTTGTAATTAAAATGTAATCACACTGTAAATATTTGAAGCAGGAGACGATTCGAATAAACCCGTTCCATATATGGGATATGTGAACTTTCAACTATAGGTCATGTGACCAAAACAACACCATGTGCTTTCTAGACAATAACTGATTAAATTATGTTTGACTAAAATCAGAGTCAATACACTTAATTTATAATACAAATATATGTATATAAACAACAACTCACCAATGAGAAATCCAAATTTTATGTATAGATCCATTTATGGTTATTATTTATATAATTTATGATAGTAAAACGTTTTTATCCTTGCAGTGATATCAACAATGGTTTGTGTTTTGCACAATTAAGTTAGAAGTCGATTAAGATGTGATTTTTCAATACAAATTCCTGGTCATCACACATTCAAATTACCTGTTTTTAGACTGTCCAGTGCCTTAGCACCATAAAACATGCGTTTCTAATGACTATTTGTGACAACGTTCCACTGTCTGAGTATACAATAACTTGACCTCTTTAATATTGTTTTTGTCATCTACATCATCCCTAAACATTCCTATATTATCACTGGATTATGGTAAGGCATTAAATTTCACAAATCTATATCTTGTAGAACATATAAAATTCTGTTCATTCGCACCATTTTTATATCTAAATGATTAAAATCCAATCCTGACACTGAATTAAACAACAAATGGTAGATTAAAAATTACATAACTTATTGAATAAGTTAGTTTCCTTTCTTATCTTCCGTTTCTAAAGTCTATATAATCCGCTATTTTTTAAATAAATGACAAATACACACTGGACAATTCAATAGTTTCCCCGCCTAAAATGGATGTTGACCTGGTCAGCTGGTGTTACCCATACCATGAGGACATAAATCATCCTTACTGTTATTTGCAAAGTTTAGAAAGTGATTTTACCTGGAGAAATGAATTTCTAAAAGATTACAATTGGTATTGAAATAAACAGAAATGGCATTCTTTATCCTCTTAATTGTTATTACCAACAAATTAAAGATTGTAAAGTCTGAATAGTGAATTCAGCAAAAATGTAGGGTAGAAGCAATTGAGAAAATCAGAATATAATTATTAATACCCTGGTATGAAGGAAATATTCTGTTAAACATTTTTTATCAAAATGATGCTAGAAAATATGCATTATATCAAGTTGAACTTAAAAATGTGACATATCTTCTGATAATAAACTTAAGATTTGAAATGATAAAAATAAAACAGTTTGGACTTACATGCAAATTTATTTATTTATTTATCTTAAAAAAATTCCAATGTATACAATCCACAGCTAGAAGGCAAAACTTCTCATTAAATAGGTAACATGTTTTATTTATTTTATGGATATAAATCACTTCAATTAGTGCAATTAAAATAAATTGAATTTGAAAACTTATTTTTATTTTGCTTCAAAATTTTTAATTTCACTGGGTTTTTTTTTCATGCCGTAAAATAAGACCATTCACAGTACTTGCTCTGTATCTGAATACCCCTTTATACTGGTCTGTGTACCCATGTGCTTAATGTTTACAAACACAATGTGTTGCTATTATTAGCTTCACCCTCTTGTCATCAGACAGAAAGCCATTAATCATTTTAGGTCGGTAGGAACTACCGCGGACTCCCCTTTAATTAAACACCATTATTATCGAGTGCATCCACATGATATGAAATGATTAATTTTTGTAATATCAAGTGACATGTGTATGTTTAAAAGATAGAATATAAACTAGAAAAACTGTGAGCCACAAGCTCACAAAAAATACCCCCTGCTCCCCGCACAAAAAAAAATCCATCGGATCAAATTTTAAATAGGAGGTGCACATCTACATTATATCACAAAGATTGTGTGAAAGTTTCATGTAGGTACCCTAAGGTGTAATAGACGGAAGGACGGACGGACACCCCACCCCTATCACTATATACCCCCACTTTTTAAGCGGGTGTATAAAAATATAGAAACAGTATAAAACCGTTATATTTTGTAGATGCCTTATCTAATTTATAAAAATATCAAAAACATAAATATTGGCCAGTATTTGACCAAAAACTAGTTTTTAGAAGTATTTTAAACAAATGTTGTTCTCAAGGTTGATTTCCTTGTTTAAAATGTCTAAAGTGGACTAAATGGTCTGCTCAAGATTACATAGAAAAACCAAAATATATTTTATTTTGTATTAAACAAAATTGCATAAAACAATAGTAATGGCCTGATGGTGACAGTTGTCATGGAAACGCAGCAAATTTGTGGATTTTATTTCTAAATCATTTCTTTTATTATGTCATATAATTAACAGCTGGTATTACAATGCTATGTCTTTCTACATACAGAATTGAGTCATAGAAAATGTTACAAAAACACCCAATACAGTAACACCTGTATATAAAGACCTTTTTGAAAGTGTTGACTTATTATACAAGTGCTCTTTATATAGAGGATATCTTGTTTTTTAAATCGAAATCCAAGTACAAAAAAAGCTATATTGCGAGTTTATTAACAATCGACACCCTCAAAACAGACGGGCTGATGTCTAAACTACTATCCAACAATACCATAAGAACAATTTATAAAAGTCATGTGTTCCCACAATTATTGCGTTTTTTATCAAATGGACTTACCAGTCACCCTATGTTACCAGTAGGAGTCAAACAAGGTGATTTTTAAACCCTTTGCTATTTAAGCTGTATATAAACAATTCTGCGCATCAATTTTAAAATTTGTTATACTAGAAAGTCCAAGACACTGTCTAAAAAGCTATATACAACAAAATCAGAAATATCACATAAAAGACTTATTTAGCATAAAACAGATTTTTGTTTTTAATATAGTAAAGTCTTGAACCATGTAACAGAAAATAAATTAAGTTTGTTTACTTTACATGCATTGAGAACTAAAATTTAGACCAAAAATTTAATTATTTTGGATATTTCTATCTATTTCCAATACAACATTTGCCACATATGAAACAAAAACTAAACGAATAGAAAATATAGGTAAAATGGAAAAAATAAATCAGATAAAATCGTCGAGTAAATGTTACATATTCTGTAGATGGTAGTGCTTAGGAAGGTAAGGGGGCATGGACCTTTTAGCGCATTGCCAATGGAGATGGCCATTCATTAATAAAACCTTAGATGAATGGAATGTCCCATTACATTTCTGAAAATCTACACAAAAACTAAAAAAAAGCTCATAGTAAAACTCCCCTTCCCAATCACTGATAATGGTCAAATTATATTACAGTGTTTTTGGAAGTCCAGTGAATTGCTGTGAAGGTTACTGATATCAAATACTGTAATGTGACTAAGTGGACCTCTCCAATTTTACAGGAGATGATAAAGATTTAGATTGATATTTTTCTGAGCTTTATGTATGCAATGTGGAGTAGGCGAGACCATTCCCTTGGTATAGTTGATGTGTAAAAGATTATAAGTACTATTCAGGTTTTTTTTTTTTTTTTTTGGGGGGGGGGAATCGGTTTATTCTTTAATTGTATAATTTTAAGTTCCAAATACTTTACTTTTACAGTATCTGTCACTAGTAATCAGGTGGCTTATTTGCCATTGTAAACAAGTATTGATATGATGAACATCTTCATATATCTGGTATCACAGATATTGTAAATCAAAAACAAACACAGCGGTACATGTCCATATTACAATCCATAAGCAAAGTAAAAACTTCAAAACTGGCATATGGAACTAAACACATCATCGGCTCTTCTACCAGAGAAGTGAGGACGGTTGCTCCGGAGTGGTAAGCACCTCCTGTTTAATTAGCTACATCCGCCACCACTGTGGCAGCGTACACGAAAATTTCCATTATAAAGTGAGCCTAACAGCCCATGTAAACAACACATCGTAAGTTGAAAGCCGATTTATGACTTGTCTGTTTATTTCAACATGTGATGATGTATTTGTTCATCAATCGGCCATGTAAATGATTTTAATGAATTAGTTACCTGCATCTGATACACTGTTCAAAAGTCTTGAAACTGATTTATGAATAAATAGTTTTATCAATATAACGCATTTTTCTGTTTCAGAATATTTAACATAGTTCATTGTGTTATGTGCTAATGTTGAATTTCTATTTACGAGAATGAGTCAATAAGTAACCAGCTTAACTTATTTTCGGGTGAGATCCACCTCTTTTTTTTATGTAATTGTCCCTAGTGTGATACACTTATACCAACGGTGTTCAAGTACAATCAGCCAAGACTTCAAATAGTCAAGGTCCTTTCCTTTGACCCACTCTCAACTATCTTTATGACTTCTTCGTAAGACCTCCGATGACGTACATGGGTATCATTTTTCAGTTTTTGGAATAGGAAGAAGTCGATAAAAGCTAGGTCAGGCGAATAGGCAGGATGTGGTATTAATTCATACCCGTCTCGCCCCTCAATCTCCATTGCAACTTTGTGAGTGTTGACCCTGGCGTTGTTCTGTGCAGCAAAACGCGTTTAGTTTACCTCGGGGTTTTCATGGATGGTATTTCTCATCTGGTCTAGCAAGTTTACATATTTTGTTTGAGTTAATGTGCTTATTTTGGGTTAAAAGTCAAATATAATAAAACATGTTGCGTCCCAAAATACTGTGGCCATCGCCGCCTTGCCAGCAGATGGTTGCGTCTTGAACTTCTTTGGCCTGTGAGACCCTGACGACATTGGGCTTTACTCTCTGGCTCATAATAATGAATCCAAGTCGCATCTAGTCTTCAGACGCAAAAGAAAATCATCGTTTATCATAAAATCCTCCAATAAATCACTGTATACCGATGCTCTGGTTGCCTTTTTCTCATCGGTAAGAGATTTGGGAACCCAACTTGCGCGTACACTAACGCTCCTGTAGGATTGCTACCATGTGAAATGCCTAATGCCCGCGCTATTTCTTCAACCTGAAGTCGCCTATAAGAGTATACCCGATCTCAAACTTTGTTACACATTTCTTCGTCGGTGGCATCCAGTGTGCGTCCAGAACTGGCTTCATTTTCTAAAGACGTTTTACGGCTTTTGAACTCCTCTACCCAGAATTTATCCTGAGCATAAGGTGGTGCAGAAGACCCAGAAATTTTAATAGCGTTCATTCTAGAGTACTGTTCCAAGTTATCCAGCTTTACCTTTAATAACAGACTTTTCAGGTATTTATTTTAGATTTCAACTCAGGTCAGACTCCTGTATAATTAGTGACACAAGATAATCAGTGCCTGATAGTGTAAAATCATCTGAAGATCAGGTGATGTTGGTAAAGTGGACACTATTGGCAAGGAGCGTCTAGGCTGTATATCGTATGACCTGTTTAATGGAGGGTTTAGACTGTAATGACAATAATCAACGAACTAGGTGATACTAATCAAAAACAAACATATTAATCCATGTCCGAATCACAATCAAGAAGCAAAGTAAAAACTTTGGAACTGTTAGGTTTATTTACAAGCTTTGTTGATTTTAACTACGTGTAAGTACGTTTTTGTATTTGATGTTCAAAACTGAGGCTTAAAGACCTGAACAGAATATCATTTGTAGTATTCTATTGCTATCAGGTCTAATCGTGTCGGCAAGAATATCTGGTCCATTGTGATTGAAACTGCCTTAAAAATGCGGTTTTTTTGTAAATTCATGAGAAAAATACTTTCTTTTTTTTGGGGGGAGGGGTCAAATAGGTAATGTTACAACCAGTTATTGCTTACTCAGTTTCTAAAGGAATGGAATAGAGTGATGGCGTTTTACGCCCCAGTCAAGAGTCTTTCACTTATATCGAGGGGGTCAGTTATGGGGTGCTGGAGGAAACCGGAGTGTCCGAAGAAAAACCACCTACCTTCAGTAAGTAAACTGAGAAATTCTTAAACCTTTTTACACTAGGATCAGTCCAGAGTAAGGATGATGGAGGCAAACCATAGAAAGTGGTAGTCGAACACAGGCGGCGAGAGGCGCTGTCATCCGTAAGCGGGCGCTTTGGACCACATGACCACTGATATACTTATTAAGAAGAAATCGTTTTCTATTCTGTAACAACATGTGGATTTGTTACAATCAAACAGGTTACATCATTGTTGAGTTTATCGCACCATCCATCATGTTTCTTGTTGCTGATCTGACTGATAATGCTAGTTATAGACATATCTGATAGCGGCTACTTATCATAAGATCATGACGATATATATTAGCTAGTTATCATAAGATAACGCACATTAATTTGTTTCTCCGTTTGTCTGGTAAAACTAAGTTATTTTAACAAACACTTGATACTCTATAAGATACCCAAGATTGTCTATTAGAGAAACGCTCTGGCTTACCACTTATCAAAATATTCCACTTTATCTAAAATAAACATTTTCACTTGTGTAGTTTCCTTTGGACTAGTGTATCGGTGTATCTTACAAATGTTTTAAACAACAGGTTGAAACTTAAAACCTAGTTCTGACAAAAAGAGGAAAAACCAGGCTATGACCTTTGCCAAAGAAAGTGGGGATAACTTTTTACATTTTTGCCACTTTTATTTTAGTTGTTTATTGTCAAAATGCCATGGCCTAATTTCAATAGTGTTCAAACAAAATGAACATTAATATTGTCTCGGCTTATATAGAAATTCAAAATTAGCACCTAACATGCTAAAATAATTTCTCGTCACTTTGCACATTTGCAGTACTAGTATTTGAACTTCTTTTTGACATCCTTGTGAACTATCATTTAAGCAGACCAACAGTAGGACAATCACATGATGTCCAGCAGCTGTTATAAATTGAATAATTTCTCTTTAACTGTTTAAAACATAAAACATTGCTACATTTCAACAAAATGGAAACTCTAATGGGTAAAAAACTAAGACCTCCTTCTTGATTGTATTTTTCTATAATACATGTTTTTTTACTTACAAATTGTGCATGTTGTGGAAGGATGCATCAAATTTCCGCGATTTTCACAAAGTCATGTTTTCATTTTCGCATCCTTACCTGTTCGGTCAACAATTGGGATTGAGTATGATTTAATTCTGCTTTTAAACCATTATATATTACTTTATCCGATGTTCATCATGTATTGGCAATAATTATGGGGCGAACACTGACATTTGGTGTTTTATGATATTAGTTTTTTAGGGAATGTTATTTATTGCTTGGTCACTTATTAAAGTATCAGACATTTAAAATAAAGCCAAGTTTGAGGTCGTATATTGATTTCCTAAATTCGACTTCTACCTCTACTTGTTGAACAAGGAGAAACAGTAATTTTGGCCAGTGGAGTGGGTAATCAGTAGGCAATATGCAGACTGGTGAAGAAGATAGTCGATGCAAAAACTCTGTTTTTACATCAGGAAACGATCTTCAGTAAGTGAAAAATGCATATGGGTTTGCCGAACTAAAATGTACAAAATGCATTGGTTGTGGAAAATTTGGAAATATTGAAAAATATTTAAGGATATAACTAATAGGTTGTCAAAACAATTATTTTGACCAATTTTAATTGGTTCTGTGTTAAAATATTTCATTAAAATGAACACAATTTGTTCAAATCTTTGTTGTTAATACTTTTGTATCAGTATTTCAATGAATTGCCAGAATAAAATGGAAATAAAAAAGATTTTCTCCAAGATACTGTAAATGTTTTAATTTTAGCGTGTACGAATTTTAGCGCAAATTATAATTTGGACAATTATCACGTCGTTGGTTTGAATTAGCGTAAATTTCGGGATCGCCTTGAGCACAATTATCGAATTTAATTTTTCGATAAATTTAAATTTAGTTGTACTGTTTCGTCGCCAAAAATCGCTAAAATTAGTACACTGCTAAAATTTATACGTTTAAAGTATAGATAGACGAAAAATAATGATGGAGAGTGTCACATATTTTAATTGAGATTTCAAGATAGAATTTTTCATTTTTTATAAATACATTATATCATATTGACAGTATATAAATTATAAAACAAAAATATAACAGATAGAGGCAGATATATAACAGTATAACCTGCCATAATTGACGATTGTAACTCTGTTTTGTAAATACTTCTGGTCCCGCTATCATTATCATTATTTCACTTCAATATATTTTTGAACTTGTGCAAACTTCAAATTTTTTGCCAGTTTTGCTAGATATTCCATTTTCTAAGATTTTTATGACTCCTCAATGTTTTGTCATATTTTATTTTCAACCGGATTCAAATTCAAAACTATTTACAAACTAATATTGTCCGTTCAAATATTCTCGATTCCACCAGCCTTCTTGGTCCCTCTAAACAAATAGTGTCACCATGGCACTTTTCATTATGTTCTGTATTTTGCAACTATACAACTGTTTCACTTTTATAACACGCGCCTTGTCACATTCGCAATGTCACCTTATAAGTCCAACACAGTTATTGTTTTCTTTATGTTTAACTAACAGTGACATTCTGGAGAACGTTTTACTGCAGTTTTTACAGCCATATTTCTTGACGTCGGAATGAGTTTGGAGATGTGCCCTCAGATTGGACCGATCAGCAAACGCTCTCCCACAATGATCACAACGGAACGGCTTTTCACCCGTGTGTGTACGGACATGTCCCTGTAACAACCACGGGCGTGAAAAGGCTTTACCACACAGTTTACATTTACACGGTAATGTGTGAGTCCGGATATGCATTTTAAGTGCTCCAAGGGAACCGTAGGATTTTCCACAAAA
The DNA here is from genome assembly GCA_021292105.1 of Anadara kagoshimensis. Lineage (NCBI taxonomy): Eukaryota > Metazoa > Mollusca > Bivalvia > Arcoida > Arcidae > Anadara > Anadara kagoshimensis. The sequence continues at coordinate 53,656,579 of CM037875.1, read as the reverse complement.
TTTACAGGAAAATTCCTTTTTCACTTGATTAACACAATGAAATTGTTTGTGTTTTGATAATCCACCAAAAGTCGAATAACTCTTATGACACGATTCACACTGATATCTCGGTGGATGAGTCGGGTTAGTTTGTGGTTTTTCCATTCCTATTGGAAATTTTGATTTTGTTATTTGTGATTGTAACATATTTGTCTTCATCCATGGAAACAAAGATAAACTGTTTATATCCGAGAACAGTTGTTTATCATGAAGTTGAATAGTCGGTTTTAAGTATTGGTGGTGACACTGTTGTGGAACGTTCTGGAAATTATGTTGGAAATGTGGAAAATTACCTGGAAAACTGGCTATTTCTGGAATCATTTTAGCTGCACATGTATTCATTTGATTCGTGCATTTGCTTCCGTATGGAAAAGTATGAACAGCACAAACAGAATTTTGAAAGAATCTGTTGCACATTTGTGGACAAGTTTGAAAATACGGCGTAAAAATCTGGCTGTGTTTCGGCATAAAAGTTGGTGGTGTTGTATTTTTTATTATGGGTTTAAAAGCACTTCCGACATTTTCTTCCTTCATGTTTGAAGAGTTACACAAGCTATCCAGAATCTGTCCTATCGGATCTCTCTTCCTCAGCTCTGATTTACTCATTGTAGTAACATTCATGTTTAAAGTCTTTGGACTTGGAATTTCTACTGGTTACAAAGCTAGTTTAAAACTTGAACTCATTCTTTTTTGCTTCAAGTCTAAAAAGTAAAATTAAAATAAGCATTAATAATAATAATAATAATAATTATTATATTCATCATAACAATTGTTTATTTATATTTCAGAATGATAATAGAAATTATTTTCAGACATTAAGATTTTTTGAAAATTGAATTGATATTGATTCTATCATTTAGATGAAAAAAATCTTGAAACGCCTTTAGAATCGACGCTTCATTATTTTCATGGTTAATGCACAAACCTTGTTTAATATTTTTGTTTATTTCTTTTATCTATTTTTTTTCGAATTATTTTAAATGTATTGTTCACTCTAGAATTCATTTTAACATAAAACTATATAACCCTGACATAACACAGCTTGCATAAATAAAACATTTCATAATTTGTTAGAATATTCTATATTTTTCATTTTCTAATTCATTGCTACTTTAACTGAATTACAATTTCACATGTGTTAAATGTATGTTTTCAATTTTAAACAAATCAAAATCAGCAAATTCATAATTATACAACTTATATTTCTAAGATATCCATCATGATGCCCGATTAGAAATAGGATCTTTCGTTTTCCGCCTTAAAATTCGAAAAGAAATCTGAATATTTTTTGCAATTTCATCGTCAATTATACTTAACTTAATAATATTTTAGTTGTCAAAATATTTCTTTTATTTCACAATTTATTGCAAAATTTTATATTTGATTCGTGTTTCCATTTGAGAAATTGAAATATTGTGATTTTTTCTTTAAACATAATTAACAATTTTGCAAAAAAGTGTATGAATTAAGAGTTCACAAAAATCATCGGATTGCTAAATTATAAAATAAAATTTAAAAATACTTTTTAAATAACTAGAAAACTTACCTTTAATTATTCACATAAATCTTTGGATTTTTTCTAATGTCACTCAAACTATCCGAAACTAAAAGTACACATCAACTTATAAGTAAAACCATATCAAGTGTGAATGGAGGTGTTAATTCTATTTTAACAGAATCTTACATCACTTAATCTGATACTCAAGTCGTTTTTCATCGCTTTATAACTGTAAACACAGCGAGGGGTGAAAATTATCACCACTCTTCTTCCAAACTATCATAATGTTCAACCGTGACGTCACAAAAACTTTCTGACCAATCAAATCGCGTTCCGAAATATTCTTGCAAGTGTGATCGATTTCCATGCCTCCTGTCCCTCCCACTGTTTGGGGATAACAAATAACTTAACATGCACCGTTTGATAAATCTCACATCCCCACGGACGAGTTGTCACTGAAATGAAATTTTTACCAAAACAAATTCTGTGTCTGACAGATATGACATAAAATAGCATGTAAAATACGCACCTGTTTTTGTCAAAATTGAAAGGGTATTTAATTAAACATAATAATGGTCTTTTCTCCATTTTCTGCAAATTACAATTGAAATTTAAAAAAAAACAATTAGGTTATATAAAAAATTTTCATATCAAAATTATTTTATTAGTTTAATATAATTCTATTGTTTTCGTTTTATTTATATTTATATTAGTTACATATACTTTTCCAAAAACTTAGAAATATTTTAGTTTTGCGACAAAAAATTAAATTATTTCATTTAGAAAAGAATAATTAATCTTTCCCATACAAAAAATCAAACCATTGATCTACATAAATATTTTGGCCCATTTTAATTCATCTGTGGTAGCCTTTTATTTTTCTAATGTGACCAGCTATATCAGTCAAAATTCAAAAATTTTAAAAATAAAAAATTCAAAATTAATTTTCCCATGGAAGATTAAGCTAAATCACTTTTACATATAAACTTTTGAATAGAATGCGTTACTTAACAAAAATATGCAATTAAAATTGATATATATTCTTTGATCCGATTTCTCAATCCACGTATAACTGTGTTCAAATATTATTCTTATAAGTCAAAAGAACACCTTTTAACAGTTACTTAATATTGTAAATGAATTACTTCTCGTATTTAACTTAAAACTAAGTTGTTTTCCTCACAAAAGACACTTGATTTTTCTCAAAATACTCAGTACATTATAGCCCTGTGATCTTCAACATGTACAAAAATATTAATTTTATTTTTCTAACATGCCTTTTTCATCAAGCTACTCTAATTTATAATATTATTTAGAAAAGGTAATTTATTTTTATATATCAAAAAGAGCGAATATTTTAAAGGGAAAATATATACATGTAAAGTGTTTACATGCGAAAAGACTTAGAGGAAATATTATCATTAAAGTGTATTTGTTTTACGAGGTTATTTAGGTAGTTGAACGAGACTTAACACAATATTGTTATGACGTTCGGGTAGCAGGTCCATATAAATGTTTCCGTATTGTATACGACTAAAAGTGTAAATAAATCAGTATTTCTTCATGTTCATTGTTTTTTAATTCGCATGTATATGTTCTTACATTCACATAGTTAATCTGATTTCACGTCATTTTGTTGAAGTCTATGATTGATTACTCCCCTACATAGTTGATTTATTTTTGCGTTGATGCTGATACAAAGAATGTCATGGCACTTATTTGTTCTTATTTCTCTTTTTTTCAGTCTGTTTACGTTACTTGTAGTAGACAGATTTCCCTATAGCGGCCACTCTTTTTCTGACTCTGACAAGTTTTCTTTCAGGTGCATGGGGCCTCGCTTTTTTCCAGTTTTATCCGAAAAAAACACCATAGCAAATTAACTTTTTACAGCTTCTAAGGATAAAATTCAACTTACGAGTATGCAAGATTTTCACAGTTGTGGTCGGGGTTTGAACCAACTACTTCCTACTTTGAGCCGATATTGTTGCTATTCCTTTAAGCCACATCAAATATTGTTTCAAACAAAAAAGTAATAAAGCATACTCTCTCTCTCTCTCTCTCTCTCTCTCTCTCTCTCTCTCTCTCTCTCTCTCTGGGTTAAGTAATGGAGATTGATGTCACAAGTTGTCTACGGGGAATTAGTTTTCCCCATGTGAAATGTACATTTAAATTCTTTCTGTGAAAGAGTAAATATATTAAGTAATTGCTCCCACGTGTTGACTTTCACGACGTTGACACTCTTTATACAAATACTAACATTTTGTGTATTTTATACATTATTACAAATTACATGTAAATACGATACGTAACATCAGTAAGACCCCACTTATACCATATACCATTTTTTTAACTTTATCGTTTTTTATTTTGTCATAGATTTAACCATTTTAATGAATTAAACAAAAATGGTTTATGACAATATTATTTTCTCAAAATATTTCTAAAAATTACAATATGGAACATTATAAATTTTTAATATTTCATTCAGAAAATTCAAAATTATTCCACATGACACTTAAAACCTTGTCACTTTTGGATTTTGCTAGTAAATAAGTATATTTTGAATGTCAAACATTGTATATAATTTATAAAACAATGTCTGTTTTTATATTTCATACAAAAAAAAAAAAATTGCGAAATTATGTTTAAATTTAAACCAAGGGACTATTATAAGTTATTATAAATGATTTTGCACGTTTTTATTATGTCGAAAATTATTTCATTATCTTCTAACTCAACTTCTGCACATTATGATTATTATTATTTATTATTAAGCACGAGGCTCTCGTCACCACAGGATTCCATCTCCAGTTTATCATGTACAATTACTGTAGTTATTGACAAATGTATCTATCCCCGTGACAGGGGGTTGGTTAGATGATTACATGGGGTTAATTAGTGAACTGAGTGACGGATTAGTGATCCTCATAGCGGTACCGACCCTCCTCTATGTAAGGAATGCTGGTTGACAATGCAACAAGCGCCTGTCCATCAACAGATTCTAGCGTTTATTTACAAGTAGCCATGTGTTACACTTAATTTAAGAAGACAGCCGCACGCGCAAGAAAATCCATTTAACGGCAATATGATATGTCTTAAGTATCACTTCTCTTCTTTCATATTTAACATATACTTATGCACACTGCGGAATTATTTTTCTGAAACGTGGCTGACCTCGGTAATTTGAAATGGATGAAAGACCTTCCGAGAAATTTAAGAAAACTTTGAAGTTTTGTTCATAAAGCAAGCCGGAAGACAAGTTCTTATACTATTCATTATGAAACTGAATTTAAGTATTTATCGTGTGGTGAAAATATGTTAACATCCAAAAACTTCCGGCATAAAATACTTAATTACTTGTTTCTATATAATTGCACTTACACACTTTAAAACAAAGAATTTATTTATTAATTTTCTCTGTTTCAGTTAAAAAAGAACATCAATGTTTACTGTGCATCTTCCTGCATATCAACAATTGCGAGTCAGCCAATGGAGATTAACGAACATTCTCATCAACTGAGTGAAAAAATAATGAAAGCCGATGATTTTACCATTCGTCGGATAGACCATTTATCCACCAGATCTGCTATTATGGCATTTGTTCAACAAAGTGCGGATTAACCACATCTCGGATCACACACTTACGGATAACATCGCCTCTCACCGACTAGGTTCGAATTCCACTTGGGGCAGATCCCAGTGCGAGAACGTTTGTTAGTTTGCTTACGGCGGTTTTCTCCGGGAACTAAGGTTTACTTCAACTTGGCATGCTTGAACTGACCGGCTCGATATAAATGAAAGAATCTTAACTGGGTGTAAAACTCGAATACTTCACTCCTCTCTAAATTTGGTTTAAATTATATAAATTGAGGTAGAATTAGAATTTGAATTCATATGAAAAGTTACCAGACCGAAGAAAACAGTATATCATAAACAAAAGTGTGCTACCTACTATATAAGTAGTCTATATATTTTAGTTGCAAAAGATCATCTGACAACAGCTATATACACAACAAATAAATACAATTCCATATTATACCATCATGCAGTCATGTATTTTATCTTAGTACTACCAGTATCTTACAGTTTACCAGTATTCTCAAACAATTCCCTATTATTCATATACTAGTAATTCCATATCATTTTGAAAATACTATCATACAATTTCATATTATTTCACTAATAATAATATGATTCCTAAAATCACTATCATCTAATTATAATTCCATACAACTCCTTACTATTTACTAATAATATCAAACAGTTTCAAATTATTTACAAATAAAACCCATTCAATGCATATTATTATACAAATACAGTAAATTATTTACAAAACAATAGAAACAATGACATCAATAACATCTCGTAATGTTTCAATTTTCTGAACACTTTAACCACAGTATGAAATTGAATTATAAGAAAGAAATACAACATCAAAACAAAAAAAACATCTATTCAAGTACAGCATAGTCTTTCAAGGGTTAAATACATGGATACCATGTAAACCAAGATAACAAGTTTATAAATATGAGCCCTGAGAAACAATATATAACCTTTAGTTCTCTTTAAATTCTGTATCAAAAATAACAACATCAACAGATTGTTCTAATCCATCGTTTTTCAGTACACGTGACATATGTTTTTAAATCTTTCCTTTTTCAAAATCGCCGTTTTTACATCACATATTTCTAGCTGTGACCCTCGAGAATATCATGTTAAATCGTTCAGATTGAGTTGGCCGGACTTTATTTTTATGCTTTTTTCTCGATTTGAAACATCTCGCCCATGGACATAAACATGACAAAATTCTTTTCAATGAAAACCCTGTTTTCTTTATCTCTATTTCTGAATCTTCATCTTCTGCTTCATCTTCAGGGACCTCTTCTTCATCTAGAAATAATAAAACAAAACAAACTAGAGCCGGCTGTAAAGCTGACTTATACCCCTGCGTGAATTCTGCCGCTAGGTTATGGCCCTTGATATATTTACATCGTCTCATGCTGCTTTACATTTGTTACACGTTTGATTAAGATCCATCGATGGACGCGATATTGGAACAGGAACGGTCGGCTAGACAGACAGGGCGATTCTTATATATCCCCTAGCACGTATTTAAAGTAATTAAACAACGATTTCATTGTGGCTTTTCTGTCTTGATTGCATGTTTGCTTATCCTTCCAGAGCACCCGGCCTTATTTCCCTAGTGGAAGTTTACGTATTAAATTTGCAAGTTGTCGGAGTGTTTTTTACTTTGCTATTGGATCGTGATTTGGACATGGATTGATATGTTTGTTTTTACTTTGCTATTGGATTGTGATTTGGATATGGATTGGTATGTTTGTTTTTTATTTCATATACGATGTATTTATATTGTCATATTTGCGTGATCTTCGATGAACTAGCTATTTCCAAGTAAGCCTACATTATTTTAAGTCAAAAAAGTCCAGTCTTCTCTATAAAATATACTTACTATCACTTTCAAACAAGGAACATTCGCTTCCCCTGTCTTCATATGTTTCATCAGCCAGTTCAAAAACCTGTAAAATAAAAAAAGAAGATAAATCACATTTCTTGGAAGTTGATATTCAAAGTAAAAACAGAATTAATATTACAACTAACTACATTTAATTCGCAAACCTTAATAGCAGAAAGCAATGGGTTATTCTTTAAACCATGCTAGATCGACAAGAGAGAATCTAATGTCCCTTAAACATTCGGCTTTTGAAAACGCAGTAAATTTTCAGCGCTTATTCGATTAAAGGTCCTTTCGTAATTTTTCTACAACTTTCATGTTAAAGCACACAATGTTTATACATGTATAACATATGCTGTTTGATACAAATGTATTATTCCTTTTAGATGTTATTTCAGAACTACGGATTGTTTGGTAATGGTGCTGTAATAAACCGGACATGTATACTTACAAATGCTTTAAAACCGTCATATAGTTCTCTCTCAGACATATCATAGACCGTTTTTCCTCCAATAGGTGCATCGAGGCAAGACTCAACACAAGATCTAAAACTGTCACTTATTACATCTTCAAACATTTTGTCATTCCTATACCATTTACGGAACGCCGTTACCATCCTTGCACGTTCTCCATCGGCATATGCTTGTAGCATATCCGTCGTTGCCCTGGCAACCGCCCTTTTAAAAGTCTCTGGTATAGGTATTTCTTCCTGGCCACTTACTTTTGAAATGACACGACTGAACTTGTTAGACAACACATAGTCTCCTACAACAATAAAATGTACTTTCAGTTACTCTCGCCGAAATTCGAAACCGAATCCTCTGAAACTCTGAAACCTAACAGATTGCGCTCCTGAGAATCGATAGCGATACAAGTAAACCGCGTACGTAGGTAAAGTCTACATTGAAAGTACGAAAACTTAAATTCAGGCTCATAAACCTCAATCTGTTTTTAACGTCTGCATGATGTAAATTGCTGGAACATGGCGCCTTCAATTGCCTCAGTTATTATCCTACTAACTGAGAAAGTTTTCCATTTCCCTGGCCAACAAAAAGGACGGATTTCTCCAAAAATGCATCACAGACTCACCATCTCCATCAATGAATGATTGAACTGGGTCGGAAGAACCATTACTTTATTCACTCCACTTTACGGAGTCATGACTTTTCTTCTCATTGTGGTTTAACTCTTATTATTTTAATTATTGTGTATCCACATACAAAGAATAGACACTTAAATGAAAATAATAAATAACACCATACCTATCCTTTCTAATGACCGCGTATCCTCTTCGTCCATGTTATCAACTAATTTATTTATCTGTGGAAAGAAAAGGTAATACATGCAGATCATTTACGTTTTTTTATTTGTATCCCGAATTAATGAGACTCAATACTAGTTTACTAAAAGTAAATGCATAATTTGTTCAGATATGCTGAATGAATTTCCTCATGTATCAACCAGTGTCACTGTAGAATTACGCAATCTGGCTTATACCACAATGGTATCGAAAGTAACTAAATTAAAAGAACCACTAACATAAGTCTTGTCCAAAACAGATAAGTTTAGTTGAAATACGATATAGCTATGTACTTTTTAAATAAAATTAATAAATTATGATAAAATAGATAGATAAAGGGTTTCTTTATTGAACTCTATGGTTGTAACCTCAAATTATGTGTCAAAACTCAGAAAATGGCATCAGATACTCTTCTAGATAACTAGAATAATGTAATACAATGTGGTTCGCCAGTGTAACATGTTATACCAATTAACTTTTGTACAGATCAATTATTTCCATTGGTTATGGAATCAACTGCATATAAATGTTTGGTTGATGCCATTCATAAATGAAGCCAAATGGTTCTTATCCTATACGCTCCTTTTTTAAAAAATGGATTTTATTCTGCTGCAACTTGATTTACAAAACAGACAAGTAGTCAGCTTCAGCTGTTGCGATTGGCTATTTGGATCTATGATATACAGAACGTTTTTATCTGTTTTCGAATTGTCTCAGATATACTTACATAATTCTTGAATTCTAGGTATAAATCATTTTCAGACATCTCATAGGCCGTTTGTCCACCAATAGGTCCATTTAGACAACGCTTTATCATTTGTTTGAAGCAGTCGTTCACTATGTCCTCCATGATATCATTGTCGCTGTACCACTGGTAAAACGCTTTAACTTTAACTGATCTATTTCCGTCAAAGTAAGACTGTAAGTATTCATTAGTTGCCTTGGTTACCGCTTTTTTGTAATTCTCTGGTACTGGAATCTCATCTAAAATACGTTTTGAAAGAAAGGATTTCTTAGATTATTAACACCAATGATAAAAATTTGTCATTTCCAAAAATCGTGCATAACATTCAGCCATTTGATTAAAATATAGATACATATATAGACGTTTTACAAATGTTTTCTGGTACGCTGGCGAACGCCACCATCCATTTGGCAAATATACACGTAGGACATAAAATAGAACATGTATTTCTCATGACCAGGGCTCTACAAAATGTTGAATATGTGTAGACATACGCTGCTACCGTATTATTTCACAATTTATGTCATTTTATAAATAGTTTTGTTTTCATATATGATGAAATTTCAGTATCCAGATATGCAAAAATGACAAAGTAGTATGTTTTTATCAAATCGTCTATTAGTGGTAAAAAGAAAAAAATTGTAACTATTGGTTAAAAAAATTGAAATCGTTTTTGTTTTTGTTTCGAGCTATGATGACTTACGCCATACATACTGCGGAGTTATATGGTGTCATGAAATTTAATAAGTTATGACTCATAGAACTCAATATTACATACCTTAAAATGATGAGGTCAAAATAATATTTACTAAAGTTCTTTAAATTTACTTCGTTTTTTAACTGACAATATCCTTATCAGAACTTTAATTTCCCTGCACGTCTTGCAATGATTTTGCATATTGGTATAGTGTATTTAAATGACTGAAACAATGTTGCACATACAACATTTAAAACATCGCACAATTTGTATCAAAACTAACAAATTTCTTTTAATATGTTCTATTTATTTATCATTCTATCAATAGTATGCTCAGATTAGAAAAGCAAAGTGATTAACACTTACCTTCAATATCCACAGACTTCTCATCATAATCATCAGTGAATCCGACAGAAAGTTGTGTTACCTGATAAATGAAACGAGAAGTGTATTAGATATTGATAAAAAAATAAGTGTAAATATGGACAACATAATGATAGTATGGTGATTTTGGAGGTTTTCTATATGGGTTACTGTTAATTATCGTGATAGTACTATTGTTTCTTAACTTGTCATAAAATTATTTTTGTATTTGAGGTTCTATTTTCATGACGTGTTCTTGATGACACTGGTCCTTGCGAATTCAAGTTTACATTATTCAGTTGTTATTTTATATGACTCATTGCGCATAATGTTTTTTTCTGATGAATCAATCGCTAATATAAGATGTTAATTCTAATTTCTAAGAATCACTTCCCTGGTTTAAGTTTATGCGTTTAACTTAACGGTATGGTATGTTTGTTTTTTATTTTGATTCATTTAGCTTGTCTAATAATTGCACAAGAAAACAATATCCAGTATACATACCCGTTTCATTATTTTACGGTATAATATATTTTCAGGCATCTGAAGAACCATTTTCCCTTCAGTTGACCCAGCTTGGTGTTCACTGACAACATATTTATACGTATCTGTCATTATTTTGTCATAAGTTTTATAATCATCATGCCATTTGTTGAATGCCCGGACTGCTCGGGATCGATCCCCTTTCCTGTAGGCGTGTAAGAATGCATCAACGACCCTAGACGCAGCTTTTCTATACACCTCTGGTACTTGAATTTGTATCTGATCTACAAGACATAAAAACACAACTGAATCATAGTAACAGTAATTTCCTTTATTCCATTAAGTTACAACTTATTGAATGTACAATATATATCATAGTAAAAACAATGTTCATTGAGCAGTATATATAATACAAACAACAGTACCAGGAGAGATAATAAATAATAACTTCGAAAGTGGCACACATTTGAATAAATTTCACATCAATTCCTCTAAGTAATAACTAAGACTGCAATAGTCTGAGCCTACTATCTAGTATCAGAAACCCAAGGAAACAAAGCGCTATTTATAGTCTTAATAAGAAAGTAGATTTCTTCATCAAATTTTGTCCCCAATAATGCTGATCTAAATCAGGTACAAACACGGATTAAACTAATGTCGCCTTTTCAGTACAAACAAACATAAACTGTTTCCGATACATACCTATGCTTTCTTTATTGTTCATTTCGTTAAATCCTTCAGCAAGGTAAGTCACCTGAAACAAAAATCATTTATCATTTATTATCAAAATCAAAATACCAGTTCATGTCCAAACACAATCTAAAAGCAAAATAAAAACTTTGAAACTGGAAGATTAAGCTAAACACGTAAACTTCCACTAGGAAAGTGAGACCGCGTGCTCCGGAAGGGTAAGCACCTCCTGTTTATCGCTTATCCAAGACCATTGATATATCACCAACTCCTTTTAGCGTATCTGATAGATGATTAAATGATACAGAATGAAATTTTAGTAGTATCCTCAGATAATCGGAATGAATTTTCAACCAATTGAGCTACAAATGTGTTTCGAGATGACAGGGAAAATCATCAAGTTTAATTCTATGCTATTATCATAAGGTACCGAACTAATTTCAGAAACAACACCAGTTGCAAAATAAAAACACAAAAAATGGCGATGTACATAAATTGAAATAGAGAAGGACGCAAGTGTTTTATACGACATACTTACATATTCCTTGAAACCGTTATACAATTCATCCTCAGTTGGTGGCTTTTTACCGCCAAGATAATCGTTTAAAACACGTTTAAAATTGTCGTTTTTAAGTTTTCTAGTTCCTGTGGATCGCTTTGCCATTCATGGACTGCTGTAACAACAGGGGTACGTTCTCCATTAGCGTATGCCTGTAGCAGTTCATCAATTACCTTATCCACAGCCCTTTTATACATATCTGGCACGGGAATATCTGAGCCTAAAATACAGTACAAATAATTGTTGTAGAAAAACAATACCACTTTAAGCAAATACAGGTATAGCACTGTCATATACCATTTGGAATGTATTTAGGATGGAATATGACAGCACCAAGAAGCCTATCTTAAAATTAATGCCAGAAAATAAGATTGAAAAACACATTTTTTTTAATATTTGTGGGTTTTTTTTCTATTTGCGCAGGATTTTAATGGCTGCATTTGATTACTGGTATAACATAATGTTCAGCTTCACGTTTCTATAAAATAATTTGATTCAAATGTATCTGAAAACGGGCTTTAGTATAAAAACATACCTTCATTATCGATGTTGATGTTACTATCCTCGTGAAACCTTTCAGCAAGTCCGGTAATCTGTCAAAATAAAATGATAGCCATATAGTGATATAGATGTCCGATCAATGATTTAATATTAATTAAAAAAGACCAAAGAAGTTATTTTTGTTTTTTTTTCCAATTTTTTACTAAGGTGTTTGAAACTTCAAGTTTTCTCTTATGCAGATGCATATTTGTTTACAGAGTCGAGCCACGGCGTTTCCATATCGACTAGACACAACATGTCCATCCATTGCCAAGGGGACAATGTACGGTTCATACAGTAATGCTATTGTTGTTTCTTTGAATGTGGATTTGTACTTAAGTAATTGTGATAAATGTTATATTGACTAAAGGAACATCTCCAAACAAACCAGGCATGCATTTCGTTTAACATGTAAAAAATGATACGAAACAAGTAAAGTAAGGTCTGTTTTGTGCATTTATTGGATACCTACATAAGCCTTAAAACCAGGATAAAGCTCTGCGTCTGAAAGTTCGTATACAGACTTTCCATTAAACTGACCACTGAAGGAATCAACGACAACACGTCTGAAGTAATATGTTGCTATTTTGTCAAGGTATTGTCCATCAACGCTCCATTTATGTACAACTGTTACGACTGGTGTTCGTTCTCCTCCAGAATAGGCTTGTAACAGCTTCTTAATGACTCTGTTAACAGCTCGTTTGTATGCTGTTGGTACTTCAAAAGGCGCTTCTTCGACTGTAAATGATAATAAATTATAGTCGAATTAAATTTACATTACGGACAAGTACAACCCAGAAAATAGCACAACAATACCACTGGATTCACTAAATTGTGATTCTTTTGTTTTTATTGCAATATTGATACATGTACAAATGTATTTAATTTTATGTTTCAGTTCCTTACGGATTTTACGTCAAAGGCATGTCCACTACAAGCAATTTAACTTATGTCCTAAGAAATCCAATCTAGCATAGATAAACTTGCACTCTGTTTTTGTGTGTAGCTATAAAAGACGGAGATGAAATTAAAATTACAGGCATCTGACATCTTACATAACAATTGTTACATTATACATGTAAATCTATAATTAGTTGTTAATGCTATATACCTTAACATAAGACAAAATAAAATGGTTCAGAAAAGAAAAAAATCATGTATCTTATCCGTTATTGTCATACCGTCACTGTCCAAGATCATTTCATCATCTTCATTCTTCCCCTCTGCTAGTTCTATGATCTGGTGAAATAATAAATAAATATATTGCCAGGTATTGCCAGGTGAAGAATATCATACTTGATGAATATCTGTATGTCTTCAATAAAATCGTAGATAGTAAGTTTTATTTGACTTAATTATTTATTGTTCTGTTCCATTTTGTTAAGACTACTGATTATTCAGCTAATTATTAATGTACGCCAAAATGCCAATAGCCAAATCAAGACAAGACCACATTGCAATAATTGAAAATGAATTAATTGGAAATTGGAAAAGTAGAAAATCCCTTACACTGTTCAATAGAAAAATATTTGTTTGGGCCTATGTGGCCAAGTTGTATAAAGGTGCTGACTTACAGATCACAGAGCATCTCACCGCTAAAGTCTGAATCTTGCTTGTGAACATTCTTACGTGAGAAAGATTTTTACAGATGGCTTTCATAAAGGTTGGTGGTTTTCTCTCAATATTCCGGGTTCTTCCACCATACCAGAATTGACCGCCTGCATATCAGAGAAAGAATTTTGAATGGAATGTAAAACACCATTACTACACTGCATTCACCTTCTTATTTTGGTGTGAAAGCCGTTTTTTGTTTTTGTTTCAGATATTTGTATTTAAGGACCACTGTTTTACAAACTTACATATTCCTTAAATCCATCATATAATTCTTCTTCGTAAAGTTGGAAGACTGATCGTCCTCTATGTTTACCACTTTCACATTCATTTAAAACGCGCCTAAAGTTTCCTACTGCTATTTTGTGAAATTTTCCCTCTTCACACCATTTTTGAAACGCAAGTACGACAGGGCCTTGGTTTCCATCGGCATAGGCTTGTGACAGTTCCTCGATCACCCTGTCTACAGCTCTTCTGTAAGTATCAGGTATAAACAGATCGGCGTCCTCTGTTAAGAAAAATAAAGTTAAAATGAACAAATGGTCAAAGAATGTTTGTATTTTGCTCTACAAGGTAAAGAGTAGAGGATGTTAAAAAATCTTAATTATTCAAATATTAATAAAAATATGATTGAACAGAAATCCGATAAAACCATTGTATTTTGCATTGTATTGAACTGCAATTAGATTTTACTTACCCTTCCGAAGCACTCGGTCTCACTTACCTGGTGGAAATCCACGTGTTTCACTTAATTTTCTAGTTTTCAAAGTTTTTAACTTTGTGTTTGGAATTGTGATTTGAACCGGCATATTTGTCGTTTGTGTTTTAATTTTATTTGATGTCTCTATGTCCAGGGTTGTCCTGAGTATATTTGGTGTCCCAAAGTTCCATGTTCCTTTCTCAGTTTTGATGAAACACGTGGCTGGTGTAGGTAGCTAAACAGGAGATGTTTAACCTTCCGGAGCGCCCGGTCTCACTTACCTGGTGGAAGTTGGCGTGTTTTACCTAATTTGTCAGTTTCAATGTTTTTACCTGCTTTGAGCATGGATTAGTTTGTTTGTGTTTTATTTATTTTAGCTGAATTTTAACAACAATTTTTATAATTATAAATACCGTCACTCTCTACTATATTATTTTCTTCTTCTTGAGATCCCTCCATTGTTTGTTCAGTGTCAGCTGATGATTTGTCATTATCTTCATTGTATTCCTTTTCTGCTAGATCAGCTATCTGTTTAAACAAGCAAAATTAGTGAATTAGTATTCACCACCAATACTTTTTATTGCATTTATGTTTAAAGGGCAATAACAGGATAATAAGCAAACCGACTTGGGTTAATAATATGCGCATCTCCTATCAGTATTGATGCTTTGCACTAAGTTGTAAAATAGTAGTGTTCCATACTGCAGACAAGAAGTGCCTGGACGGACGGACAGAATTTTGAAATTAATACCCCTATCTATCTTTGATATGCGGGGAATAAAAACATACATTGTGCACATGCACCTTTCATAATAAAATATAATTTCATTTCGTATATTGTTTAAAAATACACCACGTGAAAAATATCAAATAGTTCCCGCTCTCGATTTTTTTTTTTTCTTCATGCTTTTTACCGCTACGAGATTTAGTCCTAGACTACAATATTCGCAAGACAAAAGACTTGGATAATACCATGCTATCCACTCAAGTAATGCCGGTCATAGATGGCGGATATAATACCGCGGTATCAGGTGGAATGGTTTAATTTTGTCCTACGACTTCAATATAGTTTAACAATATTGTTTGAAACACAAACATTATAATAGATGTAAAATACATATTACTCAAACAGTGTACCACGAAAGTATGAAGCGTATGTAATTAAAATTTTAAAAAATTAAAAATGCAGATGAACATAATGAATTTTGCATACCGAAACAAACAAAATATTATAAAAAAAAAACAAAAAAAAAACAAACATATACAATTACAATAGCCTTATTATGTAAATGTTGAACCACCGATATCCCCGTTGATAGTCTATTAATTAATGAATACTTACATATTGCTTAAAAACGTTACATAATTCCTCTTTGGACAATTGACAGACAGCTTTTCCTCCGTATTTACTATCCAGACAATCGGTAACAATGCGTTTTAAGTTGTCTGCAGCTATTTTTTGAAGATGTCCGTCCCAATACCAGTTTTGGAATGCTACAACTGAAGGGGTTCGTTCTCCGTCGAAATAAGCCTTTGAGAGTTCCTCAATAACGCTATCCACAGCTTCTGTATAGGTATCTGGTGCTGGAATGTCGCTATCGTCTTCTGGTGATAAAATAAAAAAATTAACTGAATCATGTATCTGACAATGGTCAGCAACGCCGAAAACACATCATGACATTATAAACGGAACATAAGATTTAGTACTATAAGCACATATTGCGACCACTGATTATAAACTTCCCGACTTGGGATTGACACTAGGTAATAATAAAATTTTATTAATTTTGGGGATGATTTGGTCGTGGACTGGTATGTTAGGACTTGAACACGTTGAAAATGTAATGTAGTTTGTAAAATAAGGTCTATATCTTTGATGTAGAGGAGTAGTAGCAGTGTGATAATAAATAAATATTATGTCTAGGTGTTTAAGTTACGTTTATATATCGGTTCTATGGTGTAATGGTTAGCACTCTGGACTTTGAATCCAGCGATCCGAGTTCAAATCTCGGTAGAACCTTATATTCTTTGTTTTGTCTTTTTACGTTTTTTCAGGCTCCTGTATGTTGTCGAAAGTCAGAAGTGCAGTGGAGTTAAAATATTTTATATTCCAGGCATGATCTCATGTATATAAATGTTTTAAACGCCCCAACCCATTAATTATGCTGTGTGGATGCCGTCAGTAAAGGAATGCTTTTTTTTATTACACGCGTGGGTGTAGCTAACTAAATATGTGTTTACTCTCCCGGAGCACCCGACATCAATTCCCTAGTGGAATTTACGCCATTAACTAAATATCCCGGCCTTTTACTTTGTACTTTTTTGGGGAGAGTGAGTTGAACTGGTATGCTTGTTTATGATTATAATGATTGTAGGTTTATACAACACATAATACAAGTTCAATCCATAAACTTTTAATAATTTTGTTTATTTCCAAGACCCGCTTCATCCTGTCATTGTTATGTAATATGAGAAGACTGTTGTAGACGTGTTTAAATAATTCAGGGTTTCTTGGATTGAATGTAGATATAAATGGGATGACGTTTTCATTATTTCTTATTTAAATCCTTCGTAGTTCTGTTTTTTTTTCAATAGATCTAGCTTTTGAAATACCATGATTGATTAATTGTTCAGGATAGTTTCTTTCTAATAAGAATCTCTTTAATTTTTGTGATCTAATGTTTAGTGTATGGTTTTCTGATACTATTGTGCAGAAGTCTTGGAAAAAAAGTAAAAGACAACCGCCATCATTGAAAACAATACTAACAAAAGCGAGATTCTGTTCTAATGAAGAAATCTATGAAGTCAAAAGATGTGGCAGATCAAATTGTGGAACATGTATTCACTTCGGAGAAGGCCAATCAAAACGTCTTATTAATGGCTTTGTTTTCAACGTCAAAGCAAAAATGAACTGCTGTGCAAGTGATAACTTAATTTATAACATCACATGTCAGGGTTGTGGAGAACATTACGTGACTGGGTCAAACAGGAACAAACTTACGACTTAGAGTCACAGTCCATAGACAACAAATAAATCAACCACAATATGAACAAATACCTCTTAGTGGACATATTAGACAATGTGCTCGGGGAAAAACGCCCAAATTTACCATTTTCCCCATCTACAAATTCATGAAAGAAACCACAGAGAGGCAAAGAGACATCAAAGAGTCCTTTTTTAAAACTAAATTGAGAGCCAAATTAAATGCTAATTAAGCAGTAGAACAATTACATCTCTTTTCTATTATGACGTCAAAATCACGTCATGTGACTTTAGCATAGTAACAACAATCAACTTCATACTTCTGGTGAATGCCAATGAAACTAGTTGAGTAAAATGAAGTGATATAAGTTTTTAATTCTAGTGAAGTCTTATCATTTTTGGATTATAAATTTATTTCTATTCATTGCTATCATTCCAGTTTTTAATTATGCATATATCCCTTTTTATTCCCATCAGTTACTGATTTCCTGATTGAATTCTGTGTATTCAAAATTTCCCGGCTCTCATGAATTCATCAAGACTTACTACTTAAGCTGACGAAATCGAGTCGAAGCTCGACTACCGAGAGGTTGAGATATAGATAATTGGTGATTTAAAAAACGATCGAGAGATAGATGCCATCTACCGAGAGATCCGGATTGAATTGTCGATTGGGATCCAATTCATTAGCTTAATGAAAAACTTTCTACATGTCTGTACTGTAGTTCAAAGGCAAACTATAGTTACCTTCACTATCTAAGGGTACCTCTTCATCGTCTTCATTACATCTCTTTGCAAGTTCTGCCAGCTGTTTTAAAAATTCAATACACCCAATAAACTACCATGATAAAATGTAACAGATAGTGTTACTAAATACATGTAATTCTTCATCGCTTATTTTTCATGTTACTGTTATGTTTCACTATCCTTTTACAAGGATACAATTTATTTAACGTCACCATCCAATTAAATTAAGGCAATTGGAGTTCAAATCAGAAATAGGAGACATTTAACCGTTTACAGACTTATATGTACGTGTATATTGCTTAAAACTGAGACAACATGGATATTATGTTTGCACTTTCGTGTATTAAGGTTACTAGTAGGAATGACTTGGTAAAACCAAAGATTTGGAAGTAAGATGTCTGCTTTTGGTCCAGCAAATGCATTTCAAAACCTTTTTACTTTCATATGTTTGCTCTGTCAAAAAATCAATTTAAATGCGGTTGGTTATTAACAAGATTGAGAAAAAGTAGAAAAAAGAAGAAAAAATGGAAAAGAATGACTTTGCTTTGTATACTTACATGATTTTTAAAATCGAGATACAGCCCCTCCTCTGTTAGTTGATAGTCAGATCTCCCCTCTGGTGGACCTGTGAGACAATCGCTTACAACACGGTTGAAGTAGTTATCTACAATTTTGTTGAAACAGCGAGCGTTATCGTACCATTTGTGAAAGGCTTTTACTACCGGACTTCGGGTTCCTTCATAATAAGCTTTTAGTTGTTCCTCTATAACTCGGCTTACAGCCTTTTTGTAGGTATTGGGTACCTTTATATCGTTATCAGCGTATGCATCCGCTAAAGGAATTTCTTTAAAACCTAAATTTATACAAATAAAACAAAGACATGACAATGAGTGTTAATTCTTGTATTTGTTCTGTTCATGGATTGGTTTATAATTACTAGTAAACTAAATGGGTTTTTTTTAATTTTAACTCTCTTCGAGGACAAGTTGTCAGTTATACAATTTGCTGGATATTCAACTACTACTGTAACAAGCGTGAACATTCTTGATAAGATTGTGTGTACAACTTGTATTTTCTTTCGTAACTACCTTAAATACAAATATTAAATTGTTATGCGGTTGGTGTTCCTGTAATGCGTTGTGATGTTATAAATTTATTCAGTTTGACGTTTTATATGAAACTACTGTTATTTTCCCAATTGGAATATTAACTTTCTTGAATGAACCATATTTCAGTAGACCTAACGAATTTAACACATTCGCACACCGTCGGCTTTTTCCTGGAGAGTTGAGACTTTGTGTAAACGTTTTCACTTTATTCTTGGTGAGTTGGTAGAGTCCAAGTTTGAGCACTGCTGGAATCAGACACATCCCCGCACATATTCTCGTCACCAAAAATTTAATCTTGGTCAAAATTAATTTTTAATACTTATTCTTTTCAGCTTAAACCTGTCTTAACAACCTTATCAAATGGGCTTATGGCTATCATTGATCCTCGAGTCAATTTTGGCCCGATATTTTTCACAGCGGTCAAGAGAGAACCATTGACTTGTTTAAATGAATTCTAAATGCTTGACATGCACGATTCGTGAATCTTACCATATGTATTCTATCTAATAGCATCTGTACCGACTCAAAATATAATAAATTTAAAAAGCTCAACTTGAGACCATAACAACCAACAGGAAGAAATGTTACGTATGTATTACGCAAAACGATAACGATACAACTCAGATTTTACGGATTCGGAATTATTAATTTTGTAAGTTATAAGATCCACCATGTGTATACAAAGTGGAAATAGAAGAAGAATATGTTTCTTTTTACAAATGTCAAACAAAAAGTATACTTAATGACTTTTTAAAAATTTTATTTATGTTTTTTAAAACAAAACCTGTATACAATTTCTTTTCCTGTCGATGTTTTCATTTTCATCCCGACAAGAATAGGGAAATCGCATTATATGTCTGGAAAAATGTTTATGTTCACTCTGATTTGCCATTTTTAAAATTCTCTATCGGTATTCTAGATCACAAATATTTCCAAAAATTGCTAAAATCAAACATCGATTCGCTCTCTGTGAAATTATGGAAATACTAGATAATACTTGACGTCATAGATAATTTCTCTGGGTAACGTTATTTCTTCCTCTTTAATGGAATTTTGACAAACCTTTCTTGTTCAAATATTGCTTAGAATTTTCAACGACGCTATTTAAACAACATCTACCAGTTGATGTCTATGTAAAGAGGTGAATCCGGGTTTATATAATATAATAATCGGAATAAGATTCGTGAACGCAATTTTAATCATAATCTTTCTTTCCAAATTGACATTTTGCCCAGAAATTCTATAAGCTAATAAGAAAGTTTGTCTTTTATAAAGAAATATTTCGATCATTAAGTCGGTAATATATTATTTTCTCATTTGACCGTCCAAAATTAATTAAGTTTCTTCCCTTTAAATATTTTACATATTGACAGGATTTTACGTCTACATGTTGCCTGTTGGCAGATCGTAAAGAAATCCTCTTAAATGTAAGATAGTTTAAACTATCGGCATGTAACTGAAAATATTAAATTAAAATTGCAAAATGTCCATGGATACTTACTTTTTGCCGTTGCCATTTTCAGAATTCGATATGCCTTTTTGTTTGGTAGACGTCTGACAATGTTACGCAAGTTTTCACGACTTTTCGTTTGCTAAATTGCAGCCTTCTGAAACACAGAATGCATTGACAATCGCATGACGTTGTCAATAACGCTAGGCAACTATCACTTCCGCATTTGCGCGACACCAGCGTCTGTCAACTGCTAAACACATTATGACGGGTTACCGTTTTTAATTGAAGTATTTTCTGAATATTTTTATTTATTTATTTATTTATTTATTTATTTATTTATTTATTTATTTATTAACTTCGTTTAAGAATATATGGAATTGAAATTATAACGAAATACATACATATTATATACACAGTCAGATCGAGTCCTTTCTTCAGAAGCGGATATCACTACAAGTCGCGCTTGAATTAAAAGCAATAGACAAAGTGTGCATTCCTAATCATATTGTATACGGTATTGAATCTGATAATATTATTATTGCAATAGGGCAATATTTAGAATTTAGAATGCTGCATACGTTCTTGTAATGTAAAACATCGCAAAAATGTTCGCGCAGTATGCTTATTGTGGCTGTAAAATAAATTAGGGTATTTCAAAAGTACTTTGATCGCCCCACGTGGTACCATTTGTCACAAAGAGCCTTTAATATTATAATCAATCTTTTACTCTATATTTCTTGTATTTTGTTTCGACGACGTGTAAATCTCGTTGTCCTTTAATTCTTATTTGACACTAGTACTTTACTGGGTTTTCGCGTAAAGGTGGGTTTAGACAAAATCAAATGCAACAATTTTAATACCAAAATATCACTGTCATTTGTTACTTCTTATATTAAGTTTAAAAATGTGAAAATAGCGATGACATTGTAGCCAAAAATAAATGGAGTTCATATTCAAACGTTGCTTTCAGCCGTGCAGTTTTGTTAAGGCGAAAATAGAAAGTAGAACTAACATTGATTGGATACAAGATTATTTGGTTCCGAGAAGACATGGATTTTCTTTTGTCAAACGCATAAATGACCTTATCGAATCTATCTTA
Source organism: Anadara kagoshimensis (assembly GCA_021292105.1). Classification (NCBI taxonomy): domain Eukaryota; kingdom Metazoa; phylum Mollusca; class Bivalvia; order Arcoida; family Arcidae; genus Anadara; species Anadara kagoshimensis. The sequence continues at coordinate 53,634,490 of CM037875.1, read as the reverse complement.
TGTATGGTTGACGATCTAATCATGCGATTGCAACCATTGCAAAATGGAAGTGCTGATGCATGTTATAACTTTAAACTCATTTGAACTGCAAATTTTGCACTAATGCGCATGCTCATATGCAGAACTACAACCTTTTTTTCAAATAGAGAGTTCATATTTTGTGTCACAAACCCCAATTTGAAATAAGGTTTTTGCATTTGAGCTGGCTCCTCAATCAGCTTTGGTAACCAGTAAAAGTAATATTCAGAACCAAACTCGATATGACTGCGCCATCTTATTGAAAACGATTTTAGGTATACACACACACGAAAAACACTTTATTTATTTCTTAATATTTTTGTTGTTGTTTCAATTTCTCGCGTGGCGGATATAGCTATAGGTAGACAAGAGGTGTTTACTCTTCCGACGCACTCGGCCTCACTTCCCTGGTGGAAATTGAGTTAACTTAATTTGACAGTTTTCAAAGTTGTTACTTTACTTTTGGAATTGCGGTTTGAGTGGTATGTTTGTTTAAGTTTTATTTGAAGAAGATAAGTGGAGTGGAGTGGAGTTGGTAAAAGGAAAGGCATTATCCACACCAATTGAAAACCACCAACCTTTGACAGGCGGAATTAACTTTCTCACAAAGTGATTGAGCGGAGATGGATATAAGTGGAATGGAGTAAAAGGGTTTTATGTTCAGTAAAGATTTCTTCACTTATATCGAGGCGGTCAGTTCAGGGATAGTGGAGGAAGCCGGAGTGCCCAGAGAAAACCACTACTAACCTTTGGCAAGCGTAGTGACAAACTTTGTAATAAAATTAAGGAGCAGTAGGATACATGAGATGACAATCACTCCAGAACAGATTCATACAATTGATTCTGTGGTTTGAACTCGCAACATTTTGACCATATGAGGCAGATTGAATAATATAAATAAGACAAATTATTATAAAAATATTTTATTTCAAAAATTAATAATTAGATATAAATAACCACAGCAAATCATATTAATATAAATCAAATCACAACCAAAAATAAAATGTCTGGTCCTCCTTTATTAATATCTGGTATACTAGATAACAATTATGGACTTTTGATGGAATTCAATAGTCACACAACAATAAAAGTATACATGTACATTCATCAGGGCAAAAGTCTTTTAGATAATTCAGACATTACATCAGGACCCTGCTGTTCAAAGCTCTGTTAGCTTAGTCAATGTATTTGAAATAGTATTTGTATTTTTCATAATACAGTGTTCATGATGCAGGACTTAGATTACATATAACACACTTTCAATATTACACATTTTAATTAAAATATCATTTGTACTGTTCTAAATAATGCATACAGATGTTGTTTTCAAAAAGAAATTGTTGAAGCCAAAACTTCTAAAATAAATACTGTTAATGGTACTAACATTTTGAATTTTTAATAACCATTTTGTTAACCTAATAGAGCTTTGAACATCTGGAGCCTGGCCATTCTAATACAGCAGTAATGGGTAGAGTCTTAATATATGAAGTTCATTAATTACAGTTTTTTTGGAGTTTTGATACTCTCCATACACAAGGGATAGCATTTCAGATTCAGACTCTGGCTATTAAACTGACATAGGAAGACTCATCGAATTTTCATATTAATCATGAATCAACATCAAATGATGCTGAATGTATAGAGTCTTTAATATAAGCTTTGTCAAAATGATGGCTTACAACTGAACAGTTTTCAACAGCATGATATGGGGATGTATTTTCTTGTCTATGAAGTCTGAAATACAAAAACATGAACACAAAACTTTGCAAAAGTTTAATGGGGGTCTAAGACATAAACAATGGTCAAATATCAAGTTTTAAACTCTTCTGTTTTGGTGGGCACAGGATTTCCTTGTCAGGTCATTCTGTAAGGTAGGGTTTCAAATCAGATTTTTTTCTAAATGTTTGTAAGGACTGGAGTAGTGGGGTTTGATGTCCTAGTGAAGATTTTTTTTATTAGTATTGATGTGGTCAGTTCTAGAAAGGTTGAGGAAACTGGAGTACCCACAAAAAATACATACTTTTGGCAAGCAAACTGTCAGATTATTAGCAGCATGGGGTGCTGTGATCCATAGGCCACAACTTTAGTGTACTCTGGCAATAACAAGTTTGTTAGGAGATCTTAATATATATTTTATATCATCCAGATTTTACATATCAAATAACCAATTAACTAAAACAGTGAAGTTTTGGAAAAAATTAAAAACAACATTTGTTATACATATATGTGTTTGCACTAGCTGTAAATAAGGCAACACAGGGTAAATAAAAGTGTAAAAATAACAACAAACAATATATAACATTAACTAGCCCTATCACATAAGTGAAGTGAGTATTAAACTAGCATGGGCTGCTATAATCTAAACTACTAGTGCATGACACTTGAGTCAAAAAGTAAATATTCATTGTTACCTCATTTAATTCACAAAATCTGAGATGAATTGGCATCAGTTATACAGTACAAGTACAGACCTGTCAAAAATTTAACACTTAACTAACGGATTCATATGATTCAATATCTCATCTTGACCCCTCTTTAGGCAGCTGCTTTCTACATGTTCTATCTTTCAGCAGTTTTTTATCCCTAGCTATCCATATCTTGACCACTCAAAGGCTGAGCTTCAAATCTTTTTTGTTAGCTCAGCATTAAACTTTAGGCAGGTCTGTATTGTACTTGCATTATACACCTTGAAACAAAACATTGCTGCTGAATATAGGCACTGTAGATGCCTCATCCACATTTCTTTACTTTATACCCTTCATACATCTTGTTACCGGTAAGTAATGCAAAAATTACACACAGCTAATAGCCCCATCTCTCTCTCTCTCTCTCTCTTCAAATATTTTTTTCACAGAAATCATAATAACATGATTAAATAGTTAAATCTATTCATAGAATTAAATTTACCAAAATTACCATTTTATCAAAGCTATTCATAGAATTGAAATTATTACAATTACCAATGTAATTATATAATCCACACAAAGCTTTTGAATCAAATGCTTGATATTGAGACACTTTTTATATAATAAGTAAAAAATATATTTTGATCTTTAATATATTGCACTTCAAATGACAAGACACAATAAAACGAAAGTCTGCACAGTAAAACACGAATATAACAAACAGGCTTAAAACGAATATAGGGATAGAACGAAGTCAATTATTTGGCCCGACTGTTTCTCTATATGAGTCTATATATAACCATAAAATGAAGTCGCTATATAACGAAGTTAAAAATAGAGTCCCTAGGGCTTCGTTATAAATGTGTTTTACTGTACATGTATATGTAGCAATGTTACCCTAAAATAAATATAAATAAAACCAAAGTCCTTGATTTTCATCTGTACATGTTCAAGTAAAGATGATAACCAATTGACATACATACAAATTTAACAAAACACATATACACTGCCATCCAAAAATACACCTATACAAAGTTGTCATATTATAATCATTGTGTCAAATTTCATTCATAATTTTTTTTTTATCTTATACATTTTGAAATTTTGGGGAAAATATATTTTTTCAAGATAAAAACACTCTTTTTAGGTGTAAAGCACTCAGCACTGCAGAGAAAAGTATTTTCATCCAATAATTTTGTGAAGATTTTGATTATAATTTATGGATTGCAGTGTATATTTGAGCATATAAATACACAAAAACATTTTGTTTTAACAAATTCAATTTGCTACATTATTAAGCTAAAACCCATAAAAAAGTTAGATGACAGTGAATGCCACCAGATAGATGGCCTGCATGAATGCATCATTTTATAGAGGTTGTAACATGAACTTAACATTGGACACTGATGCTGATGTAGACATCAGGGGTATGACGGTAGCTCTTTTACACTTTATGCAGGCAAGCTAAAAAGAGCAAAACTAAAGTACTTTTTTGTGACAATTTCATGAATTTAAACAAAAATTAAATTTTCATGATTTCCAACCAATTACACAATGACCTACTGAATGATTTATTTTTCTGCTTCAAATACACATCCCAAATATTGAACAATAAAGTGTTAATCAGAAGAAAGGATTTATATTATTTATGCATTCATGTTCCAGGATTAATGAATATATATCAATTGGTAACAAGAAATTCTGTCATGACAAGTTGCATTACAGATCATCATAGTTGAACTTTAAGACAATTTTAAACAGGTTGTACATGTTTGCAAAATCATGGATTTCTCTGCATACTTTGTTTACAAGTCAAAACTTACCACAAAACAACATCCTTAAGTGTTTAAAATGCAGCTGAAAAAACAATAACAAGATATACTTCTTTATAACATGCAATTATTTGAAATAAAATGGTTCTACAAAATGTTTGATGGACTAGAATGATTGTCATATGTATATGGTAGATTCTGCATATTAGAAAGTTCCATGCAATTAAGCATAATATGCAAATAATGACAATAATGACAATATTGACACTTGGGAAAAATGACTGATTCATACATTATACTTATAATAAGAAATCAAACATCTTATGATTTAAGAGTTTAAGAATTCATTGAAGTGGAAATTAAAATATTCTACCATCACATACAGAAATGGAAAAAAAATATTGTTAGGTAAAAACCTTACAATCTTTACTTCTACATGCCTTAATAGAACCCTTTTCTCATTAATAACACAATAATAATAATTAAAATTTAAGAAAATTTGTTTTGAGCATCACTTTAAAATTTCCAAAATAACTTAAGAATATTCATATAGATGGTACATATTATGAAACAGGGGTTTAATTCAATTTATAGGAAGGTGACAGTGACAGAAATTATTTTATCTTGGCTATAAAATTCCCCAATGTAAATATATAGGGGACGTATAAATCAAAATCACAATCTTCATCTTTAGTTGAAATTACTGTGGAAACCTCTCGATTCTTTAGCTTTATCAATGATCCTTTTATAATGGAAATTGCTTTAAGCTTAAAAAATGTTTTTTAACTGTTGACTGCAATGAGTTTTGAATATTACAGATATATTTATGAATTAAATGCACATGATTGAGAGCAATACAGGATTTATACAACAGATACAAAAATATTTTTATATGGACAATTTCCATTTGTTCATTTAGAAAAAAAACTGTGCTTTAATATTATGTAACTGACAATATATCAGTAACCTGGAGTAAAATAAAAAGTTATAAGAACAAATTACAGTGAAAATCTAATGGGGTTCCCCGCTGTACCATGTGATGAATACTCTTTAATGTTTTTGCGAGACATTTTGGAAAGAGTTAACATCGCAAATTCCCGGAATAACATCGTTTTACGGGAAAACGTCATTTTTTTACGATTCCATATCTATTGGAAATAAGTGTTCCACACAAATATTAGAGGGTAACACGTGGTACAGAGGCAAACCCCATTATGTATAACAAGTACAAATGGAAGTGAAAACAAACAAATCACACAAAAAGAATAGAAAAATATTTGTTAAAGGTGCAATATAAATTTCTGCACACAGTAAGTTCCTATTAAAGAAATGAGTATTAATCTTGTCTCTATACCTAAAACAATGAAGCAAATTTGACATCATTTTGTATCGGGACTGCTTCTTCTAATGATTATAAATCAGTGGCACTTCACTATAAATACATTCTTTTCTAGGATATTTACGGTAGACATAATTTGAACTGAAACCCGAGTATTATAATAGTTGACAATTTCACTGTAGCAGTCCCAATACAAAAAGATACCAAAATGTTCCATTAGCACCAATGACTTGTATATATGTTTATGGCACCAAAATGGCCGAAGACCAAATAAACATTTAAATCTTACATAACAATTAGACCTGTACCAGGATATGTATGACAATATTCAGAAAACTATGACGGCTACTTACTCCCTTTAATGATTTTAGAATCTGAACTAACCAAAACTTACTGTATATAATTTTTTTATAATAACACAAAAATGTAAGAAATAATTCTTTTTTTCTTAAAAAATGGAATAAATAGTACAACAATTCCTTTGGTCAAGATCCTAAGATGTAAAATATGAATTAATGTAGTAATTTGGTTCTATCCACACTTTCAAGTTCTAATGTGCCAATATTGTTTTCCAAGTTTTAGATTGTTAACTAGCATTAAGTCAAGTCGATAAAAGTGTGTTAAAATAGTGTGACAATTGGTTCCAATCCAGTGAAAATACATTTTGTAAAATGATTATCATGATTACCTTAATCACAGCCATGCAAAAAATTAAATAATCACAATTTTTATTATACTAATGGGGAACTTTGGCATCTCTTTTCATCAGGACCATTTGTCTGCAGAACTGTTGATTGTAAACGACCATTATTTTAGAATATTTACATTGGTGATGTTTTATTATATCAAACTCTGTTTGAGACCAAATGTGATTATAGGACTATAGTTACCAATGCTGAAGTGATGTCAATCATTTCTTGCTTATACACATGATGCCATTGATTGGCTGCTCCAACAATTGGAAATGCATGTTGTCAAGGACAAGTGTTTTTAATTTATTTCAGGATTAAAAAACCAAAAATAAGATTTTCAAAAAAGGTGAAATGTAAATATATAACCATTGAACTGTCTAGAAATGGCATTTATAGTGCTGTAACTTCCATTGCAGGCAAAGTCAACCAATCATAAACCGTTAGTGAGCAATATTCAGTTTGCTTTGCCTGCAATGGAAGTTATAGTATAAATGCCATTTCTAGACAGTTCAATGGTCAAATAAGTATATTTTTCTGCAGAACTGTTCGTGATTATCTTAAAAATCAGCATTTTTAAGTTAAGTGTATTTTTCTTGGTATATTTTATGTAAATGGCATGTATATATAAAACACAATTTACATGGAAACACATTATCACTATAGCAACTGACTGCTCCACATACAGAATGGTTCTGATGTTGTGCCAAATCTTCCCCATTAATAGCTGGTAGGAATGGTAAATAAAATCACATGTGTACATGTTATCATATAGGATTAGATGATGATGAAGCCATGTCACTCATTTCTAAACGGCTCTGACCTTGCATTTCTTGGTCCAACACTCTACTTATATTTTCTTCCATATTGAAACCCATCAAGTCTTTCCTTGTAATAATGCCTATTACTACATTTGAATCATTTACGACTGTCAAATGTCGGAGTCCTAGAGTACGGAATATTAGATAGGTCCTCTGTAGAGAAAATTTACCCTGGATGGATAATGCTGATTGGTTTACATAACGATTCTGAAAAATGTGAAAAAATTATCTGATTATGTCTTCCAGAAATTTAACTCCTAGCAGTAGTTTAAAAAAGATGTTTATCTATGATAACTATGGAACCTTTAATACACTCATGTGGATTTCATAGCAAATGATTCAGCACCCCTAATCATGGAAAAGGAACAGTAATAAAAAATAAACATGTCTTGAAGCTTTTCTGTACATCAGCCTCATGCCATAAAATATGTAAAAATTTGTTATTTTTAACCAATTTCAAATTCAAAACAGAATGAACATAATCCAGTTTTCTTAAAAATGCTGATGTAAAAATAAGAATAAAAGCAAAAACTTTAAACTAAATACGCTAGCACTTGGCATTAACAATGGTGATCATGCTGTATGGCATAGACTGTTTTGTACATAGTGCAGGTGAACTAAGGGTAGATTGGAGTAATGAGTTTTACACCCAGTAAAGATTTTTTCACTTATGTTTACAATAGGAATTGACATTCTTTAGATGAACCTATTTATTTTTGTTGGCATTCAATTGTTCATGAATATGGTGTGGGTCATGACCTCTGATGACCTAACGTTTGACTATCCAATTACTTCATAAAATATCATTCTGTTACATCACATATTGTTTGATTGGTCAAAATTCTAACCTAGTTTCCACATTTCTATCCTTATTTGGAAAAAGGCTGTTCCATCAATCCCATATCTTTGTCAGAATTTTGGATAAAATAAATTATTATAGCAATAATTTTACATTTCTGGCATCCCAACAATATTTTTATGTTTGTAAATATAAGAAATAACATTTTACCAGTATTTGAGTGTATTCATTTGGTATTATGAATGAGTCAGAAATAGCAAAATTAACATGAACTGCTCTACAGGTCATTCAACATGCTATTCCTAACTCTCATATATAAAACCAAACAAATACACTCAAATAGAATGTTATTTCTTAAATATAGAGGTGGTCAGTTGAGTTCATGGATGGTGGGGGAAACCAGAGTACCTGGAGAAAACTAAGAGAATGAAAAGAACTAAGAGTTAATGACTCAATGATACATACTAGATCAATATAAAGATTATTATAAGTTGGATCCTCTGTATATCTGTGAAATGTGTCTGTTACTCTCTGTGGATTGGCTATCTTATCTACATGTAACTGTAAATATACAAATACATGTATACATAAATTTTACCGAGTCTGACAAACAAGCAAGAATCGTGTCTCTGTGTTCACATTTTATGTACCAAATGGACAGAAAGGCAAATATGCTTTAGGAATCTTTTTTTTCCCAATTCTTTGATGTTTTTTTCTTTTGGAACTAGAAAAAATAGCAAAATTTGTATTTCATAAAACTAGTATATATTCTGTTACAAATCAATTTTAAACCTAAAAAAACCTTCAAGTCATTAAAATAAAATACTGTTTTCCAGTGAATTAAGTCATATACAATCGGTTCCATATCATACACTGTTAACATAAATATTTCAATTTCAATTTTTAAAATAAACAAGGTCCCATGTCTTGGTGGGCTTGGCAAGCTAATGAACCCTGCTGTATAATGCCATCAGCTCAATGCACAGGCAAATTTCTGCACCTTCGCCTATAGCTGGTAAAATCTCGATATAAGTGAAATAATCTTGACTGAGACATTAAACAACTTTACTCAACTCAATTTCATTGCATCTCATAAAGTTTTGATGTTATAGAATACCTCTTCATAATCTATCCACTGGGGACTCTCTACTATGTCATCATTAACAGTATCATGCTCAAACAAGTTTTCATTCATCAGTAACATTGTCAACTCCATTCTACAAACAGGATGACAAAACATTAATGATTATTTCACATAGAGAATAAAAAAATTTTGATACAGAGTTGTAGAGACATGATTCACCCAAAGTCTAATACCTCATCCTACCCTGCAAATAACTGTTTCTTCTGTTTACACAAAAGAAAAGATAGTTGAGAAACAGCTCCCTACTTAATTATACACAAACATACGGTAAACATATTTATTTTCGCGGTGTACTAATTTTCGCTTATTTTGCAGTTGTTTGTTTTCTGCAAAAATTAATACTGAGCAAAAATTATATTATGCTTATTGTGTTACAGGGCATATTTCAAAAGCATGGATATATCTTAATTTCCTAGACACGCCAAATAAAATACATGTATGTTTACAGTACCAGCCCATGTCCAACCACAATAATAAAAGCAAAGTAAAAAATTTGAAAACCTGACAAATTAAGTAAAACTCATGAACTTCCACAAGGGAAATTAAGTTGGGTGTTCCCTAAGGATAAGAGTCTCCTGTCAACTACATGTCATATTTTATAAGTTTAATGTCAGGAGCTGATACATAGATTCCCAATACTTATCTCATAAGAAGCAATCTTCAGAACTCACCTTTCTAAGGTATGGTAACTCTGAAAAGTGACTATCAGTACTCTTTCTTTTTTTATGCTAGAAGCCACTTTCAATGACTTTTACAGAGAAAACTTGCTAAATGATAAATGTATATAAAGTCCCTCTAAAAAATTCCACAATTTTTAATATACTGTACCACATTATCATTGTAGATTGAGCTATACAGGCAAACAAAAATTAATTTGTCTGAGGTACATTGCAAATACCATGCATGAAGAATCTATGATAGTTATCAAAAACAAACATACTGGTCCATGCCCTTATCAACATCCCAAAGCAAGTAAAAAACTTTAAAAACTGGCTAATTGCTCCAGAAGGGTAAGCAATCATGCTTAGCTAGCTACACCCGTCATGTGTGTAATCAAAATTGAAAAAGGAAGGAACATGGAACTATGGATGTCAAATATAGCCACATGAACTATGGATGTCAAATATAGCCACATGAACTATGGATGTCAAATGTATCCAAGATAATTTTGGGATACAGAGACATCCTACTTATCAACAATATTGTGATGATGACCATAAAACGTTTTGAGGGTCTTGATAGGCTTAGGCTTGCAATATCCCTGCATCAGCAATTTATTTGTAAGCTGCTTGCTCTGCTGTGTAAAGTTCCTGTAGTTGGAATCACTAATAACTAAAATATACCTTGTTATGGTACCATAAAAACAATCTTCTCCTTGTTTATTTTTCCTGATAACTGGGAATCCACCATGAGCTGTGTCTAGTAATAATTTCGACAGGACACTGACCGTTTCCTTAGTTCTAATGGTCAGTACTGGTGATGACATAACATCCTTAGCCGAAAATAGTTCTAGGTTTATCCTAGTTAAAATAGAAACAATATCACATGAAAATGTCTGGAATATGTAGCAATATAGCTATATTAAATATTATGTTGTATGTACATGTTAAAAGATGTAACTACTGTCTCATCTCATTTTTCTGTGAAACAGTAGAGCACTCACTTTACAAATGGACAAGCCAGGTTCAGAATCATTGCCAGCATTGGGGGAAGGGGTTTTTTAACTGCCGTAACTATTATTCACATTATAAATACAATGAAACCACATCAAACTGGAATTATTCCCTTCTAATTTGACAATTGTCCCATTCTGAAAAAGTCTGGTTTCTAGTTGTGTTTTGATAGCATTCAAATAGATGACCCTGGATACAAGAAATTGTGTGAAGTTTAGAGAAAGATAGAAACATATTATGACTTTATACTGTGTTGATATGTTAAGCAAAAATTAGTTGTGGATAAATATGTAAGAAACATGTAAGATGAAGTATACTTCAAATGAAAGCTTTGAGTAATGGTGTTTAACGTCCAATTCAAGAATATTTCACTTATATCGAGACATCACCAGCTACAGGCGAAAGTGCAGAAATTTCAAATGAAAGAGAGAGATGAACATGTAGATTAATTGTGTTTTATACCTCATTCAAGATTCTTGCACTTATATTGTATATTGAGAAGTTATTTCATGGATGGTGGAGGAAACCAGAGTGCCTTGAGTAAACCACTGACCTTTGGCAAGTCAACTCACAAACTTTCTCACACTAAGTTTTGTCCCAAGTGGGATTCAATCCTAGGTGATGAGAGGCTCTCATCCCTAAGCATGTGTTTTAGATCACTCAGCTACAGAGGTCCTCCAGAGAGAGAGAGAGAGAGAGAGAGAGAGAGTGTGTGTGTGTGTGTGTGTGTGTGTGTGTTATACTTACTGCCTATCATCAACAGTAACCCTCGGTTCTGGATCTAAGAATGGAATACACTTCAATTCTAACAGTGCATGATAAACAGGATGTGTAAAGAAGTCACCGACCCACTTAGATACCATTACAGACACCATTACTGGTAGTAATGTCTGGACATCATTGGTCAGCTCCATCTATAACATAAAGGGAGATAACTATTATAATTAATTAAGAACTGATTTAGGTGGCCAGTTTTACATAATATGAAAGTAAAGTGGTGTAGTTTTATGTCCCGGGCAAATATATTGAGGCAAACAGATTTGAGATGGTGAAAGAAACCTGAGTACCCAAAGAAAACCACCAACCTGAACTGACAAACTTTATCACATTAGGATCTACCAGGGTGGGATTGGAACTTAGGTGGTGGTGAGAGCAACTGTGATCAGACACATTAAACCACCCAGACACTGAGGCCTCGCAAAATATTAAGTGAAAAAATTGATTTGTATCAAGAATATCAATTTCAGTTTTTAAAACAGTATTTTGGAGTTTTCTATCAGTTGTATTTACAACAATATTGGCCATTATGATGCTGATTTTCATAATCTGTAGAGGCCACACTTCATTAACAATAAGGTGGGAGAGACCCCTACATATAACCTTGTATCTGAAATTAAAATGTAGACCAACTGTCTAGTTATTATATGAAGTTAAAATTTCCTAAGTAACAAAAACTCAACTACGATACATACCATTATAACAGTGACTGCTAAAGTTAGCCTTGTAACACCACCAAAGAATGAAGCTGCACCAATCAATGCAAAAGCACCAGGATCCATCCATGCCCAGTATCCAAAGTCCTCACTGTGTATACCAAAAAACTTGGTCATCACTAAACCAATTATCCGTCCATATAATCCACCAACTAATCTATGTATTATAATAAAACACTACAGGTAAGGAGTGAAGTGAAGAATGGAGCAATGTGGTTTTTATGTCCGAGTCAAGAATTTTTTCACTTATGTTGACACAGTCAGAAGTTGTAGGGTGGTGGAAAATGTAGAGATAGAAGAGATCACTGACCTTAAGCAACCAAACTAACAAATTTCACTCTTACCAAGTACATGTAGATTCAAACCTAGACAGTAAGAGCCTTAGAGGTAGTACAATTTGTAAGTCAGCACTGTAGACCACTCAACCACCAAGGCCTTTAATGAAGGCAAGGAAATCTTTTTGAAATAAAGAACCATGCAAAATACATTATTTTTAATGGATTATCTGGGTTTTTTTTCAAAATCAATATGTCACCTTTTTTATCAATGAAGCATTAGAAGAGAATGGGTTTTTTTCTTCTGCTATCTGGCCTCCTTCAAGCTAGTTAGTATTATGCCAGTGCATGCACCAAAAGAGTAATATTAAACAGAATAGAAGCTTTCATTTTTATCTGATGTGACTGGGCCACTCAACATTGGAAGATGTCAAGAATTTTTAATTTAACAAATAAAAGAATGTCTTATGTTTACAATATAACTTCTACATAGACAATGGACCAATCAATGAAAAAAGTAAAATTCTTGAAAATTAATATTGAAGGCTATACACCTCTTGATTTCAGATGTTACAATATGAATACTTACAACATAGGTACAAGGGCACCACATGATATTGATGTACCAGTTGCCCAACAGATGGCGATAAAATAAAACACAAGAGCAGCAAACAATGATGCAAAATCAAACTGGACATGCGTGTCACGAGAAAACAGGTGTTTAACAGCACTCTCTAGTGTTCCAAACATCAGGGATGCCACTGAAATAGAGAAAAAAGGTGTTTAACAGCACTCTCTAGTGTTCCAAACATCAGGGATGCCACTGAAATAGAGAAAAAGGTGTTTAACAGCACTCTCTAGTGTTCCAAACATCAGGGATGCCACTGAAATAAAGAAAACAGGTGTTTAACAGCAAACTCTAGTGTTCCAAACATCAGGGATGCCACTGAAATAGAGAAAACAGGTGTTTAACAGCACTCTCTAGTGTTCCAAACATCAGGGATGCCACTAAAACATAAGCCAAAATATTTCTATGAATCAAAATTACACACAGATTTTTTATCAGCAGGTGATAAAAGTTCTTGAAATTATTAAACTAGAGGACGAGTCAATAAATAATCATCATACCGGTAACTTATGTCTGGCTGAGTCAATGGGATCCAGACACTCTTCCTCGTTTTTATTCCTTTACCCAGAATTTAACCTGACCATAAATATTGTCTAACTTGCCTTGTATTTCCTTCGTCATTGAAGATAGATTCTAATGGTTAAGTTCTATCATGTATCCTTTTTGGAAAAAAAGACAACAATTCACTTCATTGTACAGAGTTAACAACAATTCAATTCAATGGGTAAAATTATATATAACTTACTTTCATTATAAGTAGAATTAGTCATCCATGTTGTATTACTATGCTGCCATATTGTACCTTTATGACAGGTATATTCTACAACGGCTTTCTCTACATGTAGTGGGTTCCTGGTATCATTTAAACAGTTGATGCTACAATATGCAGTATAAATCATAATCATTTAAAAATGAACTTCTCAGGATAAACAAGTTTTAACTGAAATGGGATGCCATTTTAAAACTGTCTCTAAAATGAATTCCAATAGAAAAATCTATATCTTCCTAAAAATGTGCATGATCAAAATACAATGAGCCAATGGCACACCTACTCCAACAAAGGATTGTTCCTATGAAGTTTCATAAAGATCTTTTAAACAGTTTTCAAGAAAAATGATGGCAAATTTGTTAGTTGAAGAAATGAAGTAAAAATATATGTTCACCCACTTTATTTCAGGGGCATTATTAAATATGTTTAACATTTTGACATTCTGACATTGTAAAATGTTATCGGAGCTAGAGATGTTCATACTGTTATTTATGGCAGTATTCAATAAATCACTTGCCTATATAATCAGTGTTTGCTCTTCAATTTATGTGTACCATTTTGAACTTTCTTTCATTACATGTATGTGATAAACTAGTTGTTCATATTGTATTATTTGTTTGAAAAAGGTAAATGGCAGGGATCAAGTTATATGATAAAGATCATTTGATCAAATTTTTAATGCTGTAATATATTAATGTATGTGTACTGGTACCGGTAAGTGGAATTAGGGGTTTGAACCCTACCAGGTCTGACAAAGACTTCAGGCACTCTGCTCTCAGAAATGAGTCAGTGTCATTCTTAAGAGACCTTAAAAATCTGATGTCCAATGACAGGTAGATATGCCACTTCATCTATAGCTGGTAACCTTTCAATATAAGTGAAATATTCTTGACTGAGATTTATACCCCATTCAATCAATAAATCTACATTGGATCTATGTAAAGTGGTCAATCCATTGTCTGTACCTCTTCAACCTTTTATATTACGGTATCTCTCAGGTTTATAGAATGAAGATAATGTTACGGATTCTCAAATCCTAGGGGAACACTCACTTGCAGGTACAATGACAGTCTATTATTGACAACACTAGGCATGTCACTTCTTTCATCATTCATTTTATTTTCAGAACACAACATCTACATATGAAACATAGAGGTGGAAACGTACTATACCCAAGGCTGACCCGAAAACTTATACTATACAATTTGATGATAACTCGTGTACATTACAATAACAGTGAGAATTAGAAAGTTCCCATTCATGTGTATTAGTTTTCCTTACCTTGCTTCACCAGTGCGACCTTCTATACATGTAAATTGTGTACAGGAAAAAGCTGCTGGTAAAAACAATGATATGACTGTGACCAATATCTGTAACAAAAATATCAAATAAATAATGATACAAATATCTGTAACAAAAAAATATCAAATATTCTCTTTAGAATATAAGAAGAAAAACATTCAGATTGACACTAAGCTGTATTGTTAAAATAATTCACAATCAGTTTTAAAACTCAATGAATGAAATCAAACACTATTTGTCTCCTTTCATTCAATGAATAGAATGGATGAATCTTATACCACTATGGGTGCAAGATAAATATTCTGAACACTCACTTTTGACAAAATAATTTGAGACATGGCAAGCCTAAATGTCTGGGATAATTTTATCAACGGGAGTGCATGCTCAGAAAAATCAATCTAACAATAATGTAAAAACAGGGCTATTTCACCTTTAACTGTATGTTTAAAGGGAGACTACTGTAGGTAAATATTGCTCATTTTCATGCAAGTAGAGTAAATCTACTGTAGACAGATCATTCAGCAGTCCATTTATATGTTAGATTATGCTGGATCTTTCCAAATAGATTTTTTAAATGTTAAGAACTTGCCAATTCTTGGAGCAGTTGAGATTACTTCCTGTAGAGTTTGAAACTACTTCCTAAAAGAAAACAGAAGGTGTTTTGAGATTAATCATTCTAGAAATGAGTGTATCAATGTAATGTGAATAGTCTTGAAATGGATATAATACTACAATGGCCCATAACAAGAAAATATGAAGACGTAATAAATATATAAAAATTTACCATAATAAACGCTGGTTCACAAACTCTGAATACTTTCTGAAGGTGTGGATTTCCCATCTTAGCTAGCAGACGTTTCCTGCCTCTTGTCATTTTGAGGTTCATGATGGTAAATGCAGCACCTAACATTCCACCAATAGCCCCAATTATAATGGTGGGTATAAACATCAAAATATTCACATCTAAACCTTTCTCAACCTGAAAAACATATACACAAATTTAAAATGATGATTAGAGTGCCTCTGTAGCTCAGTGGTAGAGTATCTACCTTAAGAGTGAAAGGTCATGGGTTCAAACACTGGCCAAGTCATACATAAGAATTATCAAAACTTTAGGTTTACTCCCTCATGCCAAGTATTTCCTTAGCTAAATTTGGTAAAATATATTTTGGTACTTTAGATATTTTTTAGCCCTTGTTTTAGAATTTTGGTGTCATAATTTTGGTCCAAGCACTACTAATGAGGAATTGAATCCCGAAATGGCTGTCTAGAGCTGTAAAATCAACAAGGGTATAATATGTAAAAAAAGACTTTAAAATTTAAGAAACTGATTCCTTGACTCGCAATCAGTATTGGGTTTTCTTAGATTAATCTTTTAATGGATCTTTCAATCTGAGGTACAAAATTTTTTATCATAAATACCACTTACATTAAATAAGATATATCTTTCTGTTTTAAATGCACCAAAACTTCCTGAGTAGGAAAACCCATCAAAAGCTGAGTTGAAGAGATCAGTGGTGAAAGTTGATACCATACAACAGAAAAATATCTGCCATGACAATGTGTTACTCCAAAATGATGACACTTCCTCCATAGAGAAGAGTAAACCTCCTACTGGAGAACCAAAGGCAGAGGCTACTCCAGCTGCTGCCCCAGCAGACACAAAATTCCTCCTAAAAAGTAAAAAAAAAAAATAAGAAGAAAACAGAACTGTAATTTTTACAGAAAATACCACTTTTTGTCCAAAATTTTAATAACATAAATTAACTCCAAAATCAAAACTAGAACTGTCTCTTGAGAGCCAAATACCTCCCTGCATCCAACATCTAAAAGGGTTTTCCCACAACCTTGACCTTTCCTATATGACCTTGGTTTGGATTATAAAGATTATTCATGTGAAGATTTATGACAATGGACTAAAGCAATTATGAGATATGGCCCGAACATGATTTTACATGGACAGACAGACAGACAGACAGACAGACATGGTGATTCCTATATAACACCCATAAACTAGTTTGCAGGGGGTTTGATAATTAAAAATAATCCTGCAGTGAAAACGATAAAATCAAATTAAAGACATATTAAAATCAAGAAACAAATTATAACTCAAACTTACTTGTCCTCCGAGTTCCTGAACTGTTCAAATATTTTAAATTTAAAACGCAGAGTCTCTGACTTAAACTGACTAACACCTGCTCCAATCAAAGCACTGTAAGTAGAGATAGTTTATAAATAGATCTGTCATAAGAGAGACATAACATATGGACAATATGTTGCTTCAAAACTGAGATTACACTAAAATTGACTATTACCTGAATTGTTTGAAACGAGATCATAATGCAAGGTTATGATAATAATGAAGGTCATCATAAGTACTAAAGAACTAAAATTCAAAATGGCTTCAGTATATCTGTATTTCACCAATACTTATGTGCATAACTTATAAGCAATTAACATGGCAAAAATCTGAACCTTAATTCACTTATAATACTTGATTAAACCCACTTAATTACATATCAGATTTATCACATGATTCAGTTTTTAATACAACTATGGAACCTTCTACCATATATGACTGTGATTGGTCAACATGACATTTTTACTTCATAGCAATTTTCATTCCTAGATCATTATACAAAAAATCCCTTTTTATTTCCTGTTTTACCCTAGAGTAAAGACAAGCTACACACATAATGTCCTCAATTCAATTCAAAATGCTACCAATGTCATTTTATGCATAGTTTTGTTGCATTTTTCAGATAAAAGCTTTAAAAGTACATTGAATATGAGAGAAAAAGAGCCAAACCATTTTGTAGTGGAGACAGAAATCTTAACCTTTGGCCTGAGATTTTTTTTGTTCCACACCTAAGCAAGCTTCAATCTGGATTATAAAGTTTCTAACCCCTCAGGTAGATATTTCTATGTCTCTACTGCAGAGAAGGGGTAGATTATATTAAACTTGATGTATTGCTCAATATCATAAACCTAATAAATAGGAAAAACTAAAATTACAAACATACAAAGAAAATAACAGAAATATGACAGAAAAAAACAAACCCCATATGAATCATTGGTCCTTCTGGTCCTACAGGAAAACCACACCCAACAGCTGCCACACAGGAGAAAAATTTAACAATGAGAGTTTGAATGTTGAAGATATGTCTAACATTTGTTCCATTAAGAAAACCTGTGACTTCTGGTATACCTGATCCTCCAGCTACTGGTCTCCAAAACTGTAAATATAACAAATACATTGTGTAATGTTTTATATAAAAAAAGCATCCATAAAAGTTTAAAACTTTAATATACTCATTCTTCCAGTTTAATTATTTTGTAATTTAGTCTCCAAATCTCTTCATGTGACCAGCATGAACTTTTTATGAGCATTACAAGAATATTGGACCAATTAAAATAATATCAAACTGTTCCAAGGAACCATTCATCTTTTGACTGTAATGTGTACTTGAAATTCCAAATTACAGTTGTTATTTTTTTCTATATGGACTGGTGTTGACCTATATAAACCATTATTATTTCAATTATTCTAGTTGGTAAAAACTTCAAGAACAAAAATTTATCATTGGATAATGACATTAAACATTTAAATGTTATACCTACCACTACAATGGCTGCACTGAAGATTATGAACACAAGACTGTATCCAGTAGAAAATAAACATGCCATGCCAAAATTCTTGTCCTGAAATGTAAAAAATAATGTATATACATAATAATAATGGATACAATTTTTTAATTCAATCATTTTATGTGGGGTTATTAAATAATAATATTTATGATCATGGTGGAACTGAACATTTTGCATATACATAGTTATATAACAGGACTATATATGACGCGCCACGGCAAAAGGTACAATTCAGATTTTACGTCACAATGCGAGAAAATGACGTAAAACAACATCGATTTTTTGGCGGGTTGCCTCAATGTGTTGTCTGCTGAACAGGTTCAACTGTACGTCAAGTTACGTGTACGTTTCCATTCGTTGTTTGTAATGTATTTGTGATGTTTTAATCAACGATGGATTTGTTGGAGGCAAGTATTAACAATCAAAGACAAAAATACTTATTTGCATGACAATTTTTCTCCCTGAAATATATTTTATTTGCTTGATTGCTATCACTCAATGGGATATATCGCCGATGTAAACAAACATTCGGGTTGGCCATTCGCAAATTTCCGGTCCTCCCAGATATTGTAAATAGGAGCGGTCATTTCTAGTTTTAATGTTTAATTAACTTATTTATGGAATGAAATCAAAACCCTATGATACAGTATCAAAGTTTAATCATCTAGATCTAGTAAAACCTTCCGGAAAAGTCAAGCAACTTGGTTGCCATTGTTGTCAATGTAAACAAATGATACTACGCTATGCCAAACCTGTCAACACACCAAAGATTGCCAAAACAATTTTATTTATAATCTTATTCCAATGAAGGGTGATCTTTTATGTCCAATTTTTCATGTAACATAAATTATTACCATGCATTACCCCAGAACATTCGGAAATGACCATTCTCATCACGATATCGAGATCATGTCATGGTTGAACTCAGCGTCACAATTTCTCACACCGATGTTTATATTTATGGGGCTCTGGAAGGGATGAATCATGAATGTCCGATAATGGTTAATTAATTAACTGTTTATTTAAAACATTAATTAATTACTTTGACGAGATATTTGTTGAATATTCTAATTAAAGTTCCGTTCATCAGTTCATATAGTTTATTATTATGTATATTATCAAATGACATGAAACTTTAGTAGGTTAAAGTACAGTCCAAAGAAAATAATATTTAACTAAACTTTTTGCATATATACATGTATTACAGATGTACAAGTATACATCTAACATTATCAAATACCCGAAAATATCTTTTACAAGCTGATTATCCAAGGGTGAGAAATTGTATTTTTGTAAGTGGAATGGATTGAATAATGGAGTTTTATGCACCAGTCCAGATTCTTTCACTTATACTGAGGCAGGCAGTTCAGGGATGGTGGGGAATACTCAAGTGTCTTTGATCTGTAAGTGTCCACTATCCCAAAACTGACTGCCTTAATAAAACTGACAGAATCTTGACAAGGATATTCCACTCATTGAAAGATTTTCTGTGGCATTCACTAGCAATTTTCAAAATCCTACTTTTTGCTGTGCTGTTTGAATTAATAAAATATTCACAGACTTTACACAGCTTCATGTTCTGATACTGTCAATGAAGTTTTAACCTTCTAAGCTTTTCTATTCATGACATGAAATGTTTAAACATTGTCATTGTGAATATGATTGTAGGTAAAGGTCACCCAAATCTGCAAACTTGAAAGAGCTTTCACCAAGGAACACCCTTGTCAAGTTTTTCAATATCACTGGTTGACCAGTTCACTTAGTATAAGGTTCCCAGTATACTGTTTGTTATCCTGAGTATCTTGTCTGTATCAAAATGTTAAAGTGTAAAACATTTTCAAAATACAGCATTATTATATATATATGGTACCCGTATATAGTCTTGAGCAGTGTTCCATTTTAAATTTGCTATTTCTTCTATAAGGTCATGTAATAAAAATCCAATCAGACCAACTAAAAAACCAATTATACCCATCACAGCCCATCTTCCTAATGTGTTGGATCTGTTGAAAAATAAATAAATGATTAATTACTTTTAAAACGAACTTAATTAGAAAAGCAATAAGTGAAAACATAAATAAGAAATGTGATGTGATTTAAAATTGGGGCCTTGACAGTGGATGCTAGGGCACTATTAAATTAGAGGTAAACTGCAGTTTGAATTACTGGTAGAATTATCTCTGGAAGTCAAAATATTACATACCATGCATCATAATGATGTATAAACATAAACATATAATTATCAAAATATTATTTGTACTGAATAAAGTTACAAAAGGATTGAATGTGGCAATTTGTTACTTTTTTCATGAATTGAAATTTAATTTAGTTACATGTGCAAAATGTCCAAGTCTTTCAATTTTTCACAACAAAAGAAAATCATTTCCTTCATATTCATTCGTAATGCCAATGTCCCAATATCGTTTTACTAGCTCACAACTTTGTAATAAAACTCAATTATGGTAGCGACAGTAAAAGCACTAAATACAAGACTATAAAATTAATCAATTTTTCAGTGTATTACCCAAGAGATTTCTGCTGTCTTATCCATCCTCTGTAAGTTTCACTGTGTGAGGGGAGATAATCCACACTATCAAACTGTGCAAGAGTTACTTTTTCTTCATCTGTGTATTTGTGAGTTATGTATGTAGGTTCATAATCTCTACCCTAAATCATTAAATAACATAACTTTATTAAAACAACTATGCAAATGGATGATGATGAGATGACATGGAGATCATATGATAGGTCAATACGTAGAGCCCATGTGACAGTGCAGCACCAAAAGTTTTTAGTCTATCTTTGTTTAACTTTCATTGTTTTCAACTATGCACCTAAATTAAATCTCCAAATCTTAGTTTCTAAGGATTTTGGATTTTGTTTTCCATACATATTTCATGTAGAAAACTTGTCTCATCCATTTTTTACAGAAGACTTATGGTCATTTCAACCTGCAGGTAAATTTGATACCTCCAACTTTCAGAGAATAATTGTTATGGAAAAGAGAAACCAATTGATGAAATTCTTTAGAATGCAAAATAAAGCATTATTTAAAATTAATATAAACAGCTTCTAAGATGTAAACGCTATGTAGGTACCTAACATAACTTGTGAGTTATTTGTTTTTTTAATTAATCTGATAAAATATGATTACTTGTACAATTCAGCAAATAACTTGAAGACATTTAACCTGTTAAATCAGGCCACACTTTGTGATCATTTTACATTAGATATCCACAATTTTAGCAAATGATGACAGCTGTTTATGTTATGTTGAAAAATACCTTTTTTTCATTTTCAGGGTTGGGTGGAATGCAACATGCCACATGCCTCTCAAGATCATTTAGCCACTGAGGCAACTATGAAAAGTAGACACGCATGTCTAAAATCTTAGAGTGGAACTTTAATTTCCGGATGTCTTTCCAAAATAGGTGATATGTGATAAAACATGATGGTGCTCATATACTGTAAAGGGGGGAATTTTTGCGTGGGTAACCCTAACCCTAACCCTAACCCTGACTAAAGAAATTACCACAAAAATTTTACCCACGCGGAAATGTCTACCATACAGGTTAATATATCATATATATAGAATATACATCCACTTATATTGGTTACGCGAAAAATACACCCACGCAAAATGCGAGATTTCAGAAATCGCAACATTTTCACCCCGCGAAAATAATCCCCTTTACAGTATACATGTACATTTAAATATTATATGAATGAAAAATAAGTTTCATAATACCTTTATATTTATATATTATTTTTAAAACACTAAATCTACATACTGTTTCCAAGAAACCATATCTGTCATCCTTAGGATAGTGTATAGCATCATCAACAGGTGGCTCTGTAAGCAGTATTGATCTCCTTTTCCTCGGAACTGGAGGTATTTCTTCGACAGAACCACTTTCACTGCTATTGTCTCTACGTTCTATATGAGCATAGGCACTCATTGTCATTAGTTACAGGTTCTAACTAGTTAAATGTTTATCAACTGTCCATAATCTGTAAAATATAAGATTTGAAAAATACATACATGTAATTTGAAACTGTTTTATTTGAGTTATACTAGATGCTTTGCTTCATTATCAGTTCACCCTAGGAAGGTACTTCAGAAGAGACCTTAAAAACTGATGTCCTATGTCATGGCAGGCATATCACGTTAAGAACTCTACCTGTACATTGCCCTGAGAGCACTGCAAAGGTAAAAATCTCTGCTGTTTCACCTATAGTTGGTGACATCTGGATATAAGTGAAACATTCTTGACTGGGACATAAAACCCCATTTAATCAATCAAGTTCACCCTAGGTTGATTTGCTACACTTTTTTCTTGGAGAAACTTATGACTCAGTTGGTAGAGCAATCACCTATAGTGTGGGAGGTCCAAGATTCAATCCGAATCTGACCCTGCATTTTTACTCCACCCTTTTACAATTTGATTGCCAGTGTGAATCTTGGGAAGTGGTGAACTGGCAACATTGTGACCATATAAAATTCCTCAGAGGGAATTGGGTCAGATTATTCATGTTTCAGACTTTGGAAAACACAGGCATAACTGGGGAAGTGTAGCAGTCTGGTTAGCTCAGCTGATAGAACACTTGCTTATAGTGTGGAAAGTCCTGAGCTGCATCTCTGGTTCAATCCTGCATTTTTTCTATTCTAATACAGTTTGGTGGCCAGTGTGTTCCAAAGAAATGGTGGACTAGTAATTTTGGGCTATATAAAGTGTGATTTCTGACTTGCATGACTGGTAGCCTAGTTGACAGAGCACTTGCCTTGTCTAACCCTGCAATTTTCTCCATCAAGTTACATTTCTCAGTGGCGGATCCAGCGGGGGGGCACAGGGGGCCCGTGCCCCCCCAGTTGCCCCGACCTTCCCCCTCTCTCACTGCTAATTGTCAATCAACCAGCGTCATGACCAGTTAATTAGTGGCACTGATTAATTAATTTGTGTACACAGGTAGGAAATTGCAATCAGGTGATGATGTAATTTACCAGTTCGCTGAAGCATGAAAGAATCCAGGTAGTACTGACCAGTCTTAGGTGATAATGTTATTTACCTGATCGTTGAGGCGTGAAAGAAACCAGGTAACCAGTAGACAACGTTAATTAGTAATACTAATTAAGAGACTTCCATGAAGAGTGATTCCATTAATCATACGTGAATTCATTTAATTTACCGATATGGCCAAGAGAGAGAGAGAGAGAGAGATCTAGAGAAAACTGATTTTTAGCACACAAGATTATCTTTTTTGTATATGTTTATAGCACGATGTTCTATTTCCATATAAAAGTCCAAATTTTTGTACAATTTTTATACATTTTTTAATTAGTTTTAATGGGAAAAATCTGTCTCATTTGACTTTTTATTCTATTCGCCGCTCGTTTATCGGCTTTACGGAACAAATCCGTCTAAAATAATCAGTGTTTTTTTTTTTTTTTTGCTAGTGACAAGATTCTTGTGTTCGGTTGCACTTTTAATGCGCATTATACAGTGAAGAAACTGACTAACCAGTCATTTTAAAACTAATCAAATAATAAAATTAACTTGAAAGTCCAGATGGATGTCATACAGTTCATTTTAAACAAGTGTGGAAAGGGGTAGTGGTAGTAGGAGACCTACCCCTTCGGTACATGTAGCGGGCAGGTCAGTTGGTAGAGTGCTTGCTCCGTAAGTCAAGGAGGTCGAGGGTTTAGTCTCTGGTCAGGTCTGACCCAAGAATTGAAAAAGTGTAGTGACTGTTCGCTCGGCATTAAAAATGAATGCAGGTCTTTCGGAAAAACCTTAAAACCCGAGGCCCCTTGTCACGGTAGGCGTGGCAAGATAAAGAACCTTCACTGTATAATGCCACCACCGCAAAGCACAGATATTTCTGCACCTACACCTATAGCTGGTGACGTCTCGATATAAGTGAAATATTATTGACTTAAAAGTTAAACCCCATTAATCAATGATCAATCAAACTTAGGACCGGGATTCAAACAGAAAGACTTTCCACTGATGAGCTTGATTTATCAACCCAACTGGATCACCCAGACCACTTTCATCCATTTTATCGACCAAATTAAATCAAAACACTGGTATCCCTCTGATGGATCAACTTCCAAAGGTTGAACAAACTCCTTTAATATAACGCAAAAAAGCGTCGGTCTGGATCTGGGGTGCACAATTACACCTGGACAGATAAAAAGGACAACAATACAAGTTACCGACGGCAACAAATTTCGACAGCACAGTTGATAGACGATACTATGAACTCGCCGACACTCATAGCCACCAGCGTCAATATTATTTTTATTTTTTTTTAAATAAGCTAAACTGATTAGTTCTTTGACTGGTTTGGATCCACTTTGAATGCGAGGTAAAAAGGATGCTCGACAGTGTTCAAGATGCAGGAAATTGCACCATTTGTACTGAAAAATCAAAATTTTTAAGGGGGAGCATGCCCCCAGACCCCCCTAGTAGGTCGCGCCTTTGGCGCATACTTGTGCCCCCCCCATTCACCAAGACTCTGGATCCGCCCCTGTTTCTTAACATAAAAGCCTGTTGATATGTAGGTTCGTCTAAATGATAGATCTACTTGCAGTGTCATTTTGAAATTTTATATGCCAAGTCTTGTATTTAGTATCAGTGACCATGAGGAAGGATACAAACCCAGGAGTTCAAAAGAACACTAGAGTGGATAAATGAAGTTTTACTCTATATATTTAATCCATAACCATACAGATAGACACAGAAGACATGTATGGCACTTGAACCATTGGTCAAGTTGACAAGGAAGTGGACTTTTACAAGTATCCCATCCAATCCATAAAGTATCAAGACTCCATTTGGTAAAAATTTAAGGACATATTTTCAAATTTAAACCTAGTCATATCATGACATAATGACAGTCATGTTTCTCAACACCCACACGGATAGAGCCACTTTTTTGTATTTCTGTACTGTAGAGATCTGTTCCAGGGCAGGCGTCTGTCGGTGTCAGGAATATCTTATGACATGTATACAGTTAAACAAGTCACGACACAACACTTACCTTCGTTTATAAGATTAGAATATAATTTAAAGACTGCCCTCACAATACACTTCTTACTTATCGGCAACTCTTTAGTTACTTATCAAAGGTCAAGGTCTAACCGGTTAGCAGTAGTTATCTCCCATGGTAATGGTATAATTATTCTACTTTCACTTTCACCAAAAACAGCTCGACACTCTACTCAATCAAGTAATATTTTTTTATTTAAGCAACAAATATCCTAATTTTAATATACTCGGTGAATGAGTATATATGGTTAACAAAAATAACATCCATGATAATCATAGAAATGATGTTTATTCAGTTTATTGAAGTTTGTGTAATCAGCTACAAATGTCGCTAATGTAATGATATGAATAATTATACTAGCATGTATGGATTTTCAAGATTATTATTATTATTATTATTATTATTATTCCTTTGTTTATTTTTAATTGTATCCGTTTACATGCTCATAGTTTTTGTGCTCTAAATTGAAAATAAAACTACCGTAATGCACATACGTGTAACATGTATTTTTATTGCCAACTTTGGGTACAATTGTATCTTACCGTCCGT
The DNA here is from genome assembly GCA_021292105.1 of Anadara kagoshimensis. Classification (NCBI taxonomy): domain Eukaryota; kingdom Metazoa; phylum Mollusca; class Bivalvia; order Arcoida; family Arcidae; genus Anadara; species Anadara kagoshimensis. The sequence continues at coordinate 53,608,113 of CM037875.1, read as the reverse complement.
ACTTTTGAAATTGAAATTTTATAAACAATAAGAACACGATAATGGGCAACAGTTACTGTTGTTCCCCACTCATTGTTATGAAAAAGATTCGAGTTAAACCGATTCAAAATGCCTGTGTTTTCCGCAAGAATTTATATTGCTTCTGACCATACATGCGGTTCTGTCTGTATTTTCAAATCTAATATTTCTGCATTATTTTGGTCCCATAATTTCATCTTGTTTGGTCACTTTCTACATCCTGGTTTTACCTCACCCAGAAGCTTTTCTTAGCGCCTCTTTCCCGCAAACCACTACAGTAGCTACGTTTATAGAGCGCTCGCTACGTATGTGGGATGTCGTGGGTTCGAACCCCGGGACTCGACAATAGGTCTGACCAAACCTGGAAAATAGGTATAGTGACCTTCCTTCGCAGCATTATTGCACTTGCATCCACCCTCACGCCTGTCAGCACCACACACTTAATCGATTTAGTAAAGATGCCAACTACTACAGCTGAATCTTTCTTGGTCTTTGCCCCCGGATGGCTGACTTTTATGACTGAACCACTGGAAAATCATGTTCAGAATGACATTTGGTTTATCAAGAGTTGTCTATTGTCTTGTTCGTGTATGTAGTTTAATACACGGTTCAAGTGTCCAGAAAAGCTTATCAAGAGATATAAAGTTGTTTTCATTCTGTTAAAGACTAAGGATATATTGGAGCGGAGTAATATATTATTTTACTTATATATTCATCATGATTCATTGATGGTGGAGGAAACCGCCAACATTCGGCAAGCGAACTGGCAAACTTTCTCACACTACGAGCCTCCCCGAGTAGGATTCGAATCGAGGCGGCGGGAGGCGATGTGATCCGCAAGCACGCCCTTTTTATACCATTTGGCCACCATACCCCTTCTAGGGACAGATAGTTCCTTAAAATAAAATAGCCATTCGTGTATTGTCGAAGAATTCATGGTATTACCTACTAAACGAACATTTCCAATTAAACCGGAGAGGTCATAGTCAAAATTTTGGTTTACATAATTAGTTGTGTGTATGGTGTCATTAAATTAAAAAAATATCACATGACAATGGTTCTTATTCTATATAACATGTTTAGAACTTTTTATTGCAATAGCTAATAGTCATGATATAATACACAATACAAACACAATCTGTACAGACTAGTTTAGTTTATTTCGTAATTTCACCAAATATAATCGCTCAATCAATAATCAGGTCGGTAGTGGTAGCCTTGTTCCGCATATGATCTTTCTGGTGCTGCAAAACAACAAAAACGACAATGACAATTCAGAATAGATGGGGATATTACAGGACTGTATGCGCGGACATAGCCGAGTGATACTGTCACTGGCTTACGAAGTGAAGGGTTGTGGGTTCGAACTTCACACGGGACTTTTCATCTCCTGTCCATATAAGAGCTGTAAAATTAAAAGCTAAATACTATTATAGTCTTTTGGATGAGACTTAAAACCGAGGTCCCGTGTATCGGTGCACGCTAAAGATACCTCTGTAGAGTTCGAAAAAGAGTAGGTCACTCGTGGCCTTTACAGAGAATGCTTACAACTAAACGCGACTGAAAAACATTGAGCAAGTTAAAATGTAAAAGTTTTTCACATTACTATGGTGAACATAATGTTTTATTACTTGGTTCGTGTGTTTTATAATTGGTGGTGGTGGTGTTTAGATAGATATTGGAAATATGATAAGTTCACAATTTGAAATATATTTCCTTTGTGGTCGAAATGCTCTTTTCTCTGAATGTTTTATATAGGGTATACAGAAGTCCATTTACCTGTGTCATATACCATTTTTGAATTTAATCATAAAATACATTAAAAAAAACAGTATATGACAATGGTATATGACACCTGCAATGTGGAGGACAATTTTTTTGTAGGGAGAATGTCAAATTCCTAACAATCTAACTATATATTCCATAGTGGAAATAGCGTTTTAAGAGCATTTCAACTATATAGCCACCAGGCTGTAGGTCTGGGACGCGAGATCTGTAGTCACATCGTTGGTGGTGTCCCCAGATCAACGACCGGAACATCTCTCTCTCTCTCTCTCTCTTCTCTCTCTCTCTCTCTCTCTCTCTCTCTCTCTCTCTCTCTCTCTCTCTCTCTCTCTCTCTGTGTGTGTGTGTTGTGTGCTATTTTTACCATCATATCTTTGATATCCTTGGTAACATTCACAACTGTTGTCATAGCTACAGTAACCAGATCGTCCACCACAAAATCTGCAAACATTTTCACAATAATCGTCATCTCGGCAATATTCACCACCACAGCTGGGTCCCTCGGAGCCTTCTGATTCATACTGACATGATCCAAATGTTAAACATGCTGAAATTCAAAATATCAAGTTTTATGGCCTATGTTGTCTCTGCATTCGAAATTAGTCTTCCTTCCATTCTGAATTTTATTGCACACGTGATGGGTGTAGCTAACTAAACAGATGGTGCTTACCTTCCAGCCTCACTTCCCAGGTGGAAGCTCGCGTGCTTAACGTCATTTGCAAGCCAGTTTCAAAGTTAATACTTTGCTTAGGAATCGTGATTTGGATATGGATTAGTGTTAGTTTTTGTCGATAGATTAAAAACCACTGAAGATCTGTCGATGAAGATGATGTCTATATATATGTTTGTATTTTCCTGAGAAGTTGCTGGCAAAATGTTCAGCTTTGCGTTGCTTTCCGAGTGCTCCGTTTTAAGTAACTGTCCGAGCGTCCAGTTTCAAGTGATCTTTACTGTACGAAAACTTAATATTATGCATATCTGAAGCGTAACAGATGGGGCTTTTTTATTAAGATTGAATGAAATTATCGGAGACCCTGGTCCCGGTTTCACAATCATTCCTTAGCTAAGATTTTCCTTAACTTAAATCTTGCAAAATTTCAAATTTTCATAATTTTGTTAGTTTTCAAGATATTCAGGAATTTAAGGTGTTATTTTTAAGATGATCTCAAGATTAAAACATTTGCATTTAGTTTTGACAAAAATATTCATCAATAGTTCCAAAAAGATAATATCAAAATTTGCTAAATTTAAGTTAAGGAAAATCTTAGCTTAGGCGGGGCCTGGCCATTATATCCGTAAAAACCATTGGAGCAGAACAAAAAGTAAACTTGATCAAACTAAACACAGCTCAATACTTGAACGCGTTTTGACAAGAGTTCAAAATTATATTGGACGTACGGTCAAAAGATTTTACCCTCTGAAACTTCGTCAGTGGCATAATGTATTTTTAGTTTTTATATGGAGTTAAGGGGAACAGTTGTTTTAAATGCATTGACAGTTGCCTCCATGATGTATAGTAATATTGTATATCACATATCTTATGTGCCACACTTTGAGAGACTGAACGTAATAAATGCATGAAATAAATAACTCCGTGCATCTTAACACAGTTTGACGCCATCGTTGCCACTAAGTAATACCCCCCCCCCAAAAAAAAAAACTTACTTTTAAAACATAGAAATTAATAAAAACTCGACTTACCAACTATTAGAGTCAGAATGGTCAATATTGTGAAGGAGTTCATTTTCTCCGATAATTGTCTAATTCTTTACTCTTCAGAAAACAGTCTAACAAATGTGAGGTATTTAGTTAAACTTCTGCATTTTAACCAGTTTTAAATTTTACAAAAAGTATAAGATCGTGTTCCTCACTAAGTAGTTTATTGTGTTCAATAATTTAATGTCACCAAGCTCCACCCATCAAGGTCAATAAGTGATGGGCAGGTGATTGACATAAAATATTATTTAAAAAATGTTTTTACACTTTCAACATGATAACATGAATCATTTTTCATTACATATGCAGCTATATCTTTTAAAGATTAAATGCTGTAAATATATTAAGTTTAGCGTGTACGAATTTTGTCGCAAATTTTAGTTTGGGAAAATCCACGTGGACTTGAATTAGCAAAAAATCTCATGGATCACCTGGTGATCCTTTTCAATTTTGCGATGGGTTTAAATTATCACTAAAATCGTGAAGACAGCTAAAATTAGTACTACGCTCAAAATGATTAAAATACGTTTACGGTATAGAATTTTGTGGCTGGAAACATAGATGAAGCTTAGTCTGTGTAACCAACAACATGAAATAAGAAACTAAAGACAAGATAAACATATTGACTGACACCGCTGATTGTAAAACTGATACTGAAAGTAATAACAAAATGGTTTCCAATGATTGAAAGACCCCATCATCATCATCATCATCATCATCATCATCATCATCATCATCATCATCATCATCATCATCATCATCGTCATCGTCATCATCACCATCATCATCATCATCATCCGCATCAGCAGCAGCGATCAACATCATTCCGTGAACTATAAAACTATGCATTTAAAAACGTTTCTTAGAATTGGAAAGCTTCAGAAGGCACTATATTGTATTTCTGTAGGTCGTCCAGTAACTGTGTATTGAGAAGATAGATGAATATCTCCAATAAAACTAGACCGGGTACGCTTTGTTGGTGTCATGTATAGTCTGTTTTATAAGCATTTTCAGAAACTTTTTATTCCGATATTTCCGACATTTTAAGAATGATTTTTAAAGATTAGAAACTAAAGTTTATAATTTGGAATGCATATATACAGGTATCACGTGTTACTTTTGACAAAGAAGAAGATTGGAGCGTTAGTTTTATGCCCCAGTCAAGATTCTTTCACTTATATGGTGGAGGAAACCGGAGTGCATGGAGAGAGTCACCGACTTTCCGCAAGCGCGCTGACAATTTTTCTCGCACCAGGGATTCGAATCTAGTCGGTGATGGGTACTCAGATTCCTAAGCCAGGGTTTTAAACCATTCGGTCCCGCGTAGGTATATATGATTTGTATTCATTTTTTATCATAGTTTTTAGATAAAGATAAATATAGAGGAAATCGTCACATCATTAGGTTATCACCTCCAGCGACATGACATCGCTTTATATGATATAATTCGTTAATTTGAATTGACATTGATAGAATTTTTTCTGTATATGTTTAGATGTAAAAATGACAGTAAAATGTTACAAAGACACGCCAGCAATACATGTATAATGTAACTTCTTATGTAAGTGTAAGACGACATTAGTTATAGATAGACTGGCTGCTTTTTCTCACTTCTCAAGTCAGGTGCTCCAGTACATCGATCTGAAAACATCTCAACATCTCGAGAATGTGTGCATATAGTCCAAGAGTTGAGCTAAGTAATGGTACTTAACGTCCCATTCAAGAGTATTTCATTGATATCGAGATGTCGCCTATAGGCGAAGGTGCAGACATTTTGCCTGTGCGTTGCGCTGATGGCAGTATACAGCAAGGTTCTTTATCGTGCTACGCCTACCGTGACACTGGACCTCGTTTATTTTTAAAAGTTCCCATCCGAAAGAACGTAACTTTCACCTCGTAATGCCGAATGTTTGGCAAAAGAGCAATCACTACCCACTTTCAAGTCTTGGGTCAGACCCGGTCGGGGTTCGAACCCACAGCCTCTCACTTGCGACATCTAGTCCAAGAGACCATGCACTAAAATCTTGGCGAACGAGGCAAAAAGGTCTGGAAGTTGATTATTGTAGGAAAACGTCTGTAGTTGTTAAAAACTAATTTCTTATTTCTCATATATTTCTTATAACTCGTTTCCGATTTTTTAATCAAAAAGTTTTGTAGAAAAGTTTGCAAATTTTAATTTGTTTAATTTGTTGAAAAAAAAATCAAAACAAAAATCAGATTTTGAAGTATACTGTGGCATGCATATGTTAGATTAAAATGCAAAGCATCTTGACAGTTTTCCGATTTTGTGTCAAAATGTTTACATAAGCATTAAAAATGCTGAAAAAAGCGTTTTTATCCAATCTACCGCCTTTCGATTCTTGTAAATTTCAGAAAGCAAGGGAAAACTTTGAAACTGGCAAATTAAGCGTAGCACGTGAACTTCGACCAGGAAAGTGAGGCTGGATGTTGCGGAAGAGTTAGCACCTCCTGTTTAACTAGTTAAACGCCCACCATGAACACAGGACTATGGGACGTCAAACTGAAAAAGTTAATTTTTAAATGTGAAATAAAGTACTTAAATAAAGTAAAAAAAAGTAGCTGAAAACATGAACTTGGTAATGTAGCCATAGCAACCAAGAAAAACAAACGAGGGAAGCAATAGCAGACAATAGACATAATCATATGGAGATAAACACGATGGTACAGCTTCAATTAATATGACCACTGCGGTAGCTCAGTTGGTAGAGTGCTCGCTCCGTAAGTGGGAGGTCGTGGGTTCGAGCCCCGGCCGGGTCTGACCCAAGACTTAAAAGTGGGTAGTTACTGTTCTTTCGCCAAGCACTCGGCATTACGGAATGAAAGTCACGGTTCTTTTGGATGGGAACTTAAAATAAACGAGGTCCCGTGTCTTGGTAGGCTTGGCACGATAAAGAATCCTGCTGTATAATGCCATCAGCGCAACGCACAGGCAAAATTTCTGCACCTTCGCCTATAGCTGGCGACGTCTCAATATAAGTGAAATATTCTTGACTGTGACGTTAAACACCATTACTTAACTCAACTCAATTAATATGACCGAGACGTGCACTGGATAAACACTGATGATAAAACACGTACGATTTCCGTGACGGACACTGGATTTTTATACATGTACAAATAAGTAAAACCAACAGGATGTATTTAAGTAATTTATTCTACATAGTTTTCTGTTGCATCTCAGACGGCTTGTATAAAAGTAGCAATGGAATTATGTCATGCTATAAGCATTTTAGTGTAAGAAGCGTCCGTTTGTACAAATATTACTGTTTTGGTTTAGTGTAGCGCCCCATGAACAAAATGGAACCGGTTTGTTTTTCTCTGATCAGAAACATAAATGGATGATTTGCAATAAATGTGAATGGCGGTGGTTGTACCGATGTGATTCCAATCCCAATAACGGTAACTGCAGCAGCTTCAGTCCCTTCTTCGTCAACTCGTACAAATGCTTTGTGTACAACACTGGTAACAGCTATATCAGATGATGGGTTAGAGAACATTTTGCTAAAATCAGCTTGAAAGGGGTCCAGTAAGTCCCTTATTCCGAGGCTCATCAGGGGATTTTTCAAGTTGAAAGTAGACAACATTTCAAATTTTGGAATTGATACTATCGTTTCTTGTTTAATCAAATCAGATTCGATCGAGTTTAACAAAGCTGGTGTCAGTTTAGTCTCCAAGTCACTCAAGCCATCTAACGAGTTTGGTAGAAGTAACACCATGCTGAAAAGTCCGCCCTTGTAGGGGAGTTCTAATATTTTACAGTCGAGCTGGCTATTAGTTCCAGATCTGAACTTATCTGTCCTTATGTTCATCATATCTACTTGCATTATGCTGCTGGGCGTAACATAAAAATCATTAGATTTCGTTTTATTTTTATCAAACTGGAGTTCCCAATCACCCTTAAAATAAATGGCATTGACCAAAAACAGAACAGAAAGTGGGGTCACACTTCCCATGGGTAAAACATTTTTGATCAAATTGTTAGTTTTATTACTCGCCCATTGGTTAATGAATTTCCTCGATCCCTCGGAATTACCAGCGAAGTCCAGTGGTGTAATTTCACTCTGGTAATAATCTTGAACACCTTTTTGGTACTGTGGGTGAAACTGGAGACCAAGTTTGGGGAACAAACCATTTGCAATGCTGATAATCACATCATTGGTCAACGCATTGTTCATGTAGTCTTGTAATGTTTTATATTCCTGGTGGATATTGTTAGTTTGGATTCCGTTTAACTGAAGAGCTGACATTATCTCTGTTTCTGTGTTGCCTCCTGTTCCTAACATGGTCATCATTAAGGCTGCCATCACACTAAATGGGGATATAAATTTATTCCCGCCAACATCATTCTGAGGTTCAGCAAGCTTGTAAAGTGACAGAGAAAATCCGTGATCGGATCCTTTAGCGTGTCTAGCCTCCGTCTTTGCCTTTGCCCTTGTCTTCCATATGAGGCAGATTCAACTGCTACCCCTGTAAGATAACAAGGAACGACAAAAGTAGAATACGGAAAATCGAAATACGGAACATACTTAGTAAACTAAAACAATGTATACTACAGATCTGTCAAAAATTTAACACAACGCTACTGTCGACAGCTTATACCGGTCCCTATATCTCAAAAGCTTGTCTGCAGTTGAATCCATGTCTCTGCTGTCATGTGCTACTTTTGAATTTTTATGAAATAATATAATTCAAAAATTTGTCATGTGCTACTTTTGAATTATATTATTTCATAAAAATTCAAAAGTAGCACATGACACTGCAGCTTTTCTGTTATACCGTTGCCCTTTCGACTCAAATTCGTTTGTTCGGTGTTTACCTTCATACAGGTCTGTATTGTACATGGTATAGAGATAAGGTAATGTACCAACAGAATAGTTGGGTTTTTTGTTGACAACAATTACTTTTGCCTACAACGGTCAGAGGCGCCAACTCGATTTTACTCCTGTAGCATAATAAACGACTCAGCATCGGGAATCTACTGTTATCAATATACCTGCAAACTGGTGGGTGAAATGAGGGTTTTTATACCCCCGCAAACGAAATTTAGGGGGTATATTGGAATCGTCCTGTCCGTTTGACCGTCTGTCCCATTATTGTGTCCGTTCCATATCTTTCATGTCTATGGGTGGATTTTTATCAAACTTGGCACATATGAAAATCAACAGGAGACGATGTGTCGCATATCGTATGTTGATGCATGTGTCAAAAATCAAGGTCAAATCTTAACAATGTTCGGGACAGGGATATTGTCTCTCAAAAGACTGCTCTTGTTTTTTCTCGGATTCAATATGTTATTCAAACATTTTACCATTAGATGATTAAGACTGCTCTATACCCATATACTTTACTGGCCGTCAATGAAATACTTACCATGGATGAAAATTAATCCCAGCAGGATCCTGTAATATTCCATCGTGTGAACCACGAATGTATATAATTACTCGTAACTTTGATTTATAAAGGACAGGCATCCTGAAGTAAGAAATTTAAAGTTAATTTCTCTCTGATATGATTGGTTCAAATTTAAAACGCACATTCTAATTAAAAAGTTTTATTTGTTTACAATGCACGTGTTTTAATGGTTATCCGGGAGCCTTCCTAGAATAATAAATAATTTAGAATTATTTTGATTGGTTGAAAAGATAATTTTATTTGTTTCTTACCTAATCCTTATCGTGATGCACTAGAATGACCACAAACCATAATAATATAAGTGTGAATATTAAAACCACAAATTACGAATATTAAAGATCTGAAGTCTAGTCATAAAACCGACAAAAACTGTATGTATGAATCTATTAGTCAAAGTAGGAGATGACATTTTTGTAAGTAATTTAACGCCTAGCCATAGATACCAAAACAGATTTAAGCTGATCTTTGTATTTTGCTGGTTTTCAAGACGTGCATTAATATAAATTAACAAAAACGCCAGAATTAAAAAAAAACAAACAAAAAACATATATACACGACAAAATATAGCATTAAACCGTTTTTATGCAAGCAGCCGCTGTCTGACAGAAAACAACAATATACAGGGTGTGCACTCATGACACTGTCTATATGGCAAAATTCCTGTGTGCATGGAAAACCACCTTGGTGCGTTAAGTCCATCAAATGTAAACTCCACGTTAAATGTAAAAACACATGATTTAAAGTCAAATATAAAACTGAGTGTTCCTGAAATATAAAATTATACGCCAACTGTAAAAATTGACATCAATTATAAATCAAAAACAAACATACTAATCCATGACCGAATCACAATCCAGAAGCAAAGTAAAAACTTTGGAACTGACAAGTTAGGTTAGACACGTGAACTTCCACCAGTGAAGTGAGACCGGGTGCTCAGGAAGGGTAAGCACCTCCTGTTTAGCTAGCTACACCCGCCACGTGTGTAATCAAAATTGTGTGAAAGGAACATGGAACTATGAGACGTCAAATATATCCATGGCAATCCTGGACACAGAGACATCAAACTTATCAACAATACTGTGATGACGGCCATAAAACTTTTTAGAGCCTTGATAAGCCTAGGCTTGCAATATCTCTGAGTCAACAATTTATTTGCAAGCAGTCTACTTCGTTGTACAAAGTCACCGTAGTGGGAACAATCTCTACCATAGCGTATTAATTGGGAAACAAATACATCATAAGCAGGAGAAGCAGGTATATTGCTGCATAAAAAAGAAAAGTTGACAATAGAAAAATTGAAGTCATCACGTTTGTCATAAAGTTTCAAATGTAGCCTTTCGTGTGCGTCATAATTCAGGTATAAGTCTAAATATAAAGCAGAACTTGAGGAATCGGTCGTTTCTTTTATTTCAAGCTCACTAGGATAGATGACATTTACATAGTCTCCAAATTTAGGATTGTTAAGAGACAGAACGTCATCTATATATCTGTATGTTGAGTTGAATGATTTGGCGACAGCTTTCTCTCCAGATTTAACAAGGTTCTGCATAAATTCTGCTTCATAAGAATAAAGAAACAAATCAGCAAACAATGGTGCACAGTTTGTACCCATTGGTATACCGATTGTTTGCGCAAAAACTATATTACCAAACACAACAAATATGTTATCTATCAAAAACTCCAACATTTTGTTGATGGTATCTTCAGTATATTTTTGTTTGGAATCCGTATGGTGCTTGACAAAATAACCAGAATCCCTGTTCAGCACCAGATATTGGTACATCTTGGCGTACGGCTGCAAATTGTAAAAGCAAATTTTACGCTAAATAAAAAATGTTTAAGTTCAGTAGTGCTAAATGTAAAAAAAGTTGCATTTGTAATAAAAATAAATTATTTAATTTCGTTTATATTTTGTCTTTTTTTTTTTTTTTTTTTTTTTTTTTTTACATATATCGCTTTTTAAAGTTAGCATTTTTTTACCTTTAGCGCACTGAAATTTGCTTTTACATTTGTATCCGCTATATTTTAGTACAGTCGCAAAAATCGAATTTTACATTCAAAGTCAGATTATGATTTTGCTTGAAGTTCATTGATATTAAATTGTTGATTTTCATCAGGGTTAAGTTCTTTTACATCAAGTTAACGACTATAGTTTTACCAGTTAGCGTAAAATTTGCTTAAATTACATTTAGCATCAAATACTTTTTAAATCTGATTATGATATCATTTGTTACATTTGGTGTATATTTTTACATTTCGCGAAAAATTATTTTAACTTTTAACTTCAAATCAGAGACGTAGGCTAGGCTACGGATCAAGGGAAATAACTCTAACATACTCGCCACTAGTACTCGCGTGTTATACTATTGCTGCATCCAAGATGGCCGACGATGTGCCGGACGTCGAGTTATTGTTTTTTGATACATTTTCACACGAAAATGCAGAGGTAAAGTGTAACATTGCGATTTATTTCTAAGAAATAAGAATATAATTTTCTTGGAATCATTCTCATTTATGTGGCAATGTATGCATTATTCCTTAAATGAGGATGTTGACAGGTGTCTAAACTGAAACCCATCATGATCACCGTGCACATGACATGGCATGGGTTGGATACATAATTTCTAGTGTAAGATGAATTTTCATGTCAAATCACAAAAGACGGCGGAGTGGTTACGAAATCCAAAGAGGCGGAGACGTGTGTTCTATCTGACATGTTTGGAAAATCCTAGTCTCAACTACTTGGGCGTTACTGACATGGGTTTTACCAGGGTATTTCTCAAGGGCTGATTGATGTCCAACAGTTTTACAACAAATATGCATGTTGTGGCTAGAATTCAAGTGTAATGATTAAATGATTTTTGTTTCAATATGCACAATTCCATTTAAAATTATCAGTCTGCTAAATGTCAATATTATTTTAAATAAGAAAATGTAATTAGATCTATACAAATAAAAAAAATTGTTGGAAAAACTGAAAATGCAGTGTCATCCATTGGCATTACATGTGAATCTGTTACAAAATGTACCATATATCAGTAAACATAACATACAGTCTCAACTGTATATTCTTACAAGTTCGTACACCTTAGGTCTCTGTCTTTGTTAGGAGGAAGTAGATGTTATTGGTTGTGGTCTTGCAGTTTCCATTATTCATTTTTTTTCTTAAAATGTCTTGGAAAATAACGAAAACATGTATAAATTCCTGCGATACTGATGCATGCCTGACCTTTAATTCAAATCAAGTCAAATCAACCAGAATACAATGACAATGTGCAACAATCATAAATTTTTATTTCGGTAAGAAAGTTATAAAGATATAAATTTTTAATTATATATTGTACCAGTTTTAATTTTACAGCACAAGACGACATTTTTGGAATTCAATTCCTCATCAGTAGTGCTTGGATCAAAATTGTGAACCCAAAATTTTTTTCAAGATATTAAAAAAATGTCCAAAGGACCTAAATATATTTTACCAAATTTAGCTAAGGAAATACTTTGTATGAGGGAGTATACTTTAGTTTTTGAGGAACTAATAATGTTCGACAAGTTTTAGTTTCGTATATTACATTATACTATATACATGTATTTTAATATTTTTAACTCATTTTAGGAATTGAATTTAGATCTCGTCCAGTTTCCCAAACCAGTAATTATATCTGAAGTGAGAGTAATTCCATTACAGACACGAGTACAAGCTGATGTTCCTGGAGGTGTTAGATTAGGGTTTGTAATTATTTTTTTGTTAACCACTAATTTAGAGTTAGCTGGGTCGCAGGAAGTGCGGCAATGTTTGTATCATGATCTCCTGCATGAATGTGCCAGGGTCTTGGTGGCCAAGTGGTCTACACTACTGGCTTAAGAATCAGAGAGCATTTCACTGCCTAGGTTTATGTCCCATGAAGCAAATCTTAGTAATTTAGAATGAGGACATTTGTCAGTTTATTTGCTGCAGATCGGTGGTTTCTTTCTGTACCCTCTGGCTTCCTTCACCATCCAGAACTGACTGCCTGATATAAGGGAAATGGTCCTGAATTAAAATATTTGGTTTACTTGTACTCTAGATGTATGCTGTTCCTATGGCAACTCTTGTCTATTTCTGTATTTTCATGTTTCCCCTACTTTGACTTCTGATTATGTTGTATGGTAAAACTTGAACTGCTATAGTATTATAAGACTTTTATTATGAAGTTATTAGAACATTAATGATGAAATTTTAGTAATCTGTGAATTAGATTAAGTTGAACTTTAGAAGTTACTTATTATCATCCTCATGTGTTGATGCTTCAATTAATTTTTCTCTACCATTTATAGCTGCGGCAATATAGAAATTGTGTACCTGTCTGTTATTAAATTGGTTTTATGATTTATCTTCAGAGTTTGTTTTGTTTTTATTTCAGAGCTACTAATCCATCCAACTTTAAATTAGAACTGTTTGTCAATAACTTAAGTAAACCAAACTCATCTGTATTTGAACGACTTGGATTGTAAGTATAGTTACTGTATATTGCTTTATTTTCACAGTGTCAAATTTCCGCAGTTTGGTGATGACTAGTGTATTTGCGGTGTCATATTTTCGCGTCTTATCTGATTCAAGGAAGATTAATGGGCTGGTAATACCAGTGTCTAATTACGGTGATTTAATATTCGCGGGAATACACTTGACCGCGAATATAGCAAAAATAAAACCATAGCGAAATATAAGCATTATACAGTATAAATAACATTTGTATGGTTTATCAATACATGTTATATAACCATTACTATGTTTCAATTCCTTAGCTTAAAAAGTAACCTATTTTAGCATATTTGTGGGGAAAAAAATTATTTTGAAAAGGTCTATTTTACACAAACTTAGGATAGTGATTTTACTAATGATTTTAAACTTTTTATACCTAGAAGTAAAAAAAGTCGTATATCAGTACATGTACATGTATATATCCAGTTGTATTCTTTAGGATATAAAATAAATGCATTTAATCTTAAATTTATTCTTTGATATGTGCATTAAAATTTAAAAATCACAAATATTTATCCATATTTCTAGTGAAATTATACATAGACATAGGATAATAGGAAGAGAATATAGTAGGAAGTGTAATTACATTGCTGTTTTACAATTTTAGAAGCTGAATTATTTTGTTAATATTCTAGATATCAATGAATTTAAGTTGTCATTTTGAAGATCATTATAAGCTTCTGATTTTCTTGTTTTGTCAAAAAAAGTTATTGGTAGTACCCAATATAATCAAAAACAAACATACTTATCCATTTCCGAATCACAATCCAGAAGCAAAGTAAAAACTTTGGAACTGACAAGTTAGGTTAGACACGTGAACTTCCACCAGGGAAGTGAGGCCGGGTGCTCCGGAAGGGTAAGCACCTCCTGTTTAGCTAGCTACACCCGTCACGTGTGTAATCAAAATTGTGTGAAAGGAACATGGAACTATGAGACGTCAAATATATCCAAGGCAATCCTGGACACAGAGACATCAAACTTATCAACAATACTGTGATGACGGCCATAAAACTTTTTGAGGGCCTTGATAAGCCTAGGCTTGCAATATCCCTGAGTCAACAATTTATTTGCAAGCAGCCTACTTCGTTGTACAAAGTCCCCGTAGTGGGAACAAGCCAAATATTGCTGAAATTAGTAAAAGAAAATTTTAGTAAAGGAATGATTGTAAAACTGAGGCCTGGTCACATACAGGAGAACTAGCCAAGCAAGAGTTTGAAATATTGATAATATTTTCTTTTCTTATACAGTAAAACCTGTCCTTGTGACTACCTCTAATAAATATAATCTGTCCATCAAAACCAGTATTTTCAGACCCGTTTGCTATGCATTTCAACTAAAATCAACCTTTGTATAAAACCACTTATCAAGTCCATATTTCTATATCTCCATATAGGTGGTCACTATAGGTGTTACTGTTACTGCATAAATGATCTTCTCAACCACATATATTTCCATTCATGTTTACGGTAATTATTTTATATTTTTTATTGGTCTAGGCACATTTAAATTTCTCTTAATTTTTGTTCTAGGTTAGATTACAGAGAAAACCAGGAGATTTTATATAAATCAGAGAAAGAGGTTAGCATAAAATACTTTTAATTTATTTAATTTCATTTTTTTTAATTGCACTTTTAAACATTAAATCTGATTTTTGTAGGGTCATTGAAAAATAACCTAAATCGATGCAGTGCACAGCGAATTATGCAAAATACATTGATGACCCTAAGAAAATCATATTCAATGCTTGTAAATAAATATCTTATAAAATTGAACATTTTATATCAATTTTGACAACGTTAATAATTATATATCAAAAACAAAAACAAAAGTAGATACACAATGATTCATTTACTGTTCCACCCACCATAGCAAACATCAACATGGCTGCATTGTCTGTCCTTTATGGCATCAAGAACAATTTACATCCTTCAGACGAGTGAACATGGCTAACCTAATATACTGTACTGAGTGTCTGCTTTATAAATATCAGCAGTAATTGTATACCCCACCCACAAGCTAGAGTCTGAGGGAGGTATAGATGAATTTGTATGTTTGGCTATAAATTTGCATTCAGGCCATAACTCTGCTGTTTCTGAAGAATGCAAAGTAACTTTACACAAATGGTCGAAGAATACATCTTGAACTTGAACCAAGGTCATATATAAAGCCAAGAATACAAAGTGTGTATATCTGAAAATCACAATTACAGAGTCAGATATTTGTCTTGCTCAGAGAATTCTGTTTAGAACTTTTATTTGTTTATACTATTAAAAGTTTTACATTTAAATCAACTTGTATTTGTTTTTGTAATGATAGATACCTACAGATGGTTTGATACTTAAAGGCTGGTACAACACAATAACGGTGGCTATATATGGACAGTTAACTGTAGTGAAGGCAGATAGATCATCACCACCACCACCCCCACCACCACAACCTAAGGCTACCAAACAGAGTATGTATAATACATGTAATTCAGTAAGCCAACTTTTACTCAAGTGAAATTAACTTTCACGTGTTTCATGAGGACAAAATAATTGCGAAAGTTAATCAACACGAACATGTTTTTTGAAAATGCTATTATTTATACCAAATAATCCATAGTCAATACCACAAAAGTAAATGGTCGTAAAATGACTTTGGCAAGAGAATAGCAAAAGTTAATATAAATTGGTTTACAGTAAAAGACCATCACCTTTGCCACTACCCCAGCCAAAGGTAAACAAAGAGATAATGCATAATTGCATGCTTATAGACCATCATCACTCAACCCACCCCACCCATCCCGGTCAAGATAATAGACCATTATCACCCACATGCTATATTTAAAAAAACTTATTTGGATACAAAATATTAGAGTTTTGAGAACAAATCATATTGTCTCTCATCACCTAGGCTGGAATTCCACTCTGGTAGATCCTGTATGATTAAGTTTGTTAGTTTGCTTGCCAAATGTCAATCTTTTTTTCATGCACTTCAGTTTCTTTCACCATTCAAGATCAGATCATTTTAATATAAGTGAAAAACTTGAGCTGAGAAGAAACAATTGATCTCAATTAATTTGTGTTAAATACTAGTATGTGAAGTATTTTTCAAAGACATCCCAGTCATTTAATTTCTGTGATTTTAGTATGTACATTACAGTAAATTTTAAGTCACTAGATTTAAGGTCAAGTTAATAGCAATTAACATAATGTAGAATAACAATTTTATTGCCCGATATATGAAAAAGAAATACCATAGCTTACATATTATAAATGCTGCTGAATGATGATGAAAAGCTTCTTCCTTTTTTAAAAAAAATAAATCAATTTTAAAAAAAAAATCTATTTCAGTCCAAAACCATGTTTATTTGTTGCTTTCTGTTAATATTTACAGCTGTTGAAACAAGGAGTGGACAACAGTCAGAAACTTCACGCCAAGAATGGGAGCCACCAAGACAAACAACAGGAAAACCCCAGCAACAACATCCCTTAGATTATATACAACAACAAGTAGAACTGCAACAACATCAGCAAAAACAACAGCAACAACAAGCACATGGTCAAATACCAGCTATGACACACCCACCACCCCAGCCAGTGCCTCCCCCAGGACAACAACAACCTCCTCCACTGGGACTTCCTCATACATTGACACATCCACCTCCCCAGCCTGTTCCACCACCCTCAGCACACCTACTTTCACAGCCTCTTTCAAAAACTGTTCCAACTCAGCAACCCCCAGATATATTCAGAAATGTAGATCCCGCTTTTGATCCTTCCCGACCTCCACCATCTACAAGTATGAGGCTACTCGACAACAGAGAAGGACATTTTGAACCCCCTACACTGACAAGGGAGGGAGCAAGGGATTTCCCTACAGATTCAAGGGATCAGTATGATAATTATGAAGATAGACAAAGAGATGGCTATGACTTCAGAGGTCATAGAGATCAAGATAGTAGAGAAAGAGACTTTGATCGTTCTAGAGACAGTTCTCGTGACAGTTCAAGAGACAGAGACACAAGAGATGGACCATCTCGTGTCAGCAAGGAAAAAGAAAGAAAAAGAGAATGGGAAAAATTCAGAGAACGGGAAAGAGAGAGGGAGGCAATGAAGGAAAAGACCAGAGAGTGGCCCTTGAGTCCTGCACGATCTTGGTCAAGGTCAAGATCAAAATCTAGGTCAAGATCAAGATCTAGATCATATTCAAGGTCACCCAGGAGAAATCGTTCAAGATCACGATCTATATCAAGATCCCCAGATAGAAGGTCATGGACACCAGGGAAGAGGTCAAGGTCACCACAAGGACATAGGTCTAGGTCACCACAAGGACACAGATCAAGATCACCACCAAGTCTTAGATCAAGATCTCCTCCAAGCTTAAAATCTAGGTCACCTCCTAGCATTAGATCTAGGTCACCACCAACTCGTAGGTCAAGAACACCTCCAAGAAGATCATTTTCTCCACCTCCACCTCCACCACAACAGCAACAACCACCACCACAAGAAATACATCCAAGATCACCAGTTCCACAACAGATTCACAAAATATCACCAATATTGACTCCCAGATCTCCATGTCTGCAAACACCCATGTCACCAGAATCACGATCGTTATCACAAGAACATGAACTAATGGAACTGCATCACACACAAAGCCACTTGCAGCCACTTCATGAACAGGTTATGATGCCACCAGAGGAAGAGGAGGCTGAAGCAGGTAAGAGAATTAAACTTAAACTTCCTTATCTCACCTTTACCTGTACTTAAATAAGTCTATAAGGGTTAATGTCATACCTGACAAGAGAGTGGGTGTCAACATTTAATGTTAGACTTTTTTTCTGACATCTCATTTTACTAGAACATTAGCGAGGAAGAAATGTTTGCAGTTTTCATGGTGACACTTTTACCAAAAATATACTCAGCAAAAATTATTTATTTCTCTTGGTTCACTTTCCCTACAGTGGAAATCCTGAAAATTTCTCAATGCTTAGTTTAGGAGATCAAAACCACAAAAGTTTCCTACCGCTCATATTTCTCCTTATACAGTATATAAAGTGAAAGAGTATTTTTGTTAGCACAAGAACTTGTGTACCGTCTTGTCAGTGCGAGCATTGTTCTCTAATGTTATTTAAGGGTTTTAATGGACAAGATATATAGGTTTTTCTTTTCTAACACCTCTTGTGTAGGAATTAAGACCAACTCATCATAGAATTTTGCACTGTTTTGTTGAAATCCTGAAAAGTCAACAGAACAATTTATTTCATGTCTTTAAGATAAAGTACAACTAATTCAGTAAGTGTTTGCATAATGGGTTTCCCCACTGTACCATGTAATACCCATGTCTTGATATAAGTGAAATATTCTTGACTAGGGTGTTAAACATTAATACTCAACTCATGTGATGCCCCCTAATTTGTGTGGAACTATTTTTCCATTGGATAGGGAATAACATCAGTTGACGTTTTCCTGTAAAAACAATGTTATAGCGGGAAGTTGTGATGTTAATGTTTTCCGAAACATTGCACACAAATGTTAAGAGGCATAACATATTTATTTATTTTGCTGTTTTAGGTGAGATTATTGAAGGAGGTGAACAAGAGCTGTTTATGGACCCAATGTCACCTGACCAGTCACCATATATATCTGATGGTGAAATACAGGTAGGTAGTTTTGTTTTGATTTTACCTGTACAATGTCACCTGACCAGTCACCATATATATCTGATGGTGAAATACAGGTAGGTAGTTTTGTTTTAATCTTACCTGTACAATGTCACCTGACCAGTCACCATATATATCTGATGGTGAAATACAGGTAGGTAGTTTTGTTTTGATCTTACCTGTACAATGTCACCTGACCAGTCACCATATATATCTGATGGTGAAATACAGGTAGGTAGTTTTGTTTTGATCTTACCTGTACAATGTCACCTGACCAGTCACCATATATATCTGATGGTAAAATACAGGTAGGTAGTTTTGTTTTGATCTTACCTGTACAATGTCACCTGACCAGTCACCATATATATCTGATGGTGAAATACAGGTAGGTAGTTTTGTTTTGATTTACCTGTACAATGTCACCTGACCAGTCACCATATATATCTGATGGTGAAATACAGGTAGGTAGTTTTGTTTTGATCTTACCTGTACAATGTCACCTGACCAGTCACCATATATATCTTATGGTGAAATACAGGTAGGTAGTTTTGTTTTGATCTTACCTGTACAATGTCACCTGACCAGTCACCATATATATCTGATGGTGAAATACAGGTAGGTAGTTTTGTTTTGATTTTACCTGTACAATGTCACCTGACCAGTCACCATATATATCTGATGGTGAAATACAGGTAGGTAGTTTTGTTTTGATCTTACCTGTACAATGTCACCTGACCAGTCACCATATATATCTGATGGTGAAATACAGGTAGGTAGTTTTGTTTTGATTTTACCTGTACAATGTCACCTGACCAGTCACCATATATATCTGATGGTGAAATACAGGTAGGTAGTTTTGTTTTGATCTTACCTGTACAATGTCACCTGACCAGTCACCATATATATCTGATGGTGTAATACAGGTAGGTAGTTTTGTTTTGATCTTACATGTACCTGTACAATGTCACCTGACCAGTCACCATATATATCTGATGGTGAAATACGGGTAGGTAGTTTTGTTTTGATCTTACCTGTACAATGTCACCTGACCAGTCACCATATATATCTGATGGTGAAATACAGGTAGGTAGTTTTGTTTTGATCTTACCTGTACAATGTCACCTGACCAGTCACCATATATCTCTGATGGTGAAATACAGGTAGGTAGTTTTGTTTTGATCTTACCTGTACAATGTCACCTGACCAGTCACCATATAGATCTGATGGTGAAATACAGGTAGGTAGTTTTGTTTTGATCTTACCTGTATAATGTCACCTGACCAGTCACCATATAGATCTGATGGTGAAATACAGGTAGGTAGTTTTGTTTTGATCTTACCTGTACAATGTCACCTGACCAGTCACCATATATATCTTATGGTGAAATACAGGTAGGTAGTTTTGTTTTGTTTTTACCTGTACAATGTCACCTGACCAGTCACCATATATATCTGATGGTGAAATACATGTAGGTAGTTTTGTTTTGATCTTACCTGTACAATGTCACCTGACCAGTCACCATATAATCTGATGGTGAAATACAGGTAGGTAGTTTTGAGATCATGTGTATAATGGTACCTGAACAGTTGCCATATATATCTGATGGTGAAATACGGGTAGGTAGTTTTGTTTTGATCTTACCTGTATAATGTCACCTGACCAGTCACCATATATATCTGATGGTGAAATACAGGTAGGTAGTTTTGAGATCATGTGTATAATGGTACCTGAACAGTTGCCATATATATCTGATGGTGAAATACGGGTAGGTAGTTTTGTTTTGATCTTACCTGTATAATGTCACCTGACCAGTCACCATATATATCTGATGGTGAAATACAGGTAGGTAGTTTTGAGATCATGTGTATAATGGTACCTGAACAGTTGCCATATAAATACAAATTAATAGTTATGTTTTGAGCTCACCTGTACAGTGTAACCTGAACATACACCATATATATCTGATGGTGAGATATAGGTAAATGGTGTTGTTTTAAGCTCACCTTACAATGTCACCTGAACAGTCACTATGTATATGTAATGTTAGTGAATGGCTTTGAGTTCATGTTTACATTATATAATATTGTGTACACTCTTAAATTTTTAATTCTAGGATGCTGATGATGCTTATGAGAATATTTCATCTGATGATGAGTTCCCAGAAATAGAAGACATTTCTGCTAGTTATACGGTAATGTTGTGTTTTATCTTCTGTCACTCTTGATGTTTGGGCATTCATTTATCTATCCATCGAGGCTGGGTTGGTTTTTGTGCAAATCTTTTCTATTTTCAACTTAAATAAATGAAAGGTTAAAATATGAAAATATGTGGATGAAAACTGAAATTCATAAAACTAGAAATTCATTAATGCTATCTTTGTACTGAAGCTGTTGAAAAGTTTGATATAATAGTGAAATAGATTAATAGTTAGACTTATCTACATGTATGTTTTACCCAAAACAGTTAAAAATGGTTATTAAAGTGACTGATGTTGTATCATGTCACATGTCACATAGACCAGTTGTGTTTATTCAAAATTTGAGTTTAAAAAATGAATTTCAATACAATTACTGATAATCCATTGTTTAAAAATTGATTAATGTTATATCATGTCAAGAATGGTTATTTGTTGGATATTTGAGTTTACAAAATGAATTTGACTTTAATCACGTCTAATAGATAACATTTATATTTTGTTACAGAACTTGGTAATGGAGGATATGCCAGAAGATTGGTCCTATAATATACCAACATTTAACCCACTACAGAGTGAACTTACACCTTTAGTGGTGAGTTTTAAACTTATTGTAACTTATTAAGTTTCCTTGTCTCATACCTGTCTTCCTGTAATAGATCTCACTATTAACTGTAAATTAAAAAAAATTAATCTCATTCAATGAAGCATTTATTTAGTTTTTACAAATTTCAGTACTTTGATTCTAATGGATCTCACTAATTACTGTAAATTAAGAAATGTATGTATTCATACATTAACATTTTTTTACTTCTTTCATTTTACACAGCATTTAGCATTTAGAAATAGAGGCACCGATTAAGAATATATAATAACTAATTTATCACCTAGTGTTAAGCATTTAAAAATGAAATCGCTGGTTACTTTAACACTTGTGCATGTTGTCACGTTTAGCTGATTTGGATAAAATACTCTCATGTGACATTGATATTAGCATGTTTAACATGCCAGTTAGTTAATGACTTCACCTGACATCTGAGTACAATAAAACATCACCACCGTTCTTTTTACCTTCAAATGTTGCATTATAAAAAGGTTTGATGATAAATTGAGGGAGACATAAAAAGAAAGACACGGAAGAAATTGATTTTGGTACTTTGAAATACTGTAGCAATAAGCGAGGTGACAAAGATATTGGGGGACATTATAACAAGGTTTTACTTTAATTAAAGTAATCTTGGCATAGAAATAAAACACCTTTCTTATTGTCTTGTACATCTATATCAATATTCTCAATATAAGTATGTTCACATTAAAGTATGATGATTTTTTTTGTTTATTTTTTCTCCAGTATTTCAAGAATATCTCTTTGACAAATTATGAACTAGAGAAGGAAGAACTTCTGAAGAACTTAGATAATTATACAGAGAGACCAGTTGAGGCACAGTCACTTCTTGATATAATAGAGGAATTCACCAATACTGACCATCATGAGAAGTAAGGAGACTAAAGTTTTAAAAAAATGTTATGATTATTTAGCATATATTAAAATGTTATGATTATTTAGCATAGTTGCTCTGTAAATATAAAGATGTCTATGTTTCCATTGCCGATATAAAATCACCATTGGCTACTAATTTCTGGGGGAAAAAAATTATCAAAAAGTAACTTATTTCAGCAAATTTTTACAAATTTTGGAAATTTGGCTCTTAATAATTTTGAAATCATGGAAACCTAGATATTTTAGAAAATATAGCATGCCAGCAGTATATATGGATTATTATTTAGATTTACATTTGAAGCATTTCTGTTAATCTGTAATTTACCTATGTTAAAATTATTTTGTGTTGTCAAAGATTTATTTGTAGGGCTTTGTAAACATTTTGTTTTTGCTAAATTGAAAGCATAAGAATTACATTGTGGAAAAAAGACCTGGATTCACTTAAATTTTATTTGAATGGTACAATAT
The DNA here is from genome assembly GCA_021292105.1 of Anadara kagoshimensis. Lineage (NCBI taxonomy): Eukaryota > Metazoa > Mollusca > Bivalvia > Arcoida > Arcidae > Anadara > Anadara kagoshimensis. Next base: position 53,584,829 of record CM037875.1, on the reverse strand, counting down.
ATATACATGTATTTTATGACTGTATTTATGTCGGTATATGATATAATTTTATGAATTATTTTACAGATGGATAGAATCCTTGGAAAGTGTGCCAGCATTACTTAATAAAGGATTAGTTTACTTGTTACATAAAGAAAAGAAAACAGGTCAGTTGTCACATAATTATACATTTATATTTACATTTTATGCAAAAGTGTGACAACAACAACTATATAAATATGTAGCAAAGAGAAATTGGTTTGATTCATTAGACTATATTTTATACCAGATGGAATACTTATCTTTCCACTAATTGTAGTAGAGTTTGTTATATCATTCATTTGATCACCATCGTGTCATGGGTTTTTGTTAGACTAGATGAATGTTAGCAACAATCCTGTAGGTTTTGCTTATTTAAACAATAAAAACAAAAGGATGCTAAGATGATCAATGATCAGTATGAAATACATTTTTCTGTTGATATCACTCAATTAAAGCTATATAGACCAAATGTTGCATTGCAATGCAAATGCCAACACAAGATATAAAAATATGTGTGGCTGCAACATCAGATCTTACGTAATCAGACCTGATCCAGATTTTAATTTCCTAATATTTGTGACATTGAAATGATTAAAATTTTAATAATTTGTTATTTATTATACCACATATTACAGATGTATTGGACACCTTAGTTGATTGGACATTAGAGGGACTGGACTCTAACAAAGCAATGAGTCAGTCAGAATCTGCTTACAAAGTGCGACATCTCAAGATGGGTATCAAGTTAGCTGGTAGTATGTGTGGTTGTGATCAAGACATTACTGTCAAGTGTATGGTAAGTTTCTATAATGCTTAATTTGTATGTGTGATATACAAATTTATTGAGATCCAACAGTCATCAAAGGGTGTAAAAGTATATATTATTGAATTACAATTATGATTGAATTGATTGCTTGAAAGGAGTTTTACATCCATGTCATGGATACGTCACTTATATCAAGACATCACCAGTTATAGGTAAATTGACAAAAAATTTTACCTTTGAGGTGCACTCAGTGTAATGTGCAGGGAAGGTTCACCTGCTGTAAAATGAGGCATCAGTTTATAATGTCTCTTTAAAGGACCCTATGACTTTAATTTGCAAATGTTGAGTACTTGGCAAAAGAACAGTTGCCACCTGTTTTCAGACCTTGGTCGGGTTCAAGCTTTGACCTCTACATAAAAAGTGAGCACTCTACCAACTGAGCTGCTATAGTGGTTACCTGATTGAAGTCTCCATACTTGATTGAAACCTTCATGAGTAATGACAGTTAAATCATGTTCATGCATTTGTTTAATATATATCAGTAGCTTTAACATTTTCACATTAATAATTCAGCAACAAAAATCGGGCCTTATAAACCATTCCAATAGATAAAATAAAAATGATAATACAAGAAAATTTTACCATGTTTACTATAGATGAATAAGTTTTCATTATAATTATTATTAATGTTTGATCATTGACTACAAGTACATGTTGTATAAGGATTGCAACATTTTATCTGCATCAGCAGTCTATTTCTTATTGTTTCTTATACAATTTTATATCTTTGATGTATTTCCTTTTTTCAGTCCAAGAACCTCCAACACAAGCTGTTAGATTTATTGTCAGACCAGTACATGTCATTTTCCTTAAAACTCCAAATCTTAGTAAGTCTGGATAAGACGACTAGATTTAAGGATGGAGTAGAATGGTTCCTAGGGACACACCCACTACAGACAGTGAAGTCAGAGGGCAGTAACGGGGATGTAAAACCAGTAACAGACACATATACAGAGTCCTGTTATATTAGATTTGTAAATGTTATCTTGAAAAAACAGGTATGTATACTGTGAAATAATTGTCATTGTGTCTTAATTTTCTTTGTTTTCATTTACCCCAAGCCTTTTTTAAATGTCAAAACGATATGTTTTATGAACTAACATTCCGGGTAACAACAAACCACAGATTTCTCTCGCGTTGAAATCACTAAGAATGGACATTAAATAATAATTCCACGATACAATTACACTTCAAATGTAATTTCAGAGGCTGTGTTAGTGAAATTGTTCAGATTTTAGTCTTTAGACTTTGGGTCTTTTTTATTTTGTGAGTGTGAACTCTGTTTTCTGCCTGTGAAGATAGTGAGGTGATGAATCTTGCTGTTTTCAAAAATTTAAGATATGTGTCTTTTGACACAGTTTGATTTGATATCATGACTGCACAATTTATAGAGTCAAGTAAATTATATATTATAGAATTGCAAAATACCATAAAATAAAGTGTTTCTAAGTATTCTTATTGGTGCTTCAGATTTTAATACCAGAGAACAACAACATGGTATACTGATTGTACTGCACCCCTCCATCCACATTTACATGTATTTTCAACACTGGAAATATGTTTTAATTTGTGTATATAATTAAATAATTGAAGATGCATTTTTATATTTGCTATAGGTTGTCAGGGTATCAGTTGGCATGACAGCTTTACTTAGAAAACTACATGTGTATGAAGTCATGAGAAAGTTAAATTCACAAGTAGAAAAGTATGTTTAACTCAGATTGTTTGTTAATGAAGAATGTCCTATTAGCAATCTAGTGCAGGTTTTATCCTTGGTACCATTTCTTATTATCAACTTTTTCCTCCCCTCCTCCCTCAACCCCAGTCTCAAAAAGCAATATGGAATAATAACTCTAGTATTGACTTTTACCGTACATTTCTAATATTGACAAATCCAACTTTAATCTGTACAGTAGAAATAGTGAAAATGGAAGCCCTGAGAAATATTAACTGTATTAGAACAAACTTGTTCCATTAATGTTGTTTGTTAAATTAACATTAGTATATCAAATGCCAGTGTCTAGTCAAGTTTTGTCAGGAAAGTGTACTGTTTAGACAGGTTCCATTTTATTAGTTTATATAATGTTTTAAAAATATAAGATACTGTTAACGTATCACTTTTAGTGATGTACTTACTGTTAAGGAGATTATTTTCGCTAGGTGAAAAGTTCAAGATTTCTGAAATCTGGCATGGGTGTAATTTCTCATAACTTATATGTAAGTGTGTGAATATTCTATATATTATGATATATTAATCTGTATGCTAGATGTTTTTATGTGGGCAAAATTTTACATGGTAATTTCTTTAGTGCGAAATATGCAAATATTTTACCCACACAAACATTTTTCCCCTTTACAGTATATAAGGGATTGGTGTTAGGATACAGTTGTGCTAATTTAAATCAATCACCAAATAATATATGATCATAGAGCAAAGATAATTATTGAGAATTACACTTGTTTAAGTCCACATGAATTTACCCAATTTGCTAATATTTGTACATGCTAAAATTAATACAATTACACTATTCAAACTGGTGATAATTATTACTGTCTTGTGTAACATTTGTTCATTATTTCAGTAACTATTACATTCTGTCCATCCTTCTTTTAATGTAATCTTATTTTCAATCCTTAGTTCATTAATTTTTTTTAATCAATTTATTTGCATAGCACTCATTTTAGTATTAATTTTCAGTATTGTTGAAAACATCCCCCCTGCTGTGATTATTTTTCAGTATTGTTGAAAACATCCCCCCTGCTGTATTAGACGGAACATCTCATAAGTTACAGGAAGATGCTGAAATGGCAGATGATGATGCAATGTTGATGGGAGGCCATACAATACCAGATGGAGAAATCAAATCTGTTATAACCAGCTTATCTGAAATCACAAAAGTCATCACACTGGCTCCACATCTGATTGTAAGTTCAGAATTTTATGTAAAAGAAATTTGAACAAATTATTTTACAATTCTGTAATTCTACACCGCTATTTGTACTTTATGTTGATTTGTATTCACTCTTGGTCCTGATGAAGGCCACCCCAGGCCGAAAGCTTGACCAGCACCATACTACAATAAAAAGGTATCAAAATATCTGAAGATGTTGGTGTTCGTCCTAATTATTACTTGTATTCAATACCACATACACCTGCATCCGTGCGGATCCATCTAAAGATATTTTCAACACCACTCCATCCACCTTACGGCGTTGGAACTTTTCACCACCACCTCTCCTAATTCTGTAAGAGTTTCACAATGATGCAATGCAAAGTTAGTGACTTATTTATTGTAGCAGCTATGATAATTTCCAGATAGTACCACAATGGTAGCTCAATTGGTAGAATACCTGCTTTGTATGCAAGAGGTTGGTATTCGAACCCTAACAGTATATGTATAGACTATCTTGCAGTGGGTATTGCAAGATGGACATATCTTTCACCACACTTTTTATGGATTTTTCAGTCTGGTATGCAAGAAATATGTATATGAAAAAAACTTTTCTGAAAGATCAACATCAATATATAGATATACTGTATATGTATCATATTTTGTAGGCACAACCAAAGAGGACATTGCCTGGTAAAATGATGTTTGAAGTTGCCTTACCACCATATGATCCATACCCTAACTTGTTTCATTTAGCAGATTCAAGGCAAGTACTGTTATATCGACTATAAGTCTTCGTGATTATTTATATGATTACTATAAACCCAACTTTTATTCCCTGTAACTATAAACTTTCATGAAATTGACTATAGCTGAATATTTAGTGTAAATAATACAAAGTTTGTGTTGATTAACTTTGCAAAAATCAATCATACACAAATAAAAGTTGGTTTTGATGATAATAAATGTGGATCAACTGACTTAGCCAGCTAAATATGTCTTTGTAAAGTATCTATCTGTCGGTCCAAGCATAAACTTTAATATTTTAAATATTGTGGAAGTCCATGGTTGACATAGTTTCCAGGTTTGGCATAGCATCTCTGTACAAAGTCCAGGATTGTCATAGGAAATTTCCTAGCTATTCCAACATCATGTTTATAGATGCTTTTTAAATCTGAATGTTTTATTATAAGGTTCAATTTTTGAATCTCAAAATGTAGAATTTTAGCTGTGAAAACATATTATGCTTCATTGATTAAAAATGAATATTAATAGGCATGAATCCTTGATGTTTAGATTTTTTTAAAAAAATTCTATACTTCAATTTCTGGTAGCAAAAAATCACCATTGGCTACTTATTTCTGAGAAAATCTTTAAAAAAAAACTATCTTTTTTTATAAAATACTTGAAAAGGGTCTATATTTTTTAGAATTATGGAAATTTGGCTACTAATAATTTTTAATTTGTGAAAATTTAAAATCTAGAATTATGGTGTCTAACTTTCTTTAAATTTTCATTGTTAACATGAATTGTATTTGCAGTGGCTTGCTGGAAGGTATATTTGTACTTTTATCGACACCTGCCACATCAAATCACATGGGTTTGTTTTCCACAATAAAGGATTTGTTAGAGACTCTAGTTAAAACACAGAAAGGACTGATGTATCTAACATCCAAACCAGAACTGACAGGGGGTATCATGAAGGCTTTAATACAGTCATCTGTAAGTACTTCTGATCTACACATTAAACTATATATATATCTGTTTCTGGTCTTAACATAGGAGTCTGTAAGTCACAAAATGCAAAAATAAAACTTTGGTGAATATTTTATTTTGATATAATTTACCACCAAACCATTACCCGATGACACAGATAAAAATACATGAATATTTTCAAATGACGATTCTCACAAAAGTTTATATATTTATAATGATAAGCTGCATATTTAATTAAATAATGTTCTCTGTTTTCATGGTTGCATGTCATGTATGAAAACAAATACACCATTTATATCAAATGTAGAGAGACAATTGATGTTCTGATACCTGAAAACATATAAGTATGAATCTATACCTGAAAACAAATTCTACCATTTATTGTAATTTGAAAATTTCTTTTTAAAGTTATAATAATTTCTCTCTACAAAAACATGAAATCATGCAAGTGTTAGGCAAACATTTGACAGATTTTGATATTATTATTATAGGATTTCAACAAAGATGACCCAGTAGATGAGAGTCCCCTACAACAGTTAGGAATGGAACTGATTAATTATTTACACAGTTTCTTGTTTATTGATCAACTTTTAGACCACCATAGTAGAGGTATTAGTTATAATTATCCAGTCAGTTTTAGGTTGTTCGGCTAAAAAATGGTTTACAACATATGATTACAAGCTGAAAAGATCATTTTGAATCGGAGGCCTCAGTGACTGAGTGGTTTAAAGCGTGTGCATACAGATTACAGTGCTCTCATCAAGTTTCAAATCTCATTTGGGCAGATCTAAGTGTGAGAAAGTTTGTCAGTTTGCTTGATGGTTTTCTCTGGGCACTCCAGTTTCCTCCACCATTCCAGTACTGATCACTGCAATGTAAGTTAAAGAAACTTGACTGTGACATAAAACGTCCTCAATCCAAATCAAATCTAATCATTTCGAATCACAATTGATGATATACAAAAACTGTAAATCATTAATTTTTTCAACACATGGTTTCATAAATTTTCCACTGTATAGCTTTATTTCCATGCTATCTTTACAACTTATAAAGATGATTTCAGTTTTGTATAATTTTTTATCTGTAATTGGTAAACAGGTAAAAAAAATTAAATGAAGTACCGGTACTAAAAAGTTTGAATTCAGAAATTGTTTCAATGCTTCTATTATATTTTTCATTTAACCATTTAGACAATTAAGGAATGTGGTACATACATGTCACATCTGCTTTGACATAGGGCATTGGTTTTTAAGGTCTCTTTAGAAGAACCCAGTGACTTTTATTTCTAAATGTTGAGAACATTACCTATTTTGAAGTTTTTGTTAGGCCCTGGCTAGGGTTCATTATGCTAGTGCTTATCTCACTGTGATATGAATGGTAAAAAGCAACTTTGAGTACAATACTTGAACCTGTGACCTTGACCACTTAGCCATGTGTCCCCACTTAAAAACAGAAGTTTTGATTTGTTTTCATTGTTTGTATTATTTGTCTGATAAGTATATCTTTTGCATTTTTAAATGCTATAGAAGTGAAGAAGAAGGATATAGAGAGTGAGAAGTTACTTACTTTACTACGACATCTTTTGTCTGTGACCTTCACACCAGCCGGTAAAGAAGCTGTAGTACATGTGCTCAGTCTGGAGGATAATCTTTTGTCAATACTGCCATTCCTAGAAAGAACAGGTATTAAATAAAAATATATTATCAGTGATAGACATCTGGTGCAAAAAATATAAATAAATGAAACATATATTCAGCGATCACAAACTATTGCTGGTCACATGATAAGATTTACTGATTCAGCTTTTTTCATCACAATCCTATATAAATTTAACAAAGAAAAAAACAATATAGTTGCATAGATTTATTGCTCCACAGCATGCTGGTATCTATGTTTTCTATGCTTATACATTTATAAGAACATTGGTGTAGGAGAGAATAATATATATATAACTGGGCCCAGTTGTTCATAGCTTGATTGGTTTAATCAATTGATTAGTTGAAATTAGATTTATGCATCATTTCTAATATGTTGTGAAATTAAAGTTGAAAATTTTTAAAAATTGATGGAATTTCATCAAATGAAGGCACATTGTCATAAAAATATTGTTTTAATATGATACTTTGATTTTTAGCTCACCTGACCGAAGGTCATGTGAGCTTATGGCATAGCGCAGCGTGTGTATGTGCGTGTGTGCGTGTGTGCGTGTGTGCGTCGTTAACACCTATTTTCGACTTCTCCTCTGAAACTACTGGACAGTTTTTAATGAAACTTTGTCAGAAGTATATATGGGCCGGTGCAATTTAGATTTGTTCGTGGCGTTGCCATGGCTACCATAACTAGGTCAAGGTGACCTAGGGGTGCAAAAAATCTTAAAAAATCTTCTTCTCCGAAAGTACTGATTGGAGAAAAATCTGATGTGATATTTGGCTTCTCTAGGGTCTTAAGCTATAGTTTGTTCATTTTGTAAAAATCGGATAAAAAATAGGTTACGCGTTTTTGCGTTTAATTTTGAAAAAATCGTAAAATAGCTTCAAATTGTTATAACTTGACTATTTGACCAGATAATGACATGGGGTTTTCAGTTTTGACATCTTCTTGTTAGTATCTTCAAAATGAGGTCAAGGTCATATGTGAAGGTCGTGACCTAATTTTTTTTACCTCTGATTATAATTATTATCTCGAAAACTATAAACTTTTTGTATAGGCATGATATTAGAATGTTGTAGGTATTGATACAACGATCATTTTGATGTAAAGAAAAAGGTCATGGGTTCAAAGGTCAAGGTCACAGATGCGAAACAATACCGAAATTGTTAATTATCTCGAAAACTATAAACTTTTTGTATAGGCATGTATATTAGAATGTTGTAGGTATTGACAACGATCATTTTGATGTAAAGAAAAAGGTCATGGGTTCAAAGGTCAAGGTCACAGATGCGAAACAATACCGAAATTGTTAATTATCTCGAAAACTATAAACTTTTTGTATAGGCATGTATATTAGAATGTTGTAGGTATCAATACAACGATCATTTTGATGTATAGAAAAAGGTCATGGGTTCAAAGGTCAAGGTCACAGATGTGAAAACAATACTGAAATTGTTAATTATCTCGAAAACTATAAACTTTTGTATAGGCATGTATATTAGAAGTTGTAGGTATTGATACAACGATCATTTTGATGTATAGAAAAAGGTCATGGGTTCAAGGTCAAGGTCACAGATGTGAAACAATACTGAAATGGTTAATTATCTCAAAATCTATAAACTTTTTGTATAGGCATGTATATTAGAATGTTGTAAGTATTGATACAACGATCATTTTGATGTATAGAAAAAGGTCATGGGTTCAAAGGTCAAGGTCACAGACGCGAAACAATACCGAAATGGTTAATTATTTCGAAAATTATAAACATTTTGTATAGGCATGTATATTAGAATGTTGTAGGTATTGATACAATGACCATTTTGATGTATGGAAAAAGATCATGAGTTTAAAGGTCAAGGTCACAGATGTGAAACAATACCGAAATGGTTAATTATCTCGAAAACTATAAACTTTTTGTATAGGCATGTATATTAGAATGTTGTAGGTATTGATACAATGATCATTTTGATGTATAGAAAAAGGTCATGGGTTCAAAGGTCAAGGTCACAGATGCGAAACAATACTGAAATGGTTAATTATCTCGAAAACTATAAACTTTTTGTATAGGCATGTATATTAGAATGTTGTAGGTATTGATATAATGATCATTTTGATGTATAGAAAAAGGTCATGGGTTCAAAGGTCAAGGTCACAGATGTGAAACAATATTGAAATGGTTAATTATCTCAAAATCTATAAACTTTTTGTATAGGCTTGTATATTAGAATGTTGTAGGTATTGATACAATGATCATTCTGATGTATAGAAAAAGGTCATGGGTTCAAAGGTCAAGGCCACAGATGCAAAACAATACCGAAATGGTTAATTATCTCGAAAACTATAAACTTTTTGTATAGGCATGTATATTAGAATGTTGTAGATATTGATACAACAATCATTTTGATGTATAGAAAAAGGTTATGGGTTTAAAGGTCAAGGTCACATATGCGAAACAATACCGAAATGTTTAATTATCTCGAAAACTATAAACATTTTGTATAGGCATGTATATTAGAATGTTGTAGGTATCGATACAACGATCATTTTGATGTATAGAAAAAGGTCATGGGTTCAAAGGTCAAGGTCACAGATGTGAAACAATACTGAAATTGTTAATTATCTTGAAAACTATTAACTTTTTGTGTAGGCATGTATACTAGAATGTTGTAGGTATTAATACAACGGTTATCATGATGTAAAAAAAAAAGTCATTGGGGTTTAGTATTTATCTTTAAATCTGTCAGCTAGCCATTAGTTATCAGGTGAGCGTATCAGGCCCATGGGCCTCTTGTTTGTTGATGTTTTAAATTTCTGTTAATCGTTGATAAAACTAATCAAGCTTAGAACAACTGGGTCCTGGTGATTTATGATTAGCCATAAAATTAAAAACTGTTTTGGAACAACTACTATGGCAACACAATAATCTATTAATATTGTTATTTATTATTGAACAGGTCAAGATGAGGGTCAGATTAACCTGAAGAAATCAGCCTGTGCTGGATATTCCGTTGGCTTATTACTCTGCCTTGTACGTAACACACAGAGTGTTCTGCCGTATGACAAATTTAATAAACGTCTGATTCCTATCAGTGAAGATGGTAAGTAATGACTATATATAATAATATTCAATACTAGCATTATAAAGGGTTTGAATGAGGTAATGGAGTGTATAAACTTCAATTTAAGTTTACACTATCAAATTTTTTTTATCAAAATCATGTCCAAGAGTGTCCAGACTGTCAAAAACTTGGATTAAAGTTTTGTTGAACTTTGATTAAATAGAACTCCAACATATTTTTCTTACAACTTTTATCAATGTTATGAAAGTTTATGGGATATAACCAATCTCAATTTGGGACAAAATAGATTAAGACTTCAATTGACACACTTGATAGTACAACATGTAGTACAAACCTACCTTAACACTAAACAGTATATTACAAAATACTTTGTTATTAGTCTTTTTGTTGTCAGAACCTCTATAGATATAATTTATGGCAATTAGAAAGACAATTGACTCTTCCAAATTTTTATGCAATTTTTCATGTTTTTAGATTTTAGCAGTAGATTGTCAGAACTTCAGGAGTGGTTATCTCCCCTGAAATCTCTCACCAGTTATAACTGTGAAGGTGTGGCTGCTGCAGTTGGTCAGTTAAAACATTTTGGTGAAGACTTACAGAAGATTCCTAGAAGTTTAGTCACAGTTGTCAGAGTATTAAAGGAGATGACAGTTCCCCCAGACACCAGATACCCTGATGGTAAGTACTTGTATAACATAAAGACTAGTGACAATGAAAAATTTCCCTCTTCAGTTGCTGATAATCGATTCGGGGTCAACCATTTGTAAGAGAGCTTACTGTATCACCAAGAAGGTTGCTATATGTTGAAGTTCCGGGTCTCATTTTCCCTCAAGATGACTTCATATTCCCCACAAGATGACTTCATGTTCCCCACAAGATGACATTGTATGATTGTCTTTTGTTTATGACGTCACTGAAGGTCATGTGGTCATGTAAGATTGGTGTATTTCACATGGCATAAAACCTACTTACATGAGCAGGTATGGAAGAAACATCTGTCTTACACTGTTACTGCTGTAGGATTTTTTCTCAATTTTTGTTGACATTCTCACATAATAGATTATTGCATCATCAATTTTGTCGGTGTAAATGATTGTAATTTTATAGATTGCAAATGTTGTTCCACCCTCTGTTGCTATGGAGAAATCCCACATTGGAAAATTGACTTGAATGGCACAGAAAACTGTCTGTGGGCGAGAAATCTCATTACAACATCATCATAGATAATATATTGTGCTATATTTTCAGATACTCCGACAGAACTAAAGTACAAGTTTGCTTTATTAGAAGTGTATGGATCAGATTGCTTTCCTATCCTTATAAATGTATTACAGGTATATATGCTATATAGATATTGTAGATATTAATTAAATTATTAGAATATAGAAATAGATTCATATAGCATCAGTTTTTGATATATTTTTGCCATTACTAAATTGTGTTTAGTTCATAATAATTTTTTTTATCAGATTTTTTGAATCTGTACTTTTTAAGATATCGAAACATTTGGAAAACAGAAAAATCTACAAACAATTCTGTAATGACAAGATTGGCTTGTGAAATTTACTTTCCATGACTTTTTAACTGTAAGAACTGTTTCAAATTCAGACATGGGAGCCTCAGTGGCGGAATGGTCTAAAGTGCTGTCTTATAAATTGAGTTTGTCTCACCACTTGGGTTTGAATCCATCACAAGCAGATCCAAACTGAGAAATTTGGCCTGTACACTAAATGTGGGCCTCAATTCTCCCAGAACTGACCACCCAATATAAATATTACTAGTATTTTAAGGCTGAACTTGGGGAGATATTCATGAAAATCTGTTTGCGTTAAAAATTCAAGATATCAGAGCTCAAGATGATCAGACTTTTTTGGTTAAATAAAAAGAATTTCAGACTTTTTAAAATAGATTGGCTTATCATATGCATGGTCAAAATAATAGGATTTAACTGTAATTTATATTTATTTCAGAAAACTAGTGAATTATTGTTAAGATCATGGCAAGAAGGAATTCCACAAAGTGCTGATCAGATGGCATTTCACATCTCTATCATCAAACCAACATTACAGATAGTTAAAACCATATTACTTCATCTTATCCTAGCTAGAGGATCTGAGGTACTGTATGTTATATTAATATTTATAATTTTTGTAGTATGTTATTGTGTTGGGTTTATATTTCTTACATTTCTATTTGGATTTTAATCAAACTTACCAACAGACAAGGATGTGGCATGAACAAGGAGGTCATGAGTGTGGTAGGGGGGGGGGGTATGTGAGCTTGTCACTTGAGCTGGCTCACTTTTATTCTTGTTAAAATCTGTCTGTCTGTTTATCTTTGTTTATTATTACAACTATATACTAAGTTTACATAGCTAAAAAAAACAATAATATGAAGGAATAGTATTTAGAGATCTTCCTGACATAAACACTTGCATACAGAATATGAAGCATTTTCATGAGAATGCCATTAAAATTCCATGATTTATAAGATTTTGATCAACATCTATTTTATACTGTCATAAATGTTAATGTTTTGTTCTGGGATTTGGTTTCACTTACATGTGTCAATGATGGGTTGTAATCTATAGATTCAATATTTAAGCAGGTTTGGTCTTGTGTAGGTTAACAATATTTTTTACTAGATTCTCTGAATGTTGATTATCTATGTTTCCAAAAATTGTCATTGCTACTAATGTTTGATGATTTATTTAAAAAAATGGCCTATTTTAGAAAACTTGAGAAAAAATGATATATTTTCACACATTTTGAAAGTTCTGCTACTAGTTATTTTAAATGATTATCAATAGTAACTTAATATTTACTGTTTAAATAATCCTATATTTGTATAACTATTTCAGTTCCGTGATCTGACAGCTTTACCAGTTTTGTTTGAGGTGTTCACTATTTTCTGTTCTGTACCAATGTCGGCATACTTCACTGATGATCTGATGGAGGTAATTATATCTTATAAACAAACTCTGTTGATATTTAGAAATGTTATGATGTCACATGTAAATACAACACAAAAAAACTCACTTGTTGTGTACAGATACATGTACACATGAACTTTATATACACACATGCATTTGTGGCAAGTCAGACTTGACAGACAACCAATTTTCTGAATCGGTAGAGTGTCCCACCAATATTTAGAATGTTTGGGTTCAAGAACCGGTTTGTTTGCTGCATTTTTTCCATTCCTGTTACACATTATTTGCCATATCTTAATGGAATCTTGCACATGACACACAGACTGAATCTGTCTTTATATGTATGCCCTTAATACATGTTTAATTTGTAATACCACCTAACTTCTATATCAATGTTTTGATGTAATTTTTTTTTTCATTTCAGATTCAGAGACATATAATAGATACATTATTGGCGTATACACAACCAATGTTAAATCAGTCAGAGACAGAGGAAGGTAGGAAGAGAAACAATTAATATTATTATTTCATTAATTTCTGTTAACTATGAGTACTGGCATACCGATACTTATTATTTTCATACCATTTGTAAATGAAGTTAACAAATGTGAACCAACATGAGACTATTTGTCACATACCAAATTTGGGTGAAAAGGTCAAGTTCACAATGTCAAATCTTAGAAATCACAACTCATCAATGTTGAGGATTGGTATTTGTGTCTCGAGAGACTGCTCTGGTTTTAATTAGCTGTTCAATTGAAGTTTCCGATAATGTAAAATAATAAAGACCATTTATTTGCTTACAATAACAATTATTAGAATGAAATTGGAGTAAAAGCTACATCAAAACGTAAGATTGAGTTATGTCATTGTTGATTTATCATGTACTGTCATCATTTTGGACTTTTTAGAAACTGTATAATGAATGAATACAATAATTTGTATCCAATATCTGAATCTTGATTTAATAGTAAAATTTTTGTATGGCGTTCACGACAGTGAAAACGTACATTGTTATCGCTTTTTTTTTATTTTCAGCATTAAGTCAAAGCCTGTGGACATTATCATTGAAGGAATTGTTCAAGTACACATTGAAGGCACCTTACACATATTTGAGTGGTCTTCTAATTCTGTCTGAGTTACTACCATTACCATTGCCATTACAAGCACAAGAGGTATTATATATATACATTAAATGTTAAATATATGGGCTTAATTAAAAATTTGATGTTCTTCACTGAAAATCTTCAGATTAATTAATAACAGTTTAGCTGAGGTTGTATCTGTCACCATTTGCAGTTTAAAATGACATCCTGGTTTTGCAATTTTTTTTAGATATTTAAAAAATAAATATCACATTTTATGGATTCTTTTGCAGGAGCCATTTTTAGCTTACCTGAGCACAAAGTGCTTATGGTGACCTATTGTTATTAGTTTTCATCCATTGCAAGTGATGTGTTATCCAGCCAACTTCAACATCTTATCATTATAATTTACCTAGAGTTATGGTCAACCTTGACCTTTGTTCTAGGTCATTCTCATTATAGCAACATGGAGGACAAGAAATGATCTGTGTTAAAAGGATATTGGCTAGGTGGGAGGAGGAGCATTTAGCCTAACAAGACTAATGATTTGTTACATATTGCAATAGACTGGTATATATAAATATCTGATAATGTCAATGTTTTAAATTATGCATTAATATTTTCAGGCATTGAGTGAAGAAGAGGTAACTCTGTCAGTAACAACAAGAAAATTATGGAGTGCACATTTACATTCCCTGACACAACAGATACAAGAAGTTATACAGAAACTTGGTATATCAACATGTCAGCCAGTACAACAAGTACTTAGACGTATCTGCTGGCAGCTGTCCGATTTATCATCACTGTCTGCTGTCATGGTAACAAAGTAAGCTTTATTCTATAACTGGTTCAACATGTGTTGCGGAAATACCACAGTTGGCTTGCTCAGGTCAGGGTTTGAGTTCCAGCTGGGTCTGACCAAGACTTATAAGTAGTTATAAGTATAAGTTATAAGTAGTTATTAACTGTTCTTTTGCCAAGCACTCATCATTTAGAAATGAAAGCCACAAGGTCTTACGGAAGAGACCCAAAAAAACGAAGACCTGTGTCACAGTATGCATTGCATTCTAAAGAAGCTTCACTGCATATTGCCCTGAGAACACTACAAAGGTACTGCCACTTCACCTATAGCTGGTGACATCTTGATATAAGTGAGATATTCTTGGCTGGGACATAAAACCCCATCTAATCAATTAATCTTGTAAAAACTTTTTTCTGTTTAAGAGTCAAAAGATTGTATCTGCCACTTCAGATGAAGTTTGATGAGTAAAAGTTTGTATTGAATTTGAGTGCAGTAGTAGAACCTTGTTGCTGAAACATTTTTTGTCCCACCATTGGTCTTTTTTTTTTGTCTTTATTGATGTTTCTTTTTTTTTTACCTTTCAAATTGAATTCCTCTCTAGCCTACAAATAAAAATAATTTTAAAGTTGAAGTTTCAGTGTTTAGACATATATGATAAATTATAAAACAGGGAAAACACTACCATGTTTATTAGAAGACAAAAAAATTTCAGCAGCACTAACCTGTGTTATTTTATTTTTACAGGACAGTGTTAAACATGGTAGTAGATAGTTTTAGTATAGTCAGCAGTAAAAAGGCAGAAGACAAGAAAGATGGAGATAAACAAGAAGACAAAGAAGAAATCCCCAACATGATAGCATCACCATACTCCAGTAAAATGTTAAATTTGTTAGCATTTGTAGTACAGCAACCTGCCATTAAATGTGCCATGTTACAGTTAACTAGCAAAACAGAGTAAGTAAATTACAGTAAAAACCTTGATTTCTTACCACCATGTGTTCAGTCAAATATGAGCTTTGCAAAAGGGTTTGGTGAAAACCGCCGGAAAACTTATAAAGATAATAATAACATTGAAGAAATGGATTTAAGGACTTCATGATAGTGTTGGCCATATTAAGGTGGCAACGTTAGCAAGGGACAGGAATAACAGGTTTTGCTGTATATGTGATGTGTCAAACAAAAATCATACTATTGTGATGTATGACTTGACATATCACATATGAAATGAACTAGGGTACCTTAGTGGGCCAAAAAAGTCAGTCTATCTCTGAGTCTATATGCATATCAGGCCTGAGCTTATATGAATTTCTGTAGCATGGAAATATTCAGAGTTCAAGACTCGGTTCTATTCAAGAACAACTTTAAAAAATATTTTGTGGTATCCATTCATATAATAGCTTGATACATTGGAGAAATGTGAACTTCAATGACTTGTCTATAGACTTAAAACACAGCTTTGGAATCATCATAATTCTTTGTTTTTAATTTTACAGAGGTGAAGAAGTCTATAGAGAATTAGTACCTAACTTACTAGAGATTCTGAATACAGTGTGTGATACCAGTCCTCATATACAGGCACAGGAATGTGTTGTTGTAAGTACCACATACAGAGTGAAGTAATAAAGTTTTACTCCACGGTCAAGATTCTTTCACTTATCTTGACGTGGTCAGGTCTGGTAGAGAAAACCAGAGTGCCCTGAAACCAGGGCTTCGGAAATTTCGGTCCGGCCCGTCGGACATTTTGTACAAGCAAAAAAAAAAAGTCGTCGGCACAGGGCTGTCTATGCCTGCAGTGCATGTTGTGGATTATTTTATTTTATTTTGACAAACAAACCAACCTATTTTTTTTAGCTACCGCGATTGCAAATTTTAATCCATGTGCGTTGTTACAAGACTAAGAGTTTACTGCTTTTCTAAGCTTCCGCGATATGCTGTTATTATCAGTAGTCGTTACTGTCCACGATGCTTGATATTGCACGTCCGCCATATTGTTTACTAACAATCGGGAATTTTTGTATTCCGAAGATACACGAATTGTAATTTGAACATTATCGCGAGAGGTTCTAATAGGAATTCAGGTATCACGAATCACGATATAACGGGAACTGCTTGACGAGGTTCCAATATATTTATGTGAATGAAAGATATTAATGCCGAAACTTTTATTAAAATAAAATTTAATCGCGTTTCTTATTTATTAATAAAGAAACAGTCACAAAGCTAGTAGTACTAGTAGGTAATTTTCAACACCCCGCGTGAAACCTCTTTGATGACAAAACCGTCACCCTTGACCGACACTCGTTATGGCTTCCGTAATCAACACAGTTACAACCATGCACTTATTTTTAAACAAACACACGTTTAAAGAAAGTTATAATGATTTGGACTGGGAAACAAAAGAAAAAGACACGCGGCACGCGACTACTTAAGTCCACAGGTATTTACTTATTAATAAACAATCACCTGATTGTTAGATCGAGTTGTAGTTGACAGGTAAACACGTGGTAAGGACAATACACTTAGTGAAGTCAGGTAGACAGACAGACTAGCGGTAGTTTACTTTTGTCGGACCGAAAACTGATTTGTCCGTTTAATATTTCTGTTGTTAAATTGAAAATGTCCGAAAACAAAAAATGTCTGACTGGCGATTTTTCACGTCGGTCAAAATAATTTTTTGTCGGACATGTCCGGCAAATATGACCGTTTCCGGACCCCTGCCTGAAACAATCATTGACATTTGGCAAGAGAACTGACAAACTTTCTCACACTAGAATCTGTCTATGGTTGGATTTGAAGCTAAGCGGTGAGAGGCACTTAGTACCATCTAGTTGATAAATGATTATCTGTTATTTTCAGATTTGCAGACATGTATCATGGTTTTACTTAAACAAATTTAGTTATTAGTTACACACCATTGGAACCAATAAAATAGTTGTTATCCCTATTCCAATTTCAATCAAGAATATTATGGTTAATTCCAGTAAAAGAGGGGACTGCAATTCAGGGGTTTCTAATTTAGCACACCGTACTGAAAATTATGTTACACAAAACTATAGTTCTAATGAACAAAAACTTACTGTTCACAAGAAAATTATTTGATTTCTTGTCAAAGTTTTCAGTAAATAACAAAGAAGTATCCAGTTCTGAACCATATATGTCAGCCACATTTATTTTTAACGAATACACGAAAGGAAAGTGACCTAAATTTCCAACAGTATATTTGGACTATACAGTTGGGATTTTTTTGTGAATATGCATTAAAAAAATGGTCATTACATGCAGATTTGAATTAGAATTGTTGATTATACATAAAATAGATCATTTGTTGACTCATTAATACATTCAGTTTTCCATAAGGTGTACTAACCTATATATATTTTATTTCTTTTACTTATTTTTCAGTCCATCATTCAAAGTCTTTGTGACTTAGAAGTTGCCATGGTAACAGGTGATTCAATTCCAGTGTTAGATCAGGTAAGTCCTTAACTATTTAATGCTTAAAAAAGTTTTCAACAAAATAATAAAGAACAGGTCTGATTTCATATTCTTTATAATCTATGAACCGCTTTGAGATTTATCTTAATTCAGGTCACCTCTCTTCAAATATACTGGTGTCAATTTTGACTACTTGTTTATGTGCTGGAATTCAACTTCCTCATCAATAGTGTTAGAATAAATATTTTTTTGTATTAAGTTGGTTGCATTTACATTATACATGTACCGGTATATACCGTTAAAAACATTTGTATAAGTAGATTATAGAAAATCAGATTGTTTTGTTTTTGGGTCTCGGATACATGGACACATGCTTTACACATCACATACAAATATTTGTATCCTTGAATTAAGACAATATTGAAATATTTATTGATTTATTTACAGATTGCGTATTCCTTGCCACCAGGTGATTACATGAGTCAGATAACGGCAGCATTACTAGATCACATGTGTAATCCTGACCACAGTTACGCCTCAATATTGCCGTGTGTTAGAACATTAGTTATGTTAACTGACCATGATTATGGATTTTATCACTTGAAAAGGTTAGTTAAATATTTTGCCAGCTAAACCATCAATTCATTGCCATCATTTGCTTTGTGGTAATTTGGTATTGTAAAGAGGTTTGGCACTTAATAGAACGAGGCTTATGAAATATAGAAAAAAATTGATTTTGGAACCTCAAAAAATAATATTATGGTAAGCCCTTAAAGGGAGGTTTTGCAAAACAAGGTTTTACTGTAATTAAAGTAATCTTGGCATAGAAGTAAAACACCTTTCTTAATTAAATTAAGATAAATGCAGTTTTACCACACTCATAAGAAAATATTTACCAAATTCTCGTCTTTCTCTTTTGTCTGCATAAAGTGTAAAAAAGGCTCAGGACATATCTCTGGTGCAAGCCTTGCCATCTAGTGTTGAAGTTTTTGGTTTAATATGTAGGTGTGGTATGCTGTCCTTTTGACAGTGTTTGTTTTCAAATTTATTCCTAAAACAAACTTTTTTATCTTTTTTAAATATATTTTTTTTAAGTAGATCAAGTTTATGATTGATATTGAAAATTAAAATAAATCGAGTTTTTGCCCTTTTACTCTACATAAAGTTAAATGAATGAGGAAGTCTTTGTTTACATTTTGATTTATTATTTTATAACTTGTTTACTTTTAGTGTGTTAGAACAAAAAACAACAGTTTTAGGTAGATTAATGGTACGGATAAACACAACATTTAGTAAGGACAGTTCTGATTGTTTGTCCACACTATCCACACTGTTAGAATTCTTACGACTTTTAGTGTCCGTAGAAGTTCCAGGAATGGAAGTTACAATATCAAGGACTTATACTTTATCATTAAAAGAATTACAGGAAGTGTTATCATGGAAACCTAGCATGGAAAATCATCCACTCTTGGACTTGGAAAAGTTACTTGAGGTAAAATTTTTAGGCTTTAACTTTTGACTCCAGGTTGATCATAGTGTGTGAAAGTTAGTTAGTTTGATTGCCAAAGATAATTTTCAAGACACCCTGGTTTCTTCCACCATCTGTGAATTGACTGCCTCTATATAAGTGAAAGAATCTTTGACTGTGGCATACAACACTATAATGCCATTCCAGGTTATCTCATTGGAAACATAACATGTTCTTAGTAAAAATAAACACATTGAAAGAGACAAATGTTGGATAGACACTTTGTTGAATAGAATATTTACATTGCAATAATAGATCATAATTGGTAACCAGGTTATATATAGTATTGTTGGGTTATCAAAAAGAATCTAGTTATGTTTTCAAATTTAGCTGTTGTTGTCTGTATGCAATAGACTACTGAAGAGCTCATACTCCTTTAGGAACATCAGTTAGATCCATGTCCAGGGTTTAAAGTTATCTGATGAACAGAATATGAAAATTATCAGTTGATTTTTGTTTTTGATGAATTGGATGTCCAGTCAGTGTACATTGTTTTTCTGGCAGCACTTGTTAAGTGAGTGAATTAGCCAAACAGGAAGCAACATACATAATTGAGATGATTTGTTATTATTTAATTAAAGGATTGTGCAAAAGAAGATGAAACATTAGACAGTTTATTGGAAAGTATGGTTAACTTAATGAAAACATTACGAGAGACTACAGAAAACCAAGAAAAACCAAGTAAGTCTTTGGTTTATGTGTATACTCAGGGAAGGAGATGAGAACTGAAATATATGTACAGTAGAAAAACCTTGATCCATTGCCAGTTTATGTTCAGCGAAATTTTGGCATTATAAAGGGGGTTGGCAATAAAAAAATAGATTTTGGGAGTTGAAATAGTGTGACGATATTTTAAAGCAAGGTAGCAAAGTTAATGAGGAGCATTAAAACCTTGTATATAAAAAGAAAATATTCTTTCCATGGTTTTGTGAAAGGTAAATACTTGTTACAACTACTATGTATGTATGAAATGCAATTCATAATTTAAGTTTTACACATGAAACAAAAGAATCAACACCCTTATAGTCTTAAGTGATGTTAGTCTCCTAGTGGATCATAAAAAAAATTTAAAAAATAATTAAGTTTAATTACTGATCAAACATGATGTATTATTTTGTATTTTAATTTTTTACCTCAAACTTTTCCATTGTAGTTATTTGTGAACCACCCTTACCTCCGACTAAATGTTTATCAGACTTATTTAGCAGTAGATCTGTGTATGTTATATCTAATATGGAAGATGAACATTTAAATGCTACATACTGGTTAGCTAATCCAGTACTTGATGAAGCGGACATTGAACCAGCATTAATCGCTGTAGATATGGAGGACATTTGTCGTAGATATATGCCAGATTTTAATCTTGAAGAAGAACTCAAAAAATCAAAACAGTCAACAGAGGAATTAAGCATGAAACCAAGAAGAATTAAACATGGGTTGGTATTATCTTACATATATATTTTTGTTCCTGTTGGAAGCGTCAGAGGGGTATGGACATTGATGTTTATCCGTTCAATTTCTCTGGTAATTCTTCATTCACTTAATTTGCCACTGCAAGTTATATATGGCTACACATATTTATCTTGTTAGATCAACTTGACAAAGTACAGAGATGTTATGTCATACTGCAATTGTCAGGAATTGTCAGTTTATGTTTTAATGTTATTGCTGACAATGTGTTAAAGGTTTTGTTGATAAACACATTTTTAAGGTTTTTTTTGTGTCCGAGATGTTCTGATGAAATACATGCATGTTGTTCTGTATTCACACTGCTGACAATCAATGTTAAAGGTGTCCAAAGATGTGCTGGTAAACTATATTGTTCTTTATTTTACATCAAATTATTGTGTAGGTATTGTCTTCATTAAATCTTCTTATACATGTATATAATTATTATTATATTTACTTGTTAATGGAGTGAAAATTGTTTTTGTATTGTGGGGATGTGTGTAACCCAGCAGGACAGTTTTAGAATGGCCACAATCAGAGATGTTCAGTGTAACATAAATACTACCCAGTAGTTACCCTTGCTCAGACACCAGGGTTCAACCCTTGGTCCCCCTTTTGTAAAGTAGAGTGTTCTGTTTTGCCTAAAATGTATGCAATGGTGAGACAGTAGTACTGTTTCTGAGCCTGTACATATTACAAACAATACCATGTAGATATGTCACTACACCAGGACACTCTGGGACTTGTAGCATGTATGAATCTTGTTTTGCAATTGCAAGTTTTAACTTTGTAGTTTTCAATCATAAAAGATAAAGTTTATCATCAAACTTGACTGAGTACATATAATTTAAAGTTATCTTTCTTATTTAGATTTATCATTTTACTATTTCAGTGATCGTAGAGCGTCTAAAGAAATCAACATCAATAGAGGTAGAGGATTTAGGAGACCTTTTGGTATGTAGCTTTTCATCTCTAATGAGCAAGCATGAAGTAGTAAAAATTATTTAAGGATGTATTATGATATTTCAGTATCATTGAAATCTCGTTTGAAAATAATTTCCAAAATATGTAATACTGATGGAAAATAGCAATGAATTTAACAATTATTATGATCCCATTAAACTGTGTGAAAAATTATTTACTTGTGACTTGTAGTTTTGGGGTATTGTCATTTTCCAGTTCTATAACTGAAAAAGTCCCATGACATCAGCCAAAGAATGGAGAAAATTGGGAGGTGTACAAAATTGTCCTTACAAATTCAATGCACATTTCATATTTACTTTATAAGTTATAGTCTATTACACATATCTCTTGATTTTTATACTTGGTTGAGGGAACGTTATAATGTTAAGTAACACTTGAAAATCACATTTTCGGTATTAGATTACCATTAGTCACAGTATTCAAGTTTATTTTCTGTTGTCTGCCACATCTACTTTGAAAGATCGACATAATTATAATGTTTTACTAGATCTGTATCTTGTATCATATTTCTGTTATCCATTGGGATTATTTTATTTTAAGTTGCCCCTATGAGAGGTCGAGGTATAGCCAGAGGTATGATGAATAATGCTAACAGATCAGACAATTTCCGCTCCCGACCACCAAATACGAGTCGACCACCATCTATGCATGTTGATGACTTCATGAAACTAGAGAAGGGACAGAATGACCAGCAGGAATCACAAATACCTACGACTTCTACGATGATCAGGAGAAGTGATAAAGTAAGAAAAAATGGCCATTGAATTATTATACTTAATAGGGTTTTAACATCTCTATACACTTTTTCGGATAACATTTTCCGGAAAAAGTGGCATTTGACTTAACTTTAGTGCTTTGTTTGTGAATTGCTATGGTTTCATTTTTAGTAACAAATTGAAAATTTCTTGACCGAAAATATCATTTGAACTTCTTTTGAGTGTTAATTCATGCACATTATTTCTGATATTTTACTGTGGTGGGGATCCAATCAGAATTCTGTTTACAAATGTTTGTATTAGGATATCATTAGTAGTGTAATAGATTTTTTTGAAGTGACCATGAAAATCATCAATATTAATATGTGAAGGAAATATTTCTTCTTATAGAGCTTTATTCAATATATATTTGTATATTCTTGTTTTTAACAGGATATGGATAGGGGTAGAGGAAGAGGTCGAGGGTTTGACAGAGGTCGGGGTTTTGGTGGTAGAGGGCGCTTCTTTACTCCACCAGGAAATTATAACAGAAGGGACACAGGTAAATGTTTCTTTATTTTCTGCTTTTTTTGAAAATGTCCAAAAATTAAAAGAAAAATGTCTGATTGGTGATTTTTCACGTCTGTCAAAATAAAAATAAACAAAAAAAATTTTGTTGGACATGTACAGCAAATATGACCATTTCCTGGTCCCTGCTTATAAGAAAGAAGCACTAGATTAAAGTGACAGAATAAGTATCAGTAATTTTGACAGCACACGCAGATTAGACAACACTGACAGAATGACAGAATAAGTATCAGTAATTTTGACAGCACACACAGATTAGACAACACTGACAGAATGACAGAATAAGTATCAGTAATTTTGACAGCACACACAGATTAGACAACACTTTTAATTATGTTCATTAAGTTAACCTGTCTAAAAGCAGACAGAGATCTTGGTGGCCAAATGAACTAAGGCATTGATCAGAGTGTTTCTTAATGCCAAGGTTTAAGTTCCACTTGGACAGATCATAGTGTGATAAAGTTTATCAGTCTGATTTCTGTATGTCACTAGAATTCTCTTGGAACTATAGTTTCTTTGTCTGTTTGAGAACTGACCACCATGATGGAAGAGAAAGAAACTTGACTGAGGCTTAAAACACTGTTATTCCACTCTACTTTAATTAAACAAAAACATTTTGTCCATAAAGTGTTTAATTTATACAGGTTCCACTGTCAATGATAGGAATATACATGTAAATATTTTGATATTAAAATTGTTATAGTAAATATTTAACATATTTAATATATTCACCATGCTTTTGTAAAACAATGAACATTGTAATTCTCTTACCAGTGTTTGAAATAACAGCCGGTCCCACAGTCCTAGACTGGTAACTTTTGGGAAGGACTGGTTACTTTTTCAATAGTCTCCTATATACCACAATAGAAAATGTTGAACTGGTTGAAAATTTTGATTTATTTCTAACACTGTTCTTACTGATTATATGAATAGTTTATTAATGAAATACACATATTTTTAATTAATATATTGAATTATTATACAGGTGGTAGAGGTGGTATGAATAACTATAGTAGACCAAAGTTTGAAAGTCCACATCCATTTGGAAGGGGAGGAGGAGGAGGGTAAATATCATTTAAATAAATAATGAATTAAAAAGGCTCTTGACAAATGTTTGATAGACTAGAAACATACATCAAGATCCTAAATTGGTAAAAAGCTCACCATTTCAGGTGTTATTGGTATAAACATGGTTGTTTCTTTATTTTTGTGAAGTTGAAAAAAATTGTGAAAATTTTCCCTCATGAAAATTTATTCATTTGCATTGGCTACATCAAGAATGGGCAAAATAGTTAAAATTATCCCTTCTTGCAAAATGCAAACAATAGGATTTCTCATAAAATTTCCATTAGCAAAATGAACCATGCTTACCGTACACTATTTTGTCACTTTGTCCATGGAGACGTTTCATTGTAGACATCACCTAACTGTGGAAGTTAAGTAAATTAGAGATAAAATAAGTATATACATGTATGTCTTAACACCTTTGTTTAATAAACTGGCAGCAAGACAGAAACACAAAAATATGGACTTGTTCTATGAAAGTTAAATTTCCTTAAGTTTGTGCATATTTCCTCTTGCAAGTAATTGGTCATCTCACTGATGTAATGTTTGCTTGGTGTTAATCTGAATGCCACATAAAGGTCCGTGTATTTCCTTATTAGTCTTTAGCTTTTTGCATAGATAAAATTTTTACCTAAAGAGAACATCGTGCCCACTTGAAATTTACCCTCGAAAAAACATTTAAGAACCCAAATCTGTACTGAACATACTGAATACAATTGATATATACATTTTGATGTAACTATGAGTGTTTATTACTGACACTATCTATATATTATATATAATTAGACCTAGTTCAGATGACAGGAGAGGAGGGAGAGATTTTCATTTTTCACCTCGAGGTAGCAGAGGGTACTGGCCAAGAGGAAAAGAAGATAGGTGAGTGACCAACACAACATTTTTAGCTCACCTGACCGAAGGTCATGTGAGCTTATGGCATAGCGCAGCGTGTGTTTGTGCGTGTGTGCGTGTGTGCGTCGTTAACACCTATTTTCGACTTCTCCTCTGAAACTACTGGACAGTTTTTAATGAAACTTTGTCAGAAGTATATATGGGCCGGTGCAATTCAGATTTGTTCGTGGCGTTGCCATGGCTACCATAACTAGGTCAAGGTGACCTAGGGGTGCAAAAATCTTAAAAAATCTTCTTCTCCGAAAGTACTGATTGGAGAAAAAATCTGATGTGATATTTGGCTTCTCTAGGGTCTTAAGCCTATAGTTTGTTCATTTTATGAAATTCGGATAAAAAATAGGTTACGCGTTTTTGCGTTTAATTTTGAAAAAATCGTAAAATAGCTTCAAATTGTTATAACTTGACTATTTGACCAGATAATGACATGGGGTTTTCAGTTTTGACATCTTCTTGTTAGTATCTTCAAAATGAGGTCAAGGTCAATTGTGAAGGTCGTGACCTAATTTATTTTACCTCTGATTATGATTATTATCTCGAAAACTATAAACTTTTTGTATAGGCATGTATATTAGAATGTTGTAGGTATTGATACAACGATCATTTTGATGTATAGAAAAAGGTCATGGGTTCAAAGGTCAAGGTCACAGATGCAAAACAATACCGAAATTGTTAATTATCTCGAAAACTATAAACTTT
The DNA here is from genome assembly GCA_021292105.1 of Anadara kagoshimensis. Lineage (NCBI taxonomy): Eukaryota > Metazoa > Mollusca > Bivalvia > Arcoida > Arcidae > Anadara > Anadara kagoshimensis. Next base: position 53,558,477 of record CM037875.1, on the reverse strand, counting down.
TTGTATAGGCATGTATATTAGAATGTTGTAGGTATTGATACATCCATCATTTTGATATATAGAAAAAGGTCATGGGTTCGAAGGTCAAGGTCACAGATGCGAAACAATACCGAAATGGTTAATTATCTCGAAAACTATAAACATTTTGTATAGGCATGTAAATTAAAATGTTGTATGTATTGATACAACAATCATTTTGATGTATAGAAAAAGGTCATGGGTTTAAAGGTCAAGGTCACAGATGCGAAACAATACCAAAATGGTTTATTATCTCGAAAACTATAAACATTTTGTATAGGCATGTATATTAGAATGTTGTAGGTATTGATACAACGATCATTTTGATGCATAGAAAAAGGTCATGGGTTCAAAGGTCAAGGTCACAGATGTGAAACAATACTGAAATTGTTAATTATCTCGAAAACTATAAACTTTTTGTATAGGCATGTATATTAGAATGTTGTAGGTATTGCTACAACGATCATTTTGATGTATAGAAAAAGGTCATGGGTTCAAAGGTCAAGGTCACAGATGTGAAACAATACTGAAATGGTTAATTATCTCGAAAACTATAAACTTTTTGTATAGGCATGTATATTAGAATGTTGTAGGTATTGATACAATAATCATTTTGATGTATAGAAAAAAGTCATGGGTTCAAAGGTCAAGGTCACAGATGCGAAACAATACTGAAATGGTTAATTATCTCGAAAACTATAAACATTTTGTATAGGCATGTATATTAGAATGTTGTAGGTATAGATACAACAATCATTCTGATGTATAGAAAAAGGTCATGGGTTCAAAGGTCAAGGTCACAGATGCAAAACAATACTGAAATGGTTAATTATCTTGAAAACTATAAACTTTTTGTATAGGCATGTATATTAGAATGTTGTAGATACAGATACAACAATCATTTTGATGTATAGAAAAAGGTTATGGATTTAAAGGTCAAGGTCACATATGCGAAACAATACCGAAATGTTTAATTATCTCAAAAACTATAAACTTTTTGTATAGGCATGTATATTAGAATGTTGTAGGTATTGATACAACGCTCATTTTGATATAAAGAAAAAGGTCATGGGTTCAAATGTCAAGGTCACAGATGTGAAACAATACTGAAATGGTTAATTATCTTGAAAACTATAAACTTTTTGTATAGGCATGTATACTAGAATGTTGTAGGTATTGATACAACGGTTATCATGATGTAAAGACAAAAGTCATTGCGGTTTAGTATTTATGTTTTCTATAAATCTATCAGCTAGCCATTAGTTATCAGGTGAGCGTATCAGGCCCATGGGCCTCTTGTTGTTTCTATCAGCATGTTTATTAAGTCGCTGTTCTTACATGTTTTGTTATTTAAACTGAAAGCTTTCAGATTTTGGACTATTTCCTTCTCTAAGTGAATTTGTTAAGTCAAATTGAAAAGCTGTAGGTACATGTAGTATGATGTCATCTTTTTTTATTTCAATTTTTATTGATCTGTATTTATTACAAATGAGATTAATAAAATCTACTGTCAGCTTTTGTACAAGATTGAATATAAGATGTTATATATTTTGTCCAGAGCAAGTGGTCAATTCTATTTCTCTCATACTCCTGGCATAAACTTGAACATCAGCACCAATACCAAAGATGTGGGAAATTTGTTTTGGTGGCTTTGTATGCATCAGCACCAATATTAATGATCTGGTGAAGTTTTTGTTTTGGTGGTGTAGATCTGCAAGCATTTTGTATATTTGTGTATTTGTTTACTTTTTATAAATATTTTGATTAACTATTTTTCAGATTCATGGGTAGAGGTTTCCGTGGACGTCGTGATGATGGAGATAGAGGGAGACATATTAGATCCTTCACAAAATAAGTGTGTTCATTTTTACGTGCTTTTAAAAACAGTGCAATCAAAAAGTATAGATCTTGAACATTCATAACACAAATATTAGTGACATCATCAAGACTTGTGTAGAAACTAAGATGTTGGTACACTGAGGATGAAGTGATTGTTAAGACTTTCACAGATATCAGTGACACCATCAAAACATTTGTTGATCCTAAGTTGCAGGCACAACATGGATGAAGTGTTGGTTATACTTTCAGATATAACCGAGAATTTTGAAATATTTCTTGAAAAATTAAAATTTATTTTCATGACTACACATTCAAATTTTGTATGCAATTAGGTCACAGATCAAAATTGAAAACAAATCCAGTTGGAAGTCTGTTAGTCCATTTTTCTGTTAATATTGTCTGGATTACATCTGGTCACAGTATTTAAATAAAATCAACTTACATAATTTTGAAATTTTGCATGATCAGATTCTTAAAGAAAGCTCTGAAATTATTGTAAAAATTAATTATGAAATATAAATTGTTTGTACATGTATTCATGTTACCATGGTGAATTACTATGGTGACATATAATCTGTTGTCATGATATTGTTGTTACTATTGTAACAGTTAAATTGTTGTCATTTTATACATATTTTCATACTTGTCATAAACATTTCAACAAAAATTATTGTTTTTTGTCATCATTTTAATGTAACAGAAGCATACTCTGGTTTACTCCTCCATTCCCAGAACTGATTGTCTCGATATAAGTGAAAGAATTTGTGGTGTAAGACACCATTACTCCACTCCCCTAGTAAAGGAGGGAATCATTTAAAAAAAGTTGGAAGCTTTGTATTTGTTTCCTTGTCATTTTCTGTTGATTCCAATATGTCATCTGAAGTATTGGGTGGCATAATATATATGGAAATTGAAGTAGATGTGCACCTCCTATTCAAAAATTTGATCTGATGGATTTTTGGGAGCGGGGGGTATTTTTTGTGAGCTTGTGGCTCACAGTTTTTCTAGTTTTGGTATGGAATCGCTGGCAAATAGTCACCCTATACCATTATTTTTCATTCAATTCTAAAGTGCGTGAGGAGATTGCAGCTGTCCAATTGCTGGCTTACGATCATAACACATCTTTCTGCCTAAGCTTGAATTCCACTTGGACAGATCCTTGACTATGGCATAGAACACCATTTCTCCACTTCAATCACAGAAAACAAAACTTAGACATATACTTCAAAAGTCTGTTTATTTTATTTTTGTGTAGTTAAAATAAATTCATACATCAAATAAAAAATACATGTACATGAAGAAGCATATAAAATAAATGTTAAAATAAAGTGTACATACATGTTTATTACTTAAGATAATACTTTGTGTATAAAATATTAAAGCAGTTTGATATGGCTCTGTGTGTGTTAGTGCTGCCTCTGATAAGTATTCATGATTGAATAGTTCCACAAATGATTTATGTATGTTTTGATTACCGCTGAGAACATGTATGATGTTTTTCTTTTGTTGGGGACTAAAATATGTTTTCATTGCAGGGGAAGCTCTGGTTCCAAATGGTGTGTGTGACCAGTTATATTGTCAGAAGTAAAATGTTTGCCAGTTTGTATATTCTGATGCCAAAATTCTCCCATTAATGTATATCATATACATTTAAATTCACACAATTCCAAATTATCAAAATAATCTCCAGAGGCCAAATTTTGGCACCAATCTTTGAAAAAGGCCATTTATGAACCCCAGGGCTAACCCTGAAGTTTGCTTTAAAGAATATTAACTGGTATAATTCAGTAAACCTTTACATGGCGTGTTTCTCCGAATGCCTACTGGCATAAAACAACACTTGTAACAGTTTATCAAAATATATTGTTCACTAAGCTGTTACAATCATTTGTTCTGTGGAATTATTACATGTGATAAAAAATAAATGTTAACAATTTTAAAAAAAAAATCATTGTCATGGCACACAACATTGAATCAATGAATTATTTTTACAAAATCACAAAAATGAATGCTTGTATACAGTTAATGGCTTATTTCTTAATAAACATAGCCCTCAAGAAACAAAAATTCAGAGTTTTGCCTGAATATATCTGAACTCTTTATGAATTTTTCTTACACACCAAAAATTAGTCTAAATTATTTTGAACAGTTTTCTGAATTTTCTGAATTTTGTCTGAAAATTTTGAATTCATACTGAAAATGTAAAAACGTCCAAAATTCAGGTAAAATTTAGAAAAAATCAGATATTTTCAGAAGTATCTAGCCAAAATTCAGACTACATTTTTCACCCTATAAGTTTTAACATTGTCATCATACCAACACAACTCTGTTGGACAATGTTCCAACATATTTACAAAACATGTAAAAATTGTTTGTCTTGTCAATGAAACACATAAAACACATGAATTTACACATCACCTAAGAAACCAGTTCCAGTTATCATCTAAAACTCTGGAGTAATGGGTACAAAACACCCATCATGTCCACTCACAGCTGTGAACTAAAGCATGTCCTTTATCATATGTATACTGCCAGACACCAACAAGGATACACATCCATACAAGTTTCCCGTCTTTGCATTTCTATACAGGTGTATCCAATGAGGTTGAAATTCTCCAGTCCCATTACAGGTATCTCAAACAAGGAGTCCCAATGCTGGTACAGATTATATTGGTTGAAAATATCCATCTTCACTAAGATACAAATTATATAATAGTATGTAAATAATTTTACATGTCACCTCATGAGTAAAACAATTATTATATTTGTATATGAAGTAGTCAGTGCAGTATTATTACCGGTATAATTAAAAGTTTGAATGCCCAAAATAATTTCACAATTCACAATCATTTAGGTGAGTAAATCTGAAAGAGAAAAAATATATCAATATTAGTTTGAAATAATACAAATTTAAGTAAAGTACTGGCACTATACACACTATTTTGTTTGTGGCAAATTCAACATGGGGCTTCAGTGACCTGAAGTACCAGCTGGTGGATAACAGTGCCTCTCACTGCCCAAATTTGAATCCCATGGGGCAGAGTGAGGAAATTTGTAATTTCACTTGCAAGAAGGTTGGTGATTTTGTCACAGTACTCCTGGTTCCTTTTACCATCTCAGTGCTGATAACTTCAACATTAGTTAAAGAGTCTTGACTGGGATGTAAAACACAATTACTCTACTTCTTTTATTATCAACTTTATCTCAATTTTTAATTCCAATATAAAATTTTTGTATTAAATTATTTGAATGATTGGGAATAAAAAGGCTATACATTGTTCTATTAACAATTATTCCTGCCAAAAGCAAAGGTCAATACATGTAGATATATGGTCCATACATGTGTTTTGTCAGGCAATTGTATTTCAAATTGGCAGAGAGCTACATTAGCTGTTTTTATGGTTTCCTTGCATTGTGTTGCATTCTTGGTTGCATTTGCTGTTCCCAAGTCTCTGTTTTTCAGATACAAATTTCTCTTTCTCTGTTGTTATTATTACATAGCTGTCATGGACAATTTCATGGTTTATAATATTAATATTTGGATTATCATATCACTATGAGTATGAGTTTTTTGTGTACTAGTATCATATTAAAACACCAATAATATATTTGACTATTATTGACCTGTAAATGTTGTAATATAGAATATACCAGTCTTTTATTCCACTAAATATGACATAGATAATATATTAAATACAAGCTTTTGTTCTAAGTATTTAGACCTTAAAATTTAAATTGTCTATCTGTACATCAGCTGATAAAGATTTAAGTACAAATATATAAATACATATGCAATATTACACATAATACTATCTGTGTTTGGTTATGATAGCTCTTTTACAAATTAATATTTTTTATTCAAAAAAAACTAAAGAGAAGATAGGTTATTGGATACAACACTTGTTATTTTTCATGTAAACATAATAAATAATTAGAGCTTAAAATAGGAATTCTATATTTACCCATCAGCTGATCTAGGGATTTTTAAGTACAGATATAGTTATAGGATAAGCAATTGTTGTTAGGGGTTTTGCGTCTTTGAATTCATTTGTTTATAAGGCAAAGTAAACAAGATATCGCTAGGAATAACTATTATTTATAAACAACTAAATAAATAAGTATTTATGTTCCATTGACAAACCAACATGCAACCTTGTTAGTAATGAAAATATTGTTTTGTAATTGTGTTAGTTAAAAAGCACACAACTACACCATGTGCAAATCTATTATGATTTATGAAACCCAATACCAGAAATCATAAAAAAACAGTTCCAACATTTGCTGCTGATCACCTGGCTTCTTTTTGTTACAATATAGTTTGTATATATAGTCAATAATCAGAGAACTGGACAATTGATACTATCTAGTCTTATTGGAGATGTCAGTCATAACAAGGGTTTCAATGAAGCACTTGCATTTTGCCAAAGGTAACTATATGTCTTTGTATTGCCTTGTTTGTTTTGGTCGTTTCTATCATTGACATATTCTTGGTTGTATTGGTGCTATTCCATTAAGAACATTGGAGGTTGACGTCGGTAGATGGTATTTCCGAAACACAGGTCTCGCCCGATGGAAGTTCGCATTTGGCTTAATGTTTCAGTTTTCACATTTGAATCTGCTCTTGTGATTGTGATTTTGATGGAGATCAATATATTTGTGTTTGATTATAAAACTTTTCAATCGCAATGGGATATGTATCACGTATGATGCCCTATTTTTGTTTAAACCCGAGAGAAAACATGCAATTGCTAAAACTAAAAGCCTAAACAAACATGCAGTTACCATAGAGATGTTGAAAAACCAAACCAAAGCTATGTTGCACTCTAATCGTGATTCCACACCAGCCAAAACGTAACACCTGAAAAATAACAGACCTTTGTATTTGTTAAGAATTATTCAAACTGTGACGTCACCTTTCCACGATAGCCATAACTGGTTGATATAAGTTTTGGTGGTTCCTCCATGGTACCGTATGGTCTCTGACTTCCACGTAGTAGCTCCATCAGTTCCTTCTTCTCCAGTTCTAACCTTTCTATATCCTGTCGCCTCTCCATTTCAATGTCCATCATATATTTCACTTTTTGGGATAAAACCGCCATTTCTGACTTTAAGCTGTCTATCTGAGCTTGCATGGTTGCTTCTTTCTGAACCATGTGACATCTTTGCATGTTCAATCTCATTTCCATTTCGCGGTTTTTCTCATCTGTCTTCAGGAACATTTCTGATCGTAGAATGTCTAATGCTGTCTTAATTCGGTAATGCAGTTGTGACGCTTGTCGTCTGCTGTCTCCATCAACATTCCACAACCTTTAACGCATTCTTTAGCATGGAACTTACAGATCTTCAAATGGTCTGACAGATCTTTCCTGGCCAAAGATAGAGAACATTTTTCATTTGGACACCTAACGGTTCCTACAGGACAGTCCGACTCATGTCTTCCGATGAGTTCCAGATCCCCGGCATAGGTACAACCAAGATTCTGGTTGATACATCTGATCTGTAGCTTGGATAAATCATTTCTCATGTATCTGAATAATGGTTTCAGCTGAGAGACTGATAGGCTGTGTCTGTCTTCTGGACATCGTGTCTCTTGTACAAGCCAGCCTTCAATACAAAGACGGCAGTAAGCATGCTCACACGGAGCTTGTACGGGGTCCTCTAGGACATCTCGACATATACAGCAGAGTAACCCGTCATTAACTGGACCAACAAACCTCTCTAGATCGTAACCCATTGTAGATAAGATTAGTCCTCTTTTAGTTCTACAAAAAAGAAAAAAGTTATTTGAAATACATACTTATTAGTTTCATGTTTCCAATTTTGATTACACACGTGACGGATGAAACTAGCTAAACAGGAGGTGCTTACCCTTCTGGAGCACGCGGCCTCACCTCCCTGGTGCAGGTTCGCGCGTTTGGCCAGCTTCTAAGTTTTGTTTACTATGCTTTTGGATTTTTGTTTTTTATTAACAATGCATGGTATTCGTGTTATTTGTTGCACATGGTCTTGGACATTACTGGACATCAAGTTTTCCAATCCTTATTCAAAGTAGAAAAGTTTATATTAAGCAATTTCAATATAATATTTTTTGCTTTCGTTTTCTTAATTTTGTATGTTTGTTTTGTGTGTTTGGTACCTCTTGCTACAAGGCTACTATTAAGTATTATTCAAATACGTTTACTTCATATTTGATAAAGGCGTTCAGTATTGGTTTGGATAATAATTGTATTGTGATATCATTGCTCCAAAAGCCGTCAAACAGAATAACGTTGTCATAGTTAATTTGTTCCTGTAATTTCTAATTATCAACATAGAGATATTGCATGTGCTTGACGTACCAGAACCAAATGTTATTCAAATAGATTACCATCTCCTGCGTGATGTGATGTTGGTGCCGAGAGCATATGTCAATGTACTTATACTAATAATAAATTTTCTGTGCATTAATCTTTATATTAAAATAAAAATAACCCAAATGAATTGAGAAATCGGTACTTAAAGTAACCAATAACAACATAAAAGACGAACGAAACGAGATGATGATAGAATTGGATATGACATTGCTATCCGAAATTGTGGTTTTGTATAGCCCTTCTTTTCAAACCCTTTGCATCCTAAAAACACACGAACAGGCCTATACTTGTAGATTGTTGCAGTTCTGACTATTGCAAATTGTATTTTCAGATACGATGGGATTTGTCGGGGAACAACATGGTCCATCATCATGTTTGGGCAAGACTTTTATTTCCAACGGATATTGAATCGTATAAGTTGGCATTGTAAAAATACAAGGTTTTGCGACGTGTGTTTCCATAACACTATGATCTTTGTCCGGTATAAACCACGTGGTAAAGTGAAAAACCCACTAAAAAGCATAATGCTGAATTCATTTTATAAACTTAATGTAATCTTTACGAATTTGTAAAGAATTTTTATCCTTACTATCAAACGTTTGTCAAAAAAACTTATTTCTTGATGGACATTTTATGTTTCAAAGCAAAATCAACTATCTCCTAATGTGTTATAGTTGACAATTCTCCCATGAAATAAATATAGCACGACCTTTTCAACTTTAAGAAATTAAATTTGGGAGAATCAGTAATATCGAACATTTGTCAAAAAGAGATATTTTCTATTCCATATTACAACAAAAATACCAAAATAACTATAAAATTAATAAATCATTCAATTAAACTTTCCGACAGACGACATACATGTAAAAAGTTATGAACCTTTCGAGGCGGGTGATAAGATTTAATTTTGGGTTACTGATAGGGTTATTAAAGTTGAAGTATATTGTGAAAAGAAATTATTAACTTGAATGTATATATCTGTTCATATGAAGCGTGAAATCGGAAGGACAAATATATACTTGTGTACATAATAAATAAATATTTGTTAATTTATTTATCGAATTTTATCAATTATAGCGTGATATTGAAAGTCGACTTTTTTACTTTATTTTTTATTCTATTATTTGTTAAGGTTATAATTTAGATTTTTCTCCAGTTAGAGTGCATATTGGAGGCTTTTATTGAAATGTTTCAATGTATACAATAAAATAATAACATAGTAACATCATTTTCCACTAACATATACCTGCAACTCAAACATACCTGTCCGTGTCTAATAATAATTCCAGAAGCAAAGTTAAAACATTGAAAACTGACAAATTAGTAAAACACGCGTACTTCCACCAGGTAAGTGATACCGGGTGCTCCGGAATGGTAAGCACCTAGCAAGCTTCCCCACCACGTGCAAAATCAAAATTAAGAATGAATTAAAAGTTAAAGATATCACAAAGGATGAAGAACAATTGGGATGACATGTACCATTCAATGAAGCTTTTGTCAATACAAGTCATACTGGGTGTCAGATGGTTCGAAGCCGGTACAAAGGCCAATGTTTTACATCACCAGCAGTCTCAGTATGAGTCTACCCTTATCCGATGTGACTTTTGTCATACAACTTGCACTGGTACATGTTACCTAACTTTTTAGTTTTGTTTGCAAATTTAGGTAACCGGTTACGTATCCTTCCGGAACACCCGGTCTCACTTCACTGGAGGAAATCCACTTGTTTAATTAAATTTGCCCGTTTTAAACCAAAGTGATTACTTTGCTTTTGGATTGTGATTTGAACATGAATGGGATTGTTTGTTTTTAATTGAATAGTTTTAAACATATTTAAACAATTTCTTAAAAATAAATTAAATGTTTACTACCTACCCGCCTTAGCCCTGTAGTAATTTGCAATAACTAAATATTATCATCCAAAATATTTATCATAAATATCCAATATTTTGTTTATCTATAGACATTTTCAATTTAAACACTGAGATAATATCTGGTGTATTACCGCTAAACAAATTTATAATATATATACCATAAGTATAGGTAAACAACATTGACCTGTTTGCTTGACCTTTGATTTGCATATGTATCATGGACGAGTTCATTTATGCATAGGCAACATAAGTGTTTATGTTTACATAATGGGAAGTACTAGTTGTGTATGTATCCTGCAAATCCTAACACTCCCTATGTATCGGGTGGATCCTCCTATATAAATATTCGTAACGAAAGGTCAAGCGGACAGGATCAATGTTGTTTGCCTATATTTTTGCATGTTTATAACTTATATCCAATACACATACCATTATACCCAACATAAAATTCAAATTACTGTCAAAAATTGGCACCCTATCAATCTGTAATGACCGATACATAGATATTGTGATTTTTTTATTAGAAGGTTACAGTGTCAAATTTTGACAAAGGTTTGTTGTACACACCTATTGTTTTGTAATTGGTTTAGATGTTTTTTCTTTATGGTAGTGTATTTCAAAAATGAACTCAATTACTTCATACACGCTAAAACGTCTATTTTGAATGCCAGCGCCTTAAATCCATTACACTATATATAAAATGTCATCTTTCTTGTTTTGATGTTTAAAAGTATCAAAGTCTCTTCCTTTTTATATGGGAAGGTTTTGTTGTTCGTGTAATTTGACACGATTTGCTGTGTAATGCCGACATTCACTTTTCTAGCTTTTGTTACAGTTTGGGTTTTAAAAGGATGGTTTATAAATGACCTTTCTTCAAAGTGTTTCTTTGGAAAACCACAACTAGCTGTAGTTTCTTCAAAACCACTTTTATCAGTATAAAACATAACAAAGAACAACATTCCTCCAGAAACGACACGGTTTAATAAAAAAAGACGGTGGTTTTTTTCTGTCAATCTACCCTCTCCCTTAATTTTACAAATTTACGATGACCTTGTTTTCAAAGATGTCATAAAATTTCCAATGACAAAAAGTCAAATCTATTCCCAAGTTCCAGTAAATATGAATACAATGAGACGAACTCAGCTTAGGACGTGAGGAGACTTGTACAACCTTCAATGTTAGTAGCCTCTTTTCTTGCACACTGATGGTGATAGAGTGAATAAATAGCGAGCTAAGATGGTTCCAGATTATGGTGACACAGCAATCCGACATCTTGCACTACATTTGCACAACATCATCATATTTTACCATCATTATTATTGCACAAGTTCTTATTGTAATCACCAATGCGAAACCGGATCCGTTTATCTGTAAGGGGTATAATGAATGTTTTATGATGATACAAGATACTTTAATTTCAATATTAGAATTTCATAATTGAACGTTGTTTTCCCATGAGAGTTTTAAATGATTTAAACTACAAATCATCGAGATTATGACGACCTTGGATAGGTGCTAGCGCTTTGTTGTCACTTGAGAGATATGATCAAATATTCATGAAATTTTTACAACGCCAAGAAGAAAAACAAAAGCTTTAATATAAAATACATGTACTACTGTAAGAGCGAATTGTCTCCACCAGAGGATTCTTCCTAAAAGGAATTTAAAATCCCTTAGTATTTCCAATGGAATAGACACGATAAATATAAAGATTCCAAATGGAAAGCTGTATAAGTCATTTATTTCAATGTTTTCATTTAACGAAAATTTTGCACAAGGAGAAACTACCACGTGGTTTCTGCTATAGGTTTTTACCTGTTTTCATTTACCGAAAATGTACCAGGAGAAAATTAAGGCTTGCACTATCACGTGGTTATTGTTGCAGCATTTTACCTACCTGTCAAATCACTTTATATTCTGTTTGTATAGATCTACGTTACAACTATTAATTATAGAATCAAACTTCAATATATACTTACCTTACAGGTAAAATCCTTGATTAAACAGAACACTTAACCTTCATCCAACAATTATTATATAAATACAAGGAAATTAGAACCATTGGCTTTTATCATACTTTATCGACATTTAATTTGTCATAAAACATTATTTCTTATTGGACTGTCTATTAGTTGCTATGGAAACACACAGAAAAAACTATCTTTAGACATTGAAAATAAAAAAATCAATGTCTTAAAGGTGTTCTTATCACTGTTAATTCATTAATGATCAGGTTGACATAAATGTTTGATGTAATTAGAACCCATTAATGTTTTCTCACAGGTCCAATATCTGAAGCTATCAAACTGTGTTTCTTGTGAAGTAAGGCCTATATACAGTCTTTTTGTCTTCGGGTAGGATGCTGGTTTTTTTTTTACATTACAATCAACAAAAGTATATTAACCTTAATATAGTTCGTACATCTACCGACAGAAAAATCAATATACTACTAATTGCGTTTCAATTTTTTATTACCCCGGTGTTTTGTTTTTGTTTTGGTCGGTTATTGCTCCGACATAACACAAAGTCTCGCGTTACAGGTGTTTATATGGAGGTGTAAGGAAGAACACCTACAGTGTTGAGTATTTTATGAACTTTATTATTTAGTTGATTAGACTTAGTGTGCGTTCGTTGTACTATGAACATATACAATTCTAACTTTACTACCAAGTAACGGCATAAAGGTGTTACTGAGAGGGAAAGTATGTCGTTTCTAGTGATTTCAAAATCACCTAGTAGTTTAGTTCTGCCACTTGTGTAGCTGGTATAAAGCCTTATATATGTATACAGCTTAAAAACCTCGACCACATTTTTTTCCGAAAAAAATTCCAAGTTGCCTAATTACAACCAGACTGATATTTGAGTCTTTTTGGACAAAGAACGTTACTAGACCTAGGTCATTACAACGTATTCATTAACTGTTGGTTCATACGGATTAGACTGTAAACATTCCTATGTGCGCGTTTTATATAGAGTCCAATTTCACTTTTCTAAAAGAATCCTTTCTTTAAGTGTAACCGTTTATGTTACTTTTATTTGTGAATCTACTAATTTTGTTTTCAGCGAATCCTTGAACAAATGAAAATGAATATTGATGATTTAAATTAATTATCAATATCTCGAGTGAATGCCTCACCCCCAACAGGAGAGAGAGAGCACAAACAAAATGACACAAATGATTCAGTGAAAAACAATGCATGGGTGTATTTATTAGCTGAATAAAAACAGTGCTAGCAAGGTAATACAAACAAGTTTTAATTGTAAAGGAATGACGAATGAAAAAATAATTTAGTTGCAATATCTTTATTTACAGTTGGAAATTATTCAAATTAAGATTTTCAACAGGTTAGGAAAAGTTACTAACAATTTTTAAACTAATCGGTTCAATTTGGTATAAGTGAGAAATTACGTGTCGTGCCATCTCCGAGAAACGCTCTATACACAAAAAAATCAATGGGAGCATAAACCAGTTAACAACTTTACATAGCGATTATTAGATAAACATTTCCAATAAAACTGAGGTGTTTTAAGATGCGCTACATTTAGTGATAGTTCTGTTAAATGTACACGTTTACCATTTAATTTTATGAAAACCATTTTGTATACACCCAGATCCGTTGCTTTCTGTCTAGGTATTTTAACATCGTTGACGATCTGTACCTGTATGATCATGACCGTCCGGGAGTACCACGCATCCAAAAACTAAATATAACAATAACGTGTGAAGTACATCATACACAGGACCCAAAACAGAGAATGAGACAGTTTCAAAGTAAAATTGTTATCAGCTCGATATAAAATAAAATTTTGTGTTCAACTTACCTTTTGGCAAGTACGTACTAAGTCCATAATAAGGTGTAATAAACTGTGCTTGTAAGCGTTGCACTTAAATGTTTTAAAATCCGCCGTCTTGCTAACAAACCATAAGGATTTTACGTTTAATGTAGAACCTTTTTAATATTGTCTTTGACCCAATTCATATAAATTGTCTAAATTGAGGACGACTGATATTTAAAAATCTCTGTATAAATAGGTTGTATTGTTCATGCTGTATACCTGTAGACAATAAGATGATCGTGTTGTGTATTGGCAGTAACAGATAGGTTTTGTAGAGATATAGGTAAACAACATTGACCTGTCCGCATGACCTTTGACTATTTACTACGGACGAATGCAGTGATGTATAGGGAACGCAAATACACAACAGAAGATTTACAGAGTAAACAAGTGCATTGTGTATGTATCAATTGCGAATCATACCAATATATTGGGTGGAACCCTCTATGTGAATGTTCCCAATAAAAGGTCAGGCGTACAGGTCAATATATATACAAATGGTAAATCTATGGCGGTATTATGGATCGATGAAATAATCAGCTGGCTTACTTGTGTAAATAATTTAAATCCAAATGATTTTGACACCCCTAATTATATATTTAATGCAAATATGAATTCTGTGAATACCAGAGATCAAATTGGCTTTTATAGATACCAGCTGGATTAATTTATCATTTTAAATAATGTGCACAATACATGCATTTACATGAGTGTAATTTATCGCGGGTTTTAAATATTAAATATTCTCGGAGTATTTGGGTCAAATTTAACATAATTGAATTACTGTAATCACAAAAAATCAATAAATACAATATCGTTCCCAAATATTGTGAATTCGCTAAAACTTATCTTGTATTTGGCGACCTATAATTAATTTAAAATCAACGGGTTATTGAATCCTGATTGAAAATTGAATATTCACAATGCACTTTGAGAAACCAATACGTTCGAAAAAATACCTAAATGTATGTAATGTTATGAAGTACTCTGTAGCTGAAATTCAATTTTATCACCATATAAGCTGTATCCACAAGATATATTAATTATAATATTATAGGAGCTGAAAAACATATGTGTAGCTATAGAAAAGCTATGCCTGGCTATAGAATTGCTGTGCGTGGCTACAGAAATGCTATGCGTGATTAAAGAAATGCTATGCGTGGCCATAGAAATGCTATGCGTGGCTATAGAAATGCTATGCGTGACTATAGAAATGCTATGCGTGGCCAAAGAAATGTTATGCGTGGCCATAGAAATGCAATGCATGGCCATAGAAATGCTATGCGTGGCCATAGAAATGTATGCGTGGCTATAGAATTGTATGCGTGGCTATAGAATTGTATGCGTGACTATAGAAATGCTATGTGTGGCTATAGAATTGTATGCGTGGCCATAGAAATGCTATGCGTGGCTATAGAAATGCTATGCGTGACTATAGAAATGCTATGCGTGGCCATAGAAATGTATGCGTGGCTATAGAATTGTATGCGTGGCTATAGAAATGCTATGCGTGGCCATAGAATTGTATGCGTGGCTATAGAAATGCTATGCGTGGCCATAGAAATGCTATGCGTGGCTATAGAAATGCTATGCGTGGCCATAGAATTGTATGCGTGGCTATAGAAATGCTATGCGTGGCCATAGAATTGTATGCGTGGCTATAGAAATGCTATGCGTGGCCATAGAAATGCTATGCGTGGCTATAGAAATGCTATGCGTGGCCATAGAATTGTATGCGTGGCTATAGAAATGCTATGCGTGGCCATAAGAATGCTATGCGTGGCTATAGAAATGCTATGCGTGGCCATAGAAATGCTATGCGTGGCCATAGAATTGTATGCGTGACTATAGAAATGCTATGCGTGGCCATAGAAATGCTATGCGTGGCTATAGAATTGTATGCGTGGCTATAGAAATGCTATGCGTGGCCATAGAATTGTATGCGTGACTATAGAAATGTATGCGTGACTAGAGAAATGCTATGCGTGGCCATAGAAATGCTATGCGTGGCCATAGAAATGTATGCGTGGCTATAAAAATGCTATGCGTGGCTACAGAAATGCTATGCGTGGCCATAGAAATGTATGCGTGGCTATAGAATTGTATGCGTGACTATAGAAATGTATGCGTGACTATAGAAATGCTATGTGTGGCCATAGAAATGTATGCGTGGCTATAAAAATGTATGCGTGACTATAGAAATGCTATGTGGCCATAGAAATGCTATGCGTGGCTATAGAAATGCAACCAAGAATATGCAACAACAAGCGAACAAGTAAGTAGATCAAGACTATCTAGAACAGAGACTATTGATAAATACTTCCCGACTTAAGACGGACACTGTGTTATATAACAAAATATATCCAGCACTGTCGTCATAGTTTTGTAAAATCCAAAAAAGTTGGCATTGTTCAATAAACCAAAATAATTCCATCATCATCTATTATCTTTTTTCAGACTTTTTTTTTTTTCATAACACAATACCACAAATTTTCACTAAAGGTAAACCCTGTTTCCAGTTTCTGACATTGGAGATGTTCTCGGATACAACGAACTCTTCAATGTACATTAGAGCATTTCACAGTAAGCACCTATACGCGTACCCATTACATGAGCATGGTAGAAAAGAAGAATTTTAGGTCAGAAGAACACTACCTTTTTCCAGTATAATAAATTTCCAAATGAGTCCAAATTGGCAAGGAATTCCCACGGTGATCTAAACTGTCGACTTACGAATCACAGCGCTATCACTACTTAAGTTCGAACCCCCCTTTGGTAGATCCTACCGCGAGAAGTGTTTGCAAATTAGCTGACCAAATTTTCACGGGCGATTTTCTTGCGACTTCTCCGGTTTCCATCACCCATGAACTGACCGTCTCAATATAAGTGAAATTACTTCACTCCACTCCCAATGTCCATTACAGCAATAACCACCAAGACTTCTATCAAGTACATCTACTATGATAATGACATCATCATTAAGTTTGCTGTGTCCCAATTTTCGATGTTACTCTGAACCACGAATTTACATGTCATACCACGAATTTACATGTCAAACTACGAATTTTCATGTCAAACTACGAATTTTCATGTCACACCACGAATTTACATGTCAAACTACGAATTTACATGTCAAACAATGAAGTTACATGTCACCCCACGAATTTACATGTCAAACCACGAATTTATATGTCGCATTAAACCACGGATTTACATGTCACACCACGAATTTACATGTCAAACCACAAATGTACATGTCACACCAAGAATTCACATGTCACATCAAACCACGAATTTACATGTCAACGAAATACTATGCTATACCAACCTTTCTTAACTGATAACTGCAAATAACGACTATATCACCCATGAAAACTATTTTTCTATCTTCGAAAATTGGAAGCCACGAAAATAATTTTTTTAAATGATTTCACGGTTTAATAGCTACAAAAGTAGAATACTATTAGTGATATACAAACCCCAATCCTGGAGAATTTCTCTGTGGTCTACTTCTTTATCAAATGTATACCGAAGAACTTATATACAACTTATATATACTGTTTATATATAAAAGGGCAACAACCTTGATCTAATTATATCATATATTTTACATTGATATTGAGTAACAATAAGGACAGACAATTACCTATAGAACTACAGTACAGACCTGTCCAAAGTTTAACACTTAGCTGACAAATTAGTACTCAACGGCAACTGTTCTAGGTTCCCTGTTAGCTATCGTTCAAAAGATGTTATCTATCTCTCTGCTACTTTCGGATACTAATAATTCATATCTCGGTCACCTGACATTCGAGCATCAACTTCTTTTTTCATTAGCTCAGTGTTTAATGTTCGACTGGACTGTACTGTACGTCAAGGTGTTCCACTGAAAACCATTACTGCTGAATTGACAATATACGCCAAAAAAGAAAGTCATCATGGGGACAAAGTAGCTAACATGAGACGAAAATTACACTAGTCAACTCCATTATATCAGAAATACTTCTCGATATCATCAAAACATAATGCAATGAAAACATTTGAACAAAACTTGTCACCAAAATATGTCATTTAATAATAATTGATTCTGCTATTATAGTATCAGTGAAATTATTCATTTTCACCTGTAGTAGTAAATTCAAATTATCTACCTGTTTATTGTGCAAATTATTAATAAATAATTTGGTTAATAAATGTACAGGTAACATAATACCTGTCTACCTGCTTATAAACTGTATAATACTAATGACAGCAATGTCCTGGGACTATTTGTATACCATAATATTGAAATCACATTAAAACTGTATAGACTACCTGATCAAGTTACACAAGACAGGTGATATTTTTTAATTTTGTTAATTTCAGTTTTTAAACTACTTATTACAATACTGATACTACCTGTAATTAAGTTAATTCTGCTAGTGCATTGTTAATTCTGCTAGTGCATCGTTAATTTTTATTAATGTATTGTTAGTTCCGGTAATGTATTGTTAATTCTGGTAATGTATTGCAATAAAGAACAAGTATTTTGGTACATTTGTTGGATCATTGTTTGGCAAAGTGTTGAGGAACACCTGGTTGTAAAATACGTGAAACAAAATACTTTAACCACATCACTGGATACCATCCAGTCAGTCAATCCAATAAACATACTGGTCCATGTTCCAATCACAACCCCAAAAGCAAACTGCCAAAGTATTAAACTTTAATAAGAGGCCCATGGGCCTTAACGCTCACCTGAGAGTGTGTACATATCGCATACAAAGGTTCAATGGTTAATGACATTAATTAAAAAGAATGTCTTAATTTTCAGCAGTTAGGGCAAATATGCAAATCTTTCTCTATCTAATTATACCTTTTAAAAATGCTACAGCTAAAATATCTAAAGTCAATATATAATTTATAAACAGCTTAAATCGTAAAAAAATGTGTAAACGTAAAAATAATCCATTTTGATATTTGTTTGCATCTGTGACCTTGACCTTTGAACCCATGACTACATATATCTACATATCAAAATGAGCGTTACAGCAATACTAACAATATTCTAAATATATATATATATCTATACTAAAAGTTTTCCAGATAATAAATACAATCAGAAATGTAAAAAATTAGGTCATGACTTTCAAAATTGACCTTGACCCCATTTTGAAGGTAAATACAATACTATGTCAAAACTGAAAACCCTATGTCATTATATGATCACATAGTTAAGTTATAACAATTTGAAGCTATTTAACGATTTTTTTCAAAATTTAACACAAAAAAACGCGTAACCTATTTTTTGTCCAAATTTCACGAAATGAACCATTTATAGATTTACGACCCTAGAGAAGCCAAAATATCACATCAGATTTTTTTTCTCCAATCATTGGTTACAGAGAACAATATTTTTTTTTAGATTTTTGCACCCCAAGGTCACCTTGACCTAGTTTTGGTAGCTATGACAACACCACGAACAAATCTTAAGTGTATTGACCCATAAATACTTCTGACCAAATTTCATTGAAATCTTTCCAGTAGTTTTAGAGCAGAAGCTGAAAATGTAAAAGTTTATGCTTCCTACGACGACGATGACAGCTACAGACTTTGATCAGAAAAACTCCATTGAACCTTCGGTAAGGTTCAGGTGAGCTTAAAACTGACAAATTAAGTTAATATTTAAGATGTGCATGTACTTAAAATTTCAAAATATTTTGTATATCTATAAGTCAAATAAAATAAATATAACAAGTATAATTAAATTACAAGTTTTATGGCTAAAGAAAGAAATTCTTCAAAATGGTATTTATCCCCTAGTCAGGGATGTCGTATCTGTTGATGAACCTTTACACCAAAAAGGCCATATTCAAAGATAACTTTCACAAAAGCTATTTATTCTTTATCAAATATCAGTAAAAGTATTTTCAAAAATTTAAATACATGTATCAATAATATAATTACAAAGTTTAAGGTTGACAATAAGACCAGAATGAAGAATAATGAAAACAATTTAAACAATTTCATATCCTCAAAATAAGTCCAAATGTTAGAAGACACTGACAGACTATCACATTACATATAACTAAATTCCTTTCACTGGAATATAATAAAGAACCTTCCTCGAGTTGCTTAAATGTTAAAAAATCCGACTTAAAAATTCCACAACAAAATTATAACTGCCTCCAAATTGAATCCAGAAGGTATAAATGTATTGTACATAGACATGTATTTCCATTCACTGTGACAAATGTGATCAACTGAGACCTATTTTTTTATGTTTTAAGTAACCCTTATATACAGGTTCGAGTGTAAAGACATTAGTCAAACATCTTCGTTTGTTACATTTTTTTAAAACTACCTTCTGCCTTTTAAATGTTCTGAAATACAACATTGAACAAACTGCATTATACGGAAGCCGTGAGGGGCTTCTCACTTCTGACTTCTTACTTCTGATTTCTTACTTCTGATTTCTGACTTCTGGGTTATTGTATCTTCCTTATCCATAGTAGATGTAGCTATTGTATCTTCCTTATCCATGGTACATGTAGCTATTGTCTAAAAAGAATATTGACTATATATACTTAAGTAGAAAAGAAGACAAAGACGTTAACAGTCGTCAACAGTCAATAGTTATGTTAACAGATATCAACAGTCAACAGTCGGAAGTCAACAGTCAGAAGTCAACAGTCAGAAGTCAACAGTCGGAAGTCAACAATTTATTTGCAAGCAGCCTACTTCGTTGTACAAAGTCTCCGTAGTCGGAACAAGCTCTACCATAGCGTATTAATTGGGAAACAAATACACCATAAGCAGGAGAAGCAGGTATATTGCTGCATAAAAAAAGGAATGTTGACAATAGAAAAATTGAAGTAATCACGTTTGTCATAAAGTTTCAAATGTAGCCTTTCGTGTGCGTCATAATTCAGGTATAAGTCTAAATATGAAGCAGAACATGAGGAATTAGTCGTGTCTTTTATTTCAAGCTCACTAGGATATATGACATTTACATAGTCTCCAAATTTAGGATTGTTAAGAGACAGAACGTCATCTATATATCTGTATGTTGAGTTGAATGATTTGGCGACAGTCTTCTCTCCAGATTTAACAAGGTTCTGCATAAATTCTGCTTCGTAAGAATAAAGAAACAAATCAGCAAGCAATGGTGCACAGTTTGTTCCCATTGGTATACCGCTTGTTTGCTGAAAAACTATATTACCAAACACAACAAATATGTTATCTATCAAAAACTCCAACATTTTGTTGATGGTATCTTCAGTATATTTTTGTTTGAAATCCGTATGGTGCTTGACAAAATAACCAGAATCCCTGTTCAGCACCAGATATTTGTATCTTGGCTTACCGTTTTTTGTAAAAGAAAGACAAGTGAATAATTTCTTTAAGACGTTCTTTCAATTTAGAATGAGGGATAGTGGTGTATAGTGTAGAAAAATCAAATGTTTTTATACTTGTTACATGAGATAAAGTATTAGAAGCAAGATGTTCAAGTAATTCTTTCGAATTTTAGAGTATCCACATTTGGTTGATTCCAGATGTAGAATATACTTTTTCTGAATAAGACTGAAGACCGTCTTTGATGATTGTCAAAATTTGTGTTAGAGTTACCGATAATAATTTAGTAGTACATTTTGATGAGCCTGCTATATATCTTTCCTTGTATGGATTTTTATGGAGTTTAGGAATCCAATACAAGTAAGGAAGATCAAGATCTTCCTCTTTAAGATTGATACCGAAAGACTCGAGAACTCCCCTATGGTTGGAAAGAACGTCATCTTTGGTAAAATTAGTTCTAGTATATGCAGGGTTATTTGATATACTATCTAAACCAAGCTCCTTAATAAGACATTCAAGGTAGAATCTATTACAAACGAGAATAATGTTGTTGGAAGCCTTATCAGCTGGGACAACAACATATTTGTTGTGTATGTCTGTTAAAGTAAGAATGAGTATGCTGATCCAGTCAGTTATGGTTCCAACCTGGTGTTATTCGGAACATGTTATTAAAGAGCCTGGTGTTGTTTGAGCTGTTGATCTCATGCGTCAGTGAATGTTGAAACCTGGTATTATTGGAGGTGTTGATCTAGCCAGTGATGATTCCAACCTGGTGTTATTGTAAATGTTGATCTAGTCAGTGATGTTTCCAGTCTGGTGTTATTGTAAATGTTTGTTTCCAACCCGGTATTATTTGGAGGTATATAAAGTTTGTTAAGCTAGACGGTCTGGAGAATTTGCTGGTAAAGCCTGGAGTTTTGTTGACAATCAACATTCCCTTGAATTTTAAAATAAATTCATAATTGTTATTATCCAGAAAGCAAATAAGTAGAAAAATGCACCGACATACATGTATATATTTGGTGGCCAAACCGAAGCTATGTCTATGTCGTGCCGCAGGTGGCGGGGAGAGTATGAGAGGGGTGCTTAACCCCTCGCATATGTGGGGTTCCGGGGGGCCTCCCCCGGAAAATTTTTAAAAACTAAGTCCTGTCTAGACGCATTTTCAATGTATTGTGCATCGTCTGGTGTTATTGTAAATGTTTGTTTCCAACCCGGTATTATTTGGAGGTATATAAAGTTTGTTAAGCTAGACGGTCTGGAGAATTTGCTGGTAAAGCCTGGAGTTTTGTTGACAATCAACATTCCCTTGAATTTTAAAATAAATTCATAATTGTTATTATCCAGAAAGCAAATAAGTAGAAAAATGCACCGACATACATGTATATATTTGGTGGCCAAACCGAAGCTATGTCTATGTCGTGCCGCAGGTGGGGGGAGAGTATGAGAGGGGTGCTTAACCCCTCGCATATGTGGGGTTCCGGGGGGCCTCCCCCGGAAAATTTTCAAAACTAAGTCCTGTCTAGACGCATTTTCAATGTATTGTGCATCGTTTTGATAGGTTAAAATACTGTGATATCAAGGCAAGATTATAAAATAACTGTATGACAATGACAAGTTTGTTTTTTTTTTTTTTTTTTTTTTTTGTTTTTTTTTGTTTTTTTTTTTTTTATTAATAGTTTTTATTCCATCTTCCATATATTAACATAATCATTTCATTAATATATAAATACACACTTTAACAGAGAAAAATATACAAATTATAAATTCATCCATTTCTATCTAAAAGTAAATTAATAATATTCCATGATTGTCTTATGTTGTTTGCTATTTGGGACTTAACATATATAGAGAGAACAGTTCTAATTTTCTGTAATCTTTGATTGATTGTAAAGCAATTTTATAGTTTGGCCTGGTCCTTCTCAATTTACATAAGTATATGTGATTTTTGATGATCAGAAAACAGAGATTAATTATATGTTTGTTTGGATGATTTGTCAAACCAAGAATAAAATGTCTTATGTTTTTGTCAATAAATAAACCACAACTATTGTAAAGGTCATCTAAAAGACCAAACCAAACCGATCGACTGTAACTACATTCATAAAATAAGTGAATCAATGTTCTTTTGTTTCAAAACAAAAAGTACACAGTTCTGTTTCTGAAAGTTTACACTTAAATAATCGTTCATTTGTAAAAAAGTTCCATAATCAACCCTCTCATTGGAGATGGATATCAAAGGCTGATCCAGAATTTTAGAAAGGGGGGGCGAAGAGAGTTGAAGGCTTGACTCTTCTAGGGGGGTTCGAAAATTTTGTAAAAATTGGCGCAAAAATCCTGCATTCTGGTGCAATCTAAGCTGAACAATATGTATTATTAGCGACATAAAGAAGGGGGTGGCGTACGCCCCCTACGCCCCCGCTGAATCCGCCACTGGATATGGGGGTACCCGGAAAATTTTGACGCCCTTTTACAAGTATAAGGATGAAATTGATAATTGATTGGTAACCAGATGGACAGTTCCTGTTAAAGCTCTTGTTTTTTTTTTCTTTTCTTTTTTTTAGCACTTACACTATAAACATAAACTATGATACAAAATTTCACACAATATATTGCGGGGGCCTGGCCCCCCCCCCCTTCTCTGACATTGGGGGGTGCGGGGGCGACCCCCGCTGGCCCCCCTGCTCCTACGCCTATGAAATATGTTGTGAAAAATAAACTTGATATGTTTAAAATGGCGGAATGTTGTGTTGTCTAAATAAGTAAAAAAAATCTGTGTTATACTTGGCTGAATACGCTGTTCTATGAATTTTCGTGTGGTACCACGTGTAATGACTTTAGAACTGGTTCCAGTTTCACAACCATTCCTTAATTATCTTAAATCTGGCAAAGAAACATTGATAACTTGGTTAATTGTTAAGATATTCCGGAATTTAAGGTGGCATTTTGAAAAACATTTTAAAAGCTTTCAAATCAGTAACGGTTTTTTTCAAACATTTTGATTCATAGTTCTGTCATATACCATTTTTTGAATTTAATCATAAAATACATTCAAACAATAGTATATGACAATATGTCATATACCATTTTTTGAATGTATTTTATGATTAAATTCAAAAAATGGTATATGACAGTTCCATAACAGATTGTCAAAATTTTACCAGACTTAAGTTAAGATTTATCAGACCTTTTCGTTACTTACAGAGGTTACTGTGAAAAAAACTGTATAGTTAATCACGGTCCGCATATTTACGTAAAAGTTCGTGAATATTCCATAAAGAGCTCACTGGAATACAATACATTTGAATTAAAAAGCCAGTTTTGCTCACTTTAAATATTATTTAATTTTTAGGATGCCATATCTGTATTATTTAGAACATTATTAATTAAGAAAACAATTTTGGTGTTTCTCGGTGATAAGGACACATTCCCGGTAGAGAGATGAACAAGAAGAAAATCAAATGTGACGCATCCATCAAAAAATAAATTTGATTTGTTTCAGTGGCATTTCTAGAAATTCGATATTAAAACGGAATTGAAACATGTTGATAATATTTTTCACGGGTAGGTGCAAAACCCTATTCAATCAATTTCACTGTCATTATTTCATTTTAAGTAAAGATTTCTTTTGGTCGAATTAAATATGATTTAGGTGTATAACATCACAGAGAATTAGTATTCGTATTAGAAAATTATACTCAGAAAATAAATTGGATTCAAAATACTAGTATATGAGGTATGAGGTTGTAGAAGGTGGTCAATGTGTTTAAAGGGAGATAAATCTTTTATGTTTGAGAAGACCAAATTCCTTTAAAAATGTTTCACATCCCATTCATTCATTAAATATAACTATATCTTCTTCATACTGACATACCTTTTATATCTAATATCTATCAGGACGAGAGAGGGGGTATGTGGAAACAAGTTTGACCACCAAATATATGCATTTCGGTGCATTTTTCTACTTATTGGCTTTCTGGATAATGAACAATTATGAATTTATTTAAATATTCAAGGAAATGTTGATTGTCAACAAAACTCTAGGCTTTACCACCAAATACTCCAGACCGTCTAGCTTAACAAACTGTATATACCATAACTGACAAGACCAATGCCTCAAAATAATACCGGGTTGGAAACAAACATTTACAATGACACCAGACTGGAAACATCACTGACCAGATCAACATTTACAATGACTCCAGGTTGGAATCGTCACTGAAAATATCAATATTCATAATAACATCAGGTTGGAACCATCACTGACTGGATCAACACCTCCAATAATACCAGGTTTCAACATTCACTGACTCATGAGATCAACAGCTCAAACAACACCAGGCTCTTTAATAACATGTTCCGAATAACACCAGGTTGGAACCATAACTGACTGGATCAGCATACTCATTCTTACTTTAACAGACATACACAACAAATATGTTGTTGTCCCAGCTGATAAGGCTTCCAACAACATTATTCTCGTTTGTAAGCGATTCTACCTTGAATGTCTTATTAAGGAGCTTGGTTTAGATAGTATATCAAATAACCCTGCATATACTAGAACTAATTTTACCAAAGATGAAGTTCTTTCCAACCATAGGGGAGTTCTCGAGTCTTTCGGTATCAATCTTAAAGAAGAAGATCTTGATCTTCCTTACTTGTATTGGATTCCTAAACTCCATAAAAATCCATACAAGGAAAGATATATAGCAGGCTCATCAAAATGTACTACTAAATTATTATCGGTAACTCTAACGCAAATTTTGACAATCGTCAAAGATGGTCTTCAGTCTTATTCAGAAAAGGTATATTCTACATCTGGAATCAACTAAATGTGGATACTCAAAAATTCTAAAGAATTACTTGAACATCTTGCTTCTAATACTTTATCTCATGTAAAAAGTATAAAAACATTTGATTTTTCTACACTATACACCACTATCCCTCATTCTAAATTGAAAGAACGTCTTAAAGAAATTATTCACTTGTCTTTCTTTTACAAAAATCGGTAAGCCAAGATACAAATATCTGGTGCTGAACAGGGATTCTGGTTATTTTGTCAAGCACCATACGGATTTCAAACAAAAATATACTGAAGATACCATCAACAAAATGTTGGAGTTTTTGATAGATAACATATTTGTTGTGTTTGGTAATATAGTTTTTCAGCAAACAAGCGGTATACCAATGGGAACAAACTGTGCACCATTGCTTGCTGATTTGTTTCTTTATTCTTACGAAGCAGAATTTATGCAGAACCTTGTTAAATCTGGAGAGAAGACTGTCGCCAAATCATTCAACTCAACATACAGATTCTGTCTCTTAACAATCCTAAATTTGGAGACTATGTAAATGTCATCTATCCTAGCGAGCTTGAAATAAAAGACACGACTGATTCCTCAAGTTCTGCTTCATATTTAGACTTATACCTGAATTATGACGCACACGAAAGGCTACATTTGAAACTATATGACAAACGTGATGACTTCAATTTTTCTATTGTCAACTTTCCTTTTTTATGCAGCAATATACCTGCTTCTCCTGCTTATGGTGTTTTTGTTTCTCAATTAATACGCTATGGTAGAGCTTGTTCTGACTACGGAGACTTTGTACAACGAAGTAGGCTGCTTGCAAATAAATTGTTGACTCCTGGATATTGTAAGCCTAGGCTTATCAAGGCCCTCAAAAAGTTTTATGGCCGTCATCACAGTATTGTTGATAAGTTTGATGTCTCTCTGTCCAGGATTGCCCTGGATATATTTGATGTCTCATAGTTCCATGTTCCTTTCACACAATTTTGATTTCACACGTGGCGGGTGTAGCTAGCTAAACAGGAGGTGCTTACCCTTCCGGAGCACCCGGCCTCACTTCCCTGGTGGAAGTTCACGTGTCTAACCTAACTTGTCAGTTCCAAAGTTTTTACTTTGCTACTGGATTGTGATTCGGACATGGATTAGTATGTTTGTTTTTGATTAAATTAATCTTGAACACGTTTTGTACGCTTGGAAACCAGAAGCCCTCACGAATACCCGCGCGCGAGCAATCCTGCTTGTGAGGCTGTAAACGGTGATCGATGCATGGCCCATCTAAAACATTTTTAGAATTAACCATTCATGTTAAGTGCTGTTTTTATACAGTGTGACTTAGTTTCAGTAGATTTTAAACAATTAAAATTCTTTATTGAATTAAATTTAATTGTCATGTGTCTATTTTTTAGTATAAAATACTCAAAATGGCTATGCATAAATGTTTGCAATTTTAGAATACATATCTACAAATTCAATGCAAAAATTCACTATTCTGTGCTTCAATTGTGAGATATTGAAATAATGTATTAAATACTGTTGCTTTTTTAATTGCTGCTAAAAACGTGTATTTGATCAATATTTGGGTTTTATTATTCATAATTCACGATGATTCGTTAAACGTAATTTTGTATAATACATATTTCCCACAGGCGTGTACATCATCATTCAACGAGCACCTGTTAAAATATTTGACTTATCTCCCTTTAATTCGTGACGTCACATGTCAGAAACGAGAAATCATGGGGAGGGAAAAGAAGTGGAAGTTTCAAGAAGAAAAAAGTTATTAATTAATTGTGAATGAGTTAATTAGCAGTGTATTTCCGCATACAGAAATTGCAAAAATGAATGGAATACAAGGAAATGGACATATAACTACAATTTATCTGGAGAAACACCGCAGAAAGGTAAATATAACGCAGGTGTAATACAAAAACAAACGGAGTGTGAAGTTTGACAGCTATCAAACTCGGTCCGATAATATTGTGATTAGTCAATAATTAGGTTATTACATGTGCTTACGGGCGATATAATAATTTACTGTCACTTCCGACATTCCATCTACATGCCGATAAACATGTACATAGCTATTTTTGTTACCATTTTAACATAATTAACTACTGTAAATCCTTGACCATATTAGGACAATGTTTTTTTTACTTGAGACAGACACTATTCATGATTCAGGACACTGGACTTTTTACAAGACTATAAAACACACCTTTAAAGGTCTAGTGACAGGCTTGTTCATTCATAAATTTAAATTCTTTACAATCAGTGGTGCATTGAATTCAAATTGTGAATGGTGACTCTTTAACACAGTAAATAGTATTTGTTGTAGATTGTATGTAGAACCTAATTTCAAAATGTGTTAAATAAAAAATGAAAATAAAATAAAAACTGTATCATGTGTATTACTAATCTTGCTAACATTTACTTGTTGGGTTATTTTTTTAACATTCGACCAGAAAATCTTATGGTAGGATAATCCCTCACTGGATTGAAGCACCTGTGACCAGCTAGGATGTGTGTAGCAAATTCTTGAAGCAAATTTATTTTATAACAAGAGGCTTCAAAAACTACATACAGAAAATGCTTAAAAAAATAAATAAATCTGGTTATCTTGATCCTGGGGTCCCAGTCACACTCTAGATCTATTTAGGTATAAAAACTGTCAAGGTTGAGAAAAAGACAATTTTAAAATATTTTTCATGAATCATGATGATCAGTCATGTGCTACATTAAGGAATGAGGAATAATGTTATGTCACTTGACCATTTAATATTTCTAAATATCTGGAATGGGGTTCACCGCTGTACCACGTGATACCTTCTAACGTGTTTGCGAAACGCTTGTTTCCAATGGACATGGAATCGCACAATATGACGTTTCCCCGTACAAACGACGTTATTCCGGGAATTAGCGGCATTGATGTTTTCCAAAATGTTCCGCACAAACATTAAAAGGTATAGACCACGTGGTACTGCGGTGAACCCCATTACTTGACACAGTCCTTGACTATGTAACGAAAACATAAAAAAGTTATACATCTAGAAGTTGAATTTTAGCACAACTAATTCGGTCATGGTACCCTAACGAGTTTGTGATTGTGATGGCCGCAGAACTAAGTACACCAAGATGTGATTAAGGCACAAATAAGTTGAAAATTGCATTGTCTGTAAAATTGGTTATTACCTTTCAACTGGCCCATATTCAAATTCACTGACTTGGTGAAGGTTGCTGGTGTTTTGTAAGCAATATGTGCAGTTTTATCAGTTAAACTGAAGCTCTGATACAAGCAACAAGGTTACTATTATTGTCAAACTTGAATGTGTGCTTTAGACCACTCTGATTACTATAGAACCAACACATTCTATATGTGTCAAGTCAATATATAATTAACCAATTACCTGTACAACTCAACTTAGATTATGTCTCATAAGGAGATTAAGGGAGGTGAGGGGTGGGGCAACTGAGTGGTCTATAGTGTATGCTTACAGCCCCTCTCGCTGTCTGGGTTGGAATCCTACTCAGGTTGGATGTTTGTCTGTTTGCTTGTTGATGGTTGATGGTTTTCTCTAGTCACTCTTGTTCTTCCACTATCCCTGAACTGAATGCTGCTATGCAAGTGAAATTTATACTCTTAACTGGGGTGTAAAACACTATTACTTCACTTCATAAGGAGCTGTGTATGATGAGGAGTTTGCCATACCTTTGGATTCTGTAAATCAGAAATTTTGTCATTGTTTAATTTTTGTTATAAGCACAATTACAAGTTATTTGAATATTTCAAGTTTTTTGTATGCATTTATTTTTGTGTCGATGGGCGACAACAGTGCAAAATGCAAGTGAATTATATTTAAATTAAATATTCACAAAGTTTTCTTTGCTTCTTGTTACTCAGACATTTATGCCAAAATGAAATTAATTGAAACATTGTGCATTTACAGTAGGCATACAATTTTTACATAGACACAATCTTTAACATTGTAAAACATGAATCACAAAGTATTTTATCATGACTATCAGAAGTATAAAAGTTTTAGTACAAGATAACAGTGATTTATCTGGTGGTAGATCAATATATGTAAATATGTTTGTTATAGACTTATCAGATTAGATTCTTGATCTATGCTAATACTCTTCTTGTCAACATTAAGTTTTTTTCACTTGACTAATACATTGATTTATAGGGTGTTATTTATATTTTGAATTTCTAATGATGTTCAAGCAATGCATTGGTTTGTAGGGTGATATTTTTGAATTTCTAACAATATGTCATGTTCATGCAGTTTAAGATTTTTCATAAGGGGTCATTTTCAAAAACTTCCTCTAAAACAACACAACATCAATATTTTTGCATTCAGAATTCACGTAATGTTATATATGGCCCACCAAGGCCTTAAAAATGGGACCATTTGGCAAAAAAGGGACCAATGGCTCTTTGACCCCCTCTTAGAGTGAACATTGGATATGCATTTACCAAAAAGCATTGTTACATAGTGATATACACATCAAAGAGCTTTGTTGCTGTACACAATGTTAACACTAACTTAAGAAATAATAATGAACAGAATACTTTTGGATTATGTGTGCAAAACTGAGAGCCTTTCCCAATAATGTTTTGAACACCGCACTTGAGTATGGAAGCCTGTATGTCATTCCTAAATGTTTTTATAACTACTTGACAAATACACATATCAAAGATTACAGAGCAATGCATTTGAATTTATCAAATATAAAAATCAAAGACCCTTTGTTTAATGTTTAATATATTATCTTGAGTCTTGAGTAAAGAAGGGTGTGTTTGCCGGATGAAAAATCTTTGGATTTCAGAATGTACACTTTGATAAAAAATAAACAGCAGGGATTTGATGACATATATCAACCTCACACATATTTTAAACATTTATAGATTAAGTTGGATAATGTGAGTAAATAAGTTTTGTAAAATATTTCAGGAATTTGATTTGTAAGGATTTAGGAGTTAATAATCAATTACTGGTATCCTTCTTCTGTTACGGAAAAAGAAGTAACATTTTAATGTTGCTAGAATTAAAAATAATTATTTATTTTTAAATTTAAATCTGTTTATCTTTAAGGTGTTGGAATTATTTTAAAATTCTATGTGTGATATCTATAATTAGAAAAGAAATATGACATGATTCTTATTTTCTTGAGTATTATGGGGTGGGGCCCTGGTGGGTGAGTGGTCTAAAGTGCAGGTTTATAGCTCACAGTGTTTATCATTGCCTAGGTTTGAATCTTAAGTCCAGTAGAATCTTAAAGGGATGAGAAAGTTTGTGAGCTCCTTTGTTGAATCAGTTGGTACAGTGCTGGCTTCTTATGTGGGAAGTCAGGGATCAAATTTTGTTTGGGGTAAGACCAAGACCTAAAAATAGGTGATCGTTCTTTTGCCAAGCACTCTGCGTAAAAGTAATGAGGTCCTTCAGAAGTGACAAAAAAATCCTGATGCCCTGTGTCATAGTAGGCATGTCATGGTAAAGAAGCTTTCTTGACATGCCTTGAGCATACTGCAAAGGCAAAATTTCTTGCCATTTCCCTTATAGCTGGTGACATCTTGATATAATTGAAATATTCTTGATTGGGCTGTGAAACCCCATTCAATCAAACCTCTGCTAAAGGTTGTTTCTTTGTCTTTGGACACTTCACAATTTCCTCAAGGTTTTACTGTAATATTCAAGTTATCAGTTTCACTGTGTACTGGTATATCATGTAAACATGGTTTTGTAATTCAGGAAATATTTTGCATCCGACGGTAAATTTTAGGGGAAAACATTGTTACCAGTTGGTACAAATTATTTTAAGTTCCTTATTTAGGTGATTTTTTGTCATGCATAAAAATTCTAAATTTACATAAGATGTATTATATTGTTGTTTGTGATATATAACTTTTAGTGTAAAGGAAGAGATAGCATTTCATTTGTTTTATAAGAATATAAGTACTGGGAAATCAAGTGCATGGCCTTATTCTCCATAACTAAAGACAATCATAACAAACTCTTCATGGTAGAGAATTGTCATATGATCCAAGTTGTATGGGGGGGGTGTCGAACCCCGGCCGGGTCTGACCCAAGACTTGAAAGTGGGTAGTGACTGTTCTTTCGCCAAGCACTCGGCATAACGAAATGAAAGTCACAGATCTTTTGGATGGGAACTTAAAATAAACGAGGTCCCGTGTCACGGTGGGCTTGGCATGCTAAAGAACCCTGCTGTATAATGCCATATGCGCAACGCACAGGCACAATTTCTGCACCTTTGCCTATAGCTGGCGACGTCTCGATATAAGTGAAATATTCTTGACTGGGACGTTAAACACCATGATTACTCACTCACTCACTCCATGTCTGAGTGGTCTAAAGCTCACATTTAAGGATTACAGGGCCTCTCATGGTCTTGGTTCAAATCCCACTCTGGGACAGATCCTAGTGCTAAAACGTTTGGCAGTTGTCTTGCCAAAGGTCAGTTGTTTTCACTGGGCTTTCCAGTTTTCTCCACCATTCCTGAACTGACTGCCTCGATATCTGCAAAAATCTTGATTAGGATGTAATACTTCATTACTCCAATTTGTAATCACATCTTTCAAACATTTTAATAGATTATAAAATATAAAGTGATTAGTTCTTTTGCAGTAGGTCCAAGCTGATTTTTTCTGCAACAACATTGGGTAATAGGTACATTTGTATGTCACTTTGTAGAAATTTTATATCTAATGTAATTTGAAAATGTGAAAATGTAATTTACATGTATCTAATTATGTACTTTATCTGGTGTGTGGGTGCTAAAATGATAAATGGAGAGTTTTAAAAGATAAATCAGCAAATCCCAAACTCCAGCTGTAGCCAGTACATACTTTGATTCAATTTAATCTGACTGCATTTCAAAAACACAAAGTAATATGCATTACATACTATTACTGGTATAACAATGTAATAAGACTAATTCCTGGAATTTGCTCTCCTTTATGGGACAAAAATCATTGATAACGTGATAGTTAATGATAGTATTGCACAAATGTTAAAGGGTATTACTACATGGTATATTGTGTTGAAATGCCATTGTAAACATGTGGGAGAAATTTGTGAAAATTACTGAAAGCTTTTTGGTTATGAAAGTGAATAATTCAATGCAAGCAATTATTTAAACATTTTATATTTGCATTTGTGTATAGAACTTTACATGTTTGAAGAATAAAGATCTTTTATTGCAATGGAAAATTCTATAATATATGTATGAACACATGTATTTATTCATTGTCACATATTATAATGTTTTATATATGCACAGTAAGAGGAAGATAAGTATTTTTTAATGCTTTTACTCCATGTATATACTACATTAAAATGTCACTTGTCATCAGTAAAACTCAATTTTTCTACGCTTTTAATTTTGTGACTCAAAGTCAAATGTGAATTTTTTGTGGTCAAGTAAATTGAAACAAAAATGACTTGTCTCATGATATTATGCAATATTTCCATAAGTTTTACAGTATTTATACCCCCTGCAAATTAGTTGAGGGGGGGAGGGTATGTCTGTAAAATCATGTCTGGGGCATATCTTATTAATGCTTTAATGCTTTGGATGACTTATGATACTTCACATGAATAATCTTCACGGTCCAAAGGTGTGTCATGACCTTGAACCAAGGTCAAGGTCGCATGAAAACTTTAAAATGGGGGGTGGGGGGATTTGGCTCTCAAGAGAGTTCTAGTTATTATCTAAAGTTTTCACAAACAATCTTGATCGTGATTATTGTTTTCACAGTCATTCACCCATAAGTTCAAGTTTAAAGCTTAATTCTTTTAGGTTAAGCTCTCAGCCTGTTTCAAGAGATGGTATGATGCATTAAACCTTATGGTGCATGACAAGAAATTCCTAAATTTAGGGGTCAAAACAAAGATTTACGGGCCATGGACCACTAGGTCTTGATATGCTGTTCTGTTCTATTTGACCCTTGACTTTCATGGATTACACAGATTTTCTTCAAAATTTCAAAATAATTGTTCTTTGAAAGTCAGATGTCAATTTTAACGTTAAAGAATAAAAAATATACATGTAGATATTCCGATTTTGTTAAACATTTTTTATTGACATTTAGAATTTATACAGGTTTATATACCATAAATTTTCTTTTTTAAAAACCCTTTTTTTTACATAAAACAAGATAAATATTATATAATATTGTGATATATTGATGTCAGTTATATATTGATATAGATAAGAATTAAGATTAGTCACCCCAGATCGGAGGATATTTGTATATATATAAGTTATAATAACAGCTAAGGCATTCTGATTTATGGAATTTTAACTATGTCAGTCTTTTCCTGTATAAAGTTATATTACATTTTTATCTGGACCTCAACATTGCTGTATAAAGCTATATTACATTTTTATCTGGACCTCAACATTGCTGTATAAAGCTATATTACATTTTTATCTGGACCTCAACATTGCTGTATAAAGCTATATTACATTTTTATCTGGACCTCAACATTGCTGTATAAAGCTATATTACATTTTTATCTGGACCTCAACATTGCTGTATAAAGCTATATTACATTTTTATCTGGACCTCAACATTGCTGTATAAAGCTATATTACATTTTTATCTGGACCTCAACATTGCTGTATAAAGCTATATTACATTTTTATCTGGACCTCAACATTGCTGTATAAAGCTATATTACATTTTTATCTGGACCTCAACATTGCTGTATAAAGCTATATTACATTTTTATCTGGACCTCAACATTGCTGTATAAAGCTATATTACATTTTTATCTGGACCTCAACATTGCTGTATAAAGCTATATTACATTTTTATCTGGACCTCAACATTGCTGTATAAAGCTATATTACATTTTTATCTGGACCTCAACATTGCTGTATAAAGCTATATTACATTTTTATCTGGACCTCAACATTGCTGTATAAAGCTATATTACATTTTTATCTGGACCTCAACATTGCTGTATAAAGCTATACCGGGTATTACATTTTTTGGACCTCAACATTGCTGTATAAAGCTATATTACATTTTTATCTGGACCTCAACATTGCTGTATAAAGCTATACCGGGTATTACATTTTTTCTGGACCTCAACATTGCTGTATAAAGCTATATTACATTTTTTCTGGACCTCAACATTGCTGTATAAAGCTATATTACATTTTTATCTGGACCTCAACATTGCTGTATAAAGCTATACCGGGTATTACATTTTTTCTGGACCTCAACATTGCTGTATAAAGCTATATTACATTTTTTCTGGACCTCAACATTGCTCAAATTCAATATTGTAATTATTAACATAATAAAGGCAATGATAGATATTTTTCTGATGCATTAGAAAGTTTATTAAAATAATTTGATATTGACTAAAAACAAAATCTTTGTCACTGTTTCATGCACATGTTTGTAGCAACTAGTACACTCACAACCTTTCCAATTCTCGCTTCTGTAACATGTACAGTTTTAGACTTTACATAACCTATGATATAAAGGTTGATGGACACTGAAATAATACATCCAGCATTCCAGAAAAAGTATAGATTTGATTTGTAGCATGCCTGCAATTACACAAGATCTTGTGTTCTTTCTCTACCATGATCTTTGGCCTCTTCAGTCTTGGTTAAAGTTATATGAACTTTCATGTACTAGATGCACAGTTCTCCGACATATATCCTTTTCTTTAAAAGATATCGTCAAAATATTAGAAACAATATTGCCAGGCTCCAATTTCACAAACATTCCTCAACTTATTTATGTCTAGTAAATTAGAAATTGTAATAATTTTGTTAATTTTTAAGATATTCGGTAATTTAAGTTGTCATTTTAAAGATTTCTTAAAGCTTATGATATTTATATTTTGTTTTGTCAAAAATGTCAATGCATAGTTGAGCAAAAGATTGCCAAAAGTTGCTAAAACTTAAGTTAAAGAAAAATCTTAGTTAAGAAATGATTGTGAAGCTGGGGCCTGATCAATATGGTCAAAACATGAGAAACAATATTGTCAGGCCACTACTTACTTGTAATTATGACTAATGGCAGAGAGGCTTACATTTTTGTGTGTGTGATTTATAGTGGTTAGTGGTTTTAATTCTGTCTAAAGTTCTCATCCCTCATGCATAAAAACATGCACATGACATTTTTTCAAATTTAATTTTTGTTTTTATGAGGGTGAATAAGTCCTAAGGTTTTGATTCTGTCACTCACAATCTTTTTTCTGAATTTTATACAACATTGTGATTAGTCCTTGGGGCCTTACGTGCCAGCGGGCATGAAGAGGATATGTGAGGTAAGGTGAGGTGATAAGTTTAATGCTTATTCATCAAGTGCCAATATAGCATAGTGCTGGATCCAAGAGTTATCATCAAGGACAATACAGCATAACACACTAGTATTTATCAAGGACCAATACAATATAGTCCATTAGTCCAAGAGTATTCATCAAGGGCCAATATTACATAATATAGTAGTTCAAGCACAGCACCTCATGTTGCCAAGGTTTGAATCCCATTCTGGCAGATATTTGAGTGAGGAAGCTAGTAATCAAAGGTCAATGGTTCTATTGGGACTCCAAATTTATCCACCATCCTAGATCTGTCCACCTTAACTTTAGTGATAATATCTTGACTGGGACAACCATGATTCACTCTGTTCTACTTTATACTTAATATACATGTTAATGTAACTTTACTTGTGGTTTCAATTTAATCACCTATCTAGATAAAGTTGTACCCGATTTATTTATACACTGCATATACACTGCATTATTAAACATGTATGTTTATTTGGGGTTATTTGTAGCTTTGAATTTTGAAACCTTTGATGTTTTGTTCTGATGATGTTCTTATGTTACTGAGTCCATTTAAAAAATGAAAGTAGGGTGTTTGAACATTGAACTAGTTTTGTAATAAAGTCTTTAAAATACCTTGAAACTTTGAAAACCCAAAGTGCATAGGGCTCTGTTTATCACTTTGAGGTTTCTAATTTCAACAGATGCCAGCATCATACTGGAGAAATTGACTTTAATTGACTGGTAGTTTTCTATTGAATAAAAAGTGCTTCCATTACATGAATGTTATTTCCCCACAGTCAGATTAGGTACTTCTTATTTGAATTGGCAGTTTCCTTAGGGTATGACAAATGAAAAATTGCATTCTTTGACCTGATTGCTCAAAAATGAAGGTGGGAGAATATTGGTAAAAGGGCGAGCCGCTTGCTTAAGTAAAAACTACCAGTCCAAAATGCCAACAACTTTCAGATTATTGAAAGTTTTAAATGTCTTGGTTGGGAACATAACTAGTTGTGTGTGGAGATATTTAAAAGTCTTTGTATTCAATCTTGATATAAATTAAATGCATGTACCTGCTGTTATTTTGTAAATAATGTTATAGATCAAGTTGTGTATTTGTTATGTGTTATTGAGTGTATATATAAGACAGAGAATCAGGAAGTTTTGTAATGCTTTATACATTCTAGTTATTTTACACTTTTAAGATTATACAACAAAGAAATCAGTTTACAAGATCATTAAAAGTTTACAAGATCATCAAAAGTTTAGAATTACTAGCACATGTACTTCATTATAAACTGTATAAATTTAGGTAAATAGGACCACTCAACCTTAGAGGTTTTTATTGGAGATAAATGGAAATTCCAACCAGAATTTGATATACCCAGTACAAAGAAACAACTTCCTTGTTATATACCCCAGTAATTACTGTGGCAAATCATAAATGGAGTTTTATGTCTCAATCAAGATTCATTAAATGAAGATGTGTCATTTCAGGATGGTGGAGGAAACTGGAGTACCCGGCAAGCATACTGACAAACTTTCTCACACTAAGGTCTGTCCCAAGTTAGATTGAAACCTAGGTGATGAAAGTTGTGTGATCTGAAAGAGTGTACTTTAGAACACTAGGACATTTAGGCCTCGCAAATGATTAGAAATTCTGTATCACTACTTTGTCATTATCTGATTGGTCAATTCAAGATATCGCATTTTTATCTGCATACTAGTAACGATTGGTCATATGGGGTCACAAATTATCAGCATTTTAATTGGTCAGATTTATGTATAGTTATTTATAGCAACATTTTCCTGGTCAAACCTTGTAAAAGTAAATAAAAATAATTTTGCTTATCATCTATTAAGATGTAAATAGCTGCTTTCAACCTATAAATGGATTCAAAAACAAAAAGTAGAGTTTAAATATAGACCAGTATTAATACCATTATCAATACCAGACTATGTTAATTAGTGTAGTGTTATTTAACATTGTTTACAAACTTTTCTTATAGTAATTATTGTTATCAGTTAGCATGCTGTAGTTGAGGTAAACCGGCTGTTCTTTATTTCTGTAATAAGATAATGGATGGTTAGAACAATGTTGAGTTAATTTGACTAGTTATATCCTGTTGTATCTGATTTCTACATGATCACATATGTAATTTGGCAAATTGCTTCATAATTGTACAATTATATGCTAGTACATGCTACATTACTAAGACTGTATACCAGACATAGTTTTAGAAATTACGCAAGTTAAACTGACATTATTAAAGAGTAACATACAAGATGTAGAGAAAGGCCTCTCATTATCTGAAATTTTTAGCAGGTGCTTTATATACTGGGTACAGGTTCCAGTGTTGTGGAGTGCAGCAATACCCAGTCAAGATGTTCTCTCTTATATGGAGGTGGTCAATTCAGGGATAGTAGAGACAACTAGAGTGCCTGGAAATAACCACTGGCCATCAGTAAGCAAACTGATCCAAGTAGGGTTCAAATTTAGGCAGAAACTTGTCTGAGGTGTTGTGATCTGTAAGGGCAACCTTTAGACCAAACATCCACCAAGGTCTCATTGTTATAGAATGACCTCCTCATAATTATGCAAGAGTATTTTTGATAGAAAACTCAGTAATCATCTTCTCTGATACCATGGATATTTTGTTGTTATTTCAAATAAGAAAACTGTAAACCCCTTTTTAATGTGGGGTTAAACTCCAAGGCTGTTGCACTTTCTGTTATTGAAGTTTCACTGATTTACACTTAAGTCTTTGGTGCTGTAATCATATTACCGGTAATTTAACTGGTGTACTCATTGTAGTGAGTTTGGAGATGATACAGTTGCCCTAACTATGTAATTTATATAAGAGTTTCACTCTTGTTCCGGAATCCTTTATTGTTCATATTTGTGATTTTTTACCATGTATGTCATCAAAATAAAAAATAAAAAAAATAAAATGTTGTTTGTTTAAACCAAACTAATTTATATCCATTGCCAAATTAAATATGACCTTAGTGCAAAATGTGGTCCATGAGATTTACACAAATTCAGGTCTATGTGAATTTTCATTTGCATGAAAATTTCTCCTCATTAGAGTTAATACATTTACAGTATTGAGTTGAGTTGAGTTGAGTTGAGTAATGGTGTTTAACGTCCCAGTCAAGAATATTTCATTTATATTTACAGTATTGAGTTGAGTTGAGTTGAGTAATGGTGTTTAACGTCCCAGTCAAGAATATTTCACTTATATTAACAGTATTGAGTTGAGTTGAGTTGAGTAATGGTGTTTAACATCCCAGTCAAGAATATTTCACTTATATTTACAGTATTGAGTTGAGTTGAGTTGAGTAATGGTGTTTAACGTCCCAGTCAAGAATATTTCACTTATATTTACAGTATTGAGTTGAGTTGAGTTGAGTAATGGTGTTTAACGTCCCAGTCAAGAATATTTCACTTATATTTACAGTATTGAGTTGAGTTGAGTTGAGTAATGGTGTTTAACGTCCCAGTCAAGAATATTTCACTTATATTTACAGTATTGAGTTGAGTTGAGTTGAGTAATGGTGTTTAACGTCCCAGTCAAGAATATTTCACTTATATTTACAGTATTGAGTTGAGTTGAGTTGAGTAATGGTGTTTAACGTCCCAGTCAAGAATATTTCACTTATATTTACAGTATTGAGTTGAGTTGAGTTGAGTAATGGTGTTTAACGTCCCAGTCAAGAATATTTCACTTATATTTACAGTATTGAGTTGAGTTGAGTTGAGTAATGGTGTTTAACGTCCCAGTCAAGAATATTTCACTTATATTTACAGTATTGAGTTGAGTTGAGTTGAGTAATGGTGTTTAACGTCCCAGTCAAGAATATTTCACTTATATTTACAGTATTGAGTTGAGTTGAGTTGAGTAATGGTGTTAAACGTCCCAGTCAAGAATATTTCACTTATATTTACAGTATTGAGTTGAGTTGAGTAATGGTGTTTAACGTCCCAGTCAAGAATATTTCACTTATATTTACAGTATTGAGTTGAGTTGAGTTAAGTAATGGTGTTTAACGTCCCAGTCAAGAATATTTCACTTATATTTACAGTATTGAGTTGAGTTGAGTTAAGTAATGGTGTTTAACGTCCCAGTCAAGAATATTTCACTTATATTTACAGTATTGAGTTGAGTTGAGTTAAGTAATGGTGTTTAACGTCCCAGTCAAGAATATTTCACTTATATTTACAGTATTGAGTTGAGTTGAGTTGAGTAATGGTGTTAAACGTCCCAGTCAAGAATATTTCACTTATATTTACAGTATTGAGTTGAGTTGAGTTGAGTAATGGTGTTTAACGTCCCAGTCAAGAATATTTCACTTATATTTACAGTATTGAGTTGAGTTGAGTTGAGTAATGGTGTTAAACGTCCCAGTCAAGAATATTTCACTTATATTTACAGTATTGAGTTGAGTTGAGTAATGGTGTTTAACGTCCCAGTCAAGAATATTTCACTTATATTTACAGTATTGAGTTGAGTTGAGTTAAGTAATGGTGTTTAACGTCCCAGTCAAGAATATTTCACTTATATTTACAGTATTGAGTTGAGTTGAGTTGAGTAATGGTGTTTAACGTCCCAGTCAAGAATATTTCACTTATATTTACAGTATTGAGTTGAGTTGAGTTAAGTAATGGTGTTTAACGTCCCAGTCAAGAATATTTCACTTATATTTACAGTATTGAGTTGAGTTGAGTAATGGTGTTTAACGTCCCAGTCAAGAATATTTCACTTATATTTACAGTATTGAGTTGAGTTGAGTAATGGTGTTTAACGTCCCAGTCAAGAATATTTCACTTATATTTACAGTATTGAGTTGAGTTGAGTAATGGTGTTAAACGTCCCAGTCAAGAATATTTCACTTATATTTACAGTATTGGATGAGAAACCTGTTTGATCGTTATGCAGTTCTGAACAAATAGTTTTAAACCCATAAGAAACATTTCAGCACATTGCTGTAATATTAATACATTTCCTTCTAACTACTGTGGTCATTGACTGTCAATAATATCTATACTGTAGGCTTTATGGTTAGTGAACTTGCATTTCAAAAAGTAAATGTCTGTTAACTGTCTGCAAAATAACATTACAATAGTCTATAATATTAGTAATGAATAATAATAATCTTTTATAAATACATTGTGCCGTTTATATCCTTGTGAACTTGAGTTTCTAAAATGGAAATTTTTGGATGTCTGTTAAATGCCTATAAAATAATAGTACCGGTAGTCTATAATAATCTTGTATAATTTCATTGTGCGGTTTATGGTTAGTGAACTTGTGTTATGTGTATATATGAATTGACAATTATATATAGATAGCTGATATCCCTGAGAAGATATATACCTACATTTTAATAATGTACAAGTGTACTCTTACTTATCATGATAATAACACTTAAATATACAAATATTATCTTTGTATTGACCTTTATTTGTGTCTTTTTACATTTTAAAAGAACTATTGAGATTATACGTAAAAAGTGTTTGTACATTTGGCATTGTTTTATTTACAAAACAGATATTTTTTCAGGATTTTTTTAGTTCTTTATTCATTTTAAGCTCAGGGTTGATCATTTAGTTATCACAATCTTTTTTCTTCTTCATCAAACTGCTTTGTATTTTCCATTTTAATGTAGATAATCATTGTTGCTTTAACGATAGCTAAATTTGGATATTACACTTTGTCACCTTTGGTAAATCACAATGATGTTAGTTTGTACATCTGTAATATGTTTTGTTTGTCTTGGTCAGCTGTGCGACAGGGCAATAGGTCATACTGGTGATGGATCTACATTTAGGGCTTTCCAATCAATAAATCATTATATAAATATTTTGCTTCAGTTTTCCTCAGATTTATATGCCCACACATGTAGTAAAGTCTCATGTCTAATGTCTACAGTTTGAAATATTTAATAATGATTGAGCCTAGGTTGTGAGAGATGATGTCAGATTTAGACCACTCAGTCACCAAGGACCCTCTACATTTAGAATTTTGCAATCAATTATCCTTTTTTATATACCACTGCAGTAGCTCAGTTGGTAGAGTGCTTCATAAGCTGGAGGTCATGGGTTCGAACCCTGGCCGGGTCTGACCCGAGACTTAAAAGTGAGTAGTGACTGTTCTTTTGCCAAGCACTCGGCATTATGATATGAAAGTCATGGTTCTTTCGGATGGGGACAAGGCCCCGTGTCACGATGGGCTTGGCACGATAAAGAACCCTGCCCTATAATGACATCAGTGCAACACAGGCAAAATTTCTGCACCCTCGCCTATAGCTGGCGGCATCCTCGATATAAGTGAAAAATTCTTGACTGGGACGTTAAACACCATTACTCAACTCAACTCCTTTTCTATATTGTATATATTTCTAAGGTTTATATACTGGCAGTCCCATGTCTAGAGCTTTAAATATTTATATATGCTCAAACCTAGGCAGTGAGGGGTGCTGTGATCCATAAGCACTTGCTTAATAAACCACTTGGCTGCAGAGACCCTCTATATTTTAAAATCAATTATTATTTCAATCAATTATTCTAAGCTCATATGTAAAACTTTTGTTTCAAATCCTTTTCTTGCTCTTGTCTAGTGACACTCTTGTTCTAAATGTTTCTAAGATTTATATACTGGCAGTAAGTTTACTACAAGTCCCAAATTCACACGGGGATATGGTAGAACCCAGTTTGAAATATTTCAATATGGTTATAATTGACTATGATTTGTTATATATACATGTACAGTAAATTATATCAGTATTTGTATTACTTAACTG
Organism: Anadara kagoshimensis; assembly: GCA_021292105.1. Classification (NCBI taxonomy): domain Eukaryota; kingdom Metazoa; phylum Mollusca; class Bivalvia; order Arcoida; family Arcidae; genus Anadara; species Anadara kagoshimensis. Next base: position 53,515,290 of record CM037875.1, on the reverse strand, counting down.
TGAACAAGTGCTTTGTTTACACTGATATTTAAAACTGAAAGAAAAACTTGTCCATTTATTGATAGCAGGAGTATATATACTTATAAATCTGTTTGATAAACCATCAAAAGATATATTCTGTATATTTTAACCTTATATATGGATTAGATGGCCAATCTCACCTGATAGATATATAACCAGGTAGACAACTTACCTGGTAGTAAAGGTGATAAATATATGTAATCTAATTCATCATTATCTGGGAACCTCAGCGGCCAAGTGGTCTAAAGCATAAATAAACTGCATTGTTATTTTGTAACTGGTTACATGACGTAACCTTCCCCGAATATCAATTACCAGGGTAGTTATAATTGTGACAGCCCCTCACCACATCGGTTCAAATCCCCCTTTGGAATAGATCCTAGTGTGAGAAAGTTCGTCAGTCAGTTTGCCAAAAGTCAGTGGTTTTCTTTGGGTACCGGAACTATATCGTTCTCCATATCATTCCTGAAGACTGGCTGCTTTGATATAAGTGAAAGAATCTTGACTGTGGTATAAAACATTATTATTCCACTCACCATTATCTAAGCAGTTAATGAAGTGAGTTATTTTCTACTAATTCATTACAGTATCTATACCAACTCTGAAAGATCTTCACATCTAATACACCAAAAAAACTTGTAATGTCATTGGCTTATACCAGGGTATATGGTATAACATTATGATATTATGATTGTTTGCACTTCACACAGGTAGTCTGAATGCTAAAGTTTAGACAAGGAATCATACTTCTGTGTTCATTCTGTATGTGGGGGTTCTAGTTCAAACCCTGGTCTGACTGATACTTGAAAATAGGTAGTGATGGTTCTTTTGCCAACCACTGCGCATTTAGAAATGAAAATAATGGGATCCTATGGAAGAGACCTTAAAAACTGATGCCCCGTGTCACGGTAGGCGTGGCATGTTAAAGAACCTTCACTGCATATTGCACAGAGTACATTGCAGAGGTTAAGATTTCTGTCACTTCACCTATAGCTGGTAACATCTCTATAAGAAAAATATATGTTTCTATATATCCTGCTACTCTGAAAATAGAGCAGGGACATGGTAATACCCAGCTGCTGTGGTACTAGGTATATGAAATTCTAAGAAATTTACTTTTGATGGCTATCTATATACATGTATATAATTTTCAGTATGTAATCATCATGTTATAACTGCATGAATAGATGAAGTAACCACTGTTCTGTTGAACATAAAGTATCAAGTTGTCAAAGTAAATGAGGATTTAACAGGATACATATTTCCATAAAAACACTGAAAAAATTAAAACTTACAATGGTAAGCTACAGTGCACATGTATGATATATCTTAGGGTAAATGCACTCGGTGACATAAGGTTTCATGTTTATTGCGATGACATAAGGTTTCATGTTTATTGCGGTGACATAAGGTTTCATGTTTATTGCGGTGACATAAGGTTTCATGTTTATTGATTATTTTAAAACAGGTTAGGAAATTTTTAAAATGAAGCAAAATTCCATTTTTTTTCTTTTTGCCTAAAACATAAAGAATGCATATACATGTAATTTTGATGTCTAGGTATAGTGTCTGTTAAGTGTAAACTGGTTATACATTTTATGTATCATTTGCCTCCAAGTTCAATTGGAGACAAAAACTTAATAAACTTTATATTAGCATTTTCCTGTCTTTTATATCAGCATATATTACTTTATTTAATGAAGATAGTTTATCAAGTCCCAAATTGTGCTTTCCATTTACATTCCATTGGTAAACAATTTGTGCTGAGGTGCTGAGACAGTGCTGATTTAAACTTTGCCATATTTACAAATATAAACTAAGAAATACAAATGTATATATTGAATGGAATAGGTAATTGAAAAGGTTATTAGTTAAGGCAGCTTTAATCAGAAATTTAGAACTTTGGATGATGAATGTGTTATTAAATATTATATCAATTTCTATACAATAGGCTTCTGGGACTGGCTTCACAATCATTACTTTATTCTGATTTTCCTCAACTTTAATCTGGCAAATTTGAAATCTTAATGAATTTGCTGTTTTTTTATGAAGTAGGATAGTAGTGACATCACATTGCTATCACTTACAGGAAGATTTTCCACGTCACTATGAAATAAGTGTGCACCAGAAATAATAGGCCTTAAATGGTTAAGATATTAAGGAATTAAAGTTGGCATTTTAAAAATTATTTAAAGTTCAAGCTTCAAACATTATTCACATTTTCAAAAATGTTGATTTATAGTTCCAAAAGAAATATTGTCAAAATTTGCTTAATTTTAAGTTAGGGAAAAACCTTAGTTAAGAAACAATTGTGGAACTGGGGCCAGAAGTATAAGAATATTGGTTCTAAAATCCTAAAGTACGAGTAACATAGACCAGTAAGATTACTCTGAACTGATCCATGACCCAGGACAAATGTAAATAAAACATAGTCAAAATATGAATGGAATAACTTGATTATCTTACATGTATATTGTAATATCTGATTGTTTGATATAACAATAAATTGTTTTAATTCTATTTTCTAGGGATCAGATCCTCTGATATCAACAGCTAGGGTAAACTACAGTCGAAAAGATCTAAAGTAAATGATCAGATCACCGCGAGTTACGCATGAGAAATGGAGCGGAGATTATTCAGGTAATTTATACAGGTATACATGATGTGTGGTAATAGGTTAATGTGTGTTTAACATGTGGTTTATTACCTGAGGTGTAAATGTGTAACTCCACATGTTTATATCTATATTTTGCTGAACAGTCAAAAGCTTTATGACATGCCGCCCTAATAAAATAAATGTTTTATGTCTCGTAGAATGAAATATTTTTATGATTAATTGAATATTGAAAAATATTTGTCATTGGAATGTATGTTTGTTGTTGTTTTTGTGAAAACTTTTGTATGTCATTTTGCATACACCTGCAGCTTTCACTTTTACACATCAGATTCTTTATGTGGGAAGGGATCAAACCCTGGCCAGTAGTGACTTCTTTTTTCAAGAGAAAACAGTTTACTTGGTAAAATACTAAGTTATGCCCAAATGTTAAGAGGATTACAGTGTATAACGGTCAACCTATTTCTTCTTCAAATCAGTAGGTGGTGGATATGGGGGGGGGGGGGGGGGGGGGGGGGGGGGGTGGGGGCGGCTTGGTGGCACAGTGGTCTAAGGCATTGGCTTACAGATCACAGTTCCTCTCATTGCCTCTGTTCAAATCAAACTTGGAATACATCATTATTTTGTCAGTTCACTTGCCAAAGGTTGCTGCTTTTCCCAGGCACCCCAATATCATCCATCATTCCTGAACTGACCACCTCAATATAAGTGAATTAGTTTTAACGGGGGTGTAGAACATCATTACCCTATTCCATTCTTTTGGAATCAATTCCAGTTTTACAGACTGTTGTAAGATTCAGAGATGGTTTATTTTGTCAGCTTTAGAAGAATAGATTTAGACCTACAACTTAGTATCCGTGGTTACAAATATCAATTAATTTGGCATATGGCTTTAGAAAATGTTTTAATTTGTACCTATCTCAAAAAATAAAGAAAGGTTGAATACTTAGCAGTTGTTCTTTATAGACTTAGGGTAGATTCATGTGCTTCATATTACTATCGCCATGTTTCGGTTTATTAAGGATTCAGTTTTCACTGTATGTAATCAAACTCTTACAAATCTCTTACAAAGTTTTAATGTCAGTTTCATGCCAGCCACACTTCAGCTGTGAAAACCTTGTGCCCCATTGCATACTAAAACTGGAGTTCATTATAAAGTATTTGTATTAAACTAGGCTAATTAAACCCCTAGCAAACTAGTTTGAGGTGGGGGAATGTAGGAATCCCCATGTCTGTCTGTCCTTCTCTCCGGCCATGTAAAATCGTGTCTGGATTGCTTTGGACAAGTATCATAAAATTTCACATGAATAATCTTCATGGTCCAAAGTTGTTTCATGACCTTCAACCAAGGTCATATTGGAAAGGTCAAGGTCTTGGGAAAAGATTAAACCCTTGTAGATGTTGGGGAGGGGGTGGGTGTATTTGGCTCTCAAGAGACAGTTCTAGTTATAATTATAATTTGAGGTAAAACATGTACTTATATACATACCAGTAATTTATGTGTAATTTGTATTACAGAGCAACTGGAAACAAAAGATTAAAAGAGCTGGTAGCTGTTGAGTTATCTTTCTTTAATTCTAATATACAATTGTTAAAAGAAGAACTGTCAGAGTTAAACAGCTCTATGGATGTATATCAATCTGAAAAGTAAGTAAAGCCAGACACCTGAAATTTATACAGTTGACTCTCGTTATCTCGAACTCGACGGGGAAATGCAAAAAGTTCGACTTATCCGGAGTTCGAGATAACCGATGTTAAAAACGGCAACAAAAGGAAAGTAACTCGTACACGCCTACCGGAAGTCGCTTACGGTTTTATCTTGTCAAACTGTATATTGCCGTTTTCTCCTATAACGTATGTATTCAATGATGCATTTTGTTTTATAAGATTTTCTTTAATTACTCAAATCTGTCAATAGCCGATTGCGCTATTGTTATTAGCCGACAAATAGTGGAGTCCGCTTTGGTCTCCATACCAGTTTCGCTTTGTGTACTTTAATCACCCCCAAGCTTCCGGTTGTATTGAGTAATGTTCTCATCACACGCTTTTCGGCAGCCATGTTCAGCTTGGCAGTAATTATAACACCTGTTAATCTCCTTGAGGGTTTAATGGCTTATGCAAGGGATAATAATTAAGGGCTTAAGGAAATTGGGAGGTCAGTGCAATGTTGTCATTTTAAAATCAACACGAGGCCGACAGTCAAATATTTTTTTTATGTCGGAATGTGTTTTTTCTACCAAAAAATTTGTAGGCTTTGACTAATTTGATTTTCCAAAATGTTTTGTTCGAGTTAACAAATTTAATTTTCCTAAATTTTTTGTTCGAGTTAACAAATTTAATTTTTAGAAATTTTTTGTTCGAGTTAACGAGTGTAATTTTCCTAGGATTTTCATTCAAGGGGACGAAAATATTGTTCGACATATCCGATAATTCGAGATATCCGAGTTCGAGATAACCGGAGTGATTTTGGTTTATTAAAGAACAACTCTGTTCGGACTTTTTAAAAAAGTTCGAGATATCCGGTAGTTCGAGATATCCGAGTTCGAGATAACGAGATTCAACTGTACATGTACATTAAATATATTTGAAAATGAATAAATGGCTACCTGTTATGTAGAGCACTTTGAGACATGAGCTGAGTCGTTGTGGAAAATCCTGCTTCTAGCTTCATGCTTACTTTACTTACTTTATTTCTCCAATTACACAACAAAATATATTCTGGTTAATTGTTATCTTTGAGGAGGTATAATAATGCAATTTGTCCGTCTGACTATGTATCATGCTTTTTGTCCAATACCATCCATCAGATATTGATGAAACTTTATAGGAATGATCAGTTGGAAGATTTCACATATCAATTGGCTGTTCCAGTTCAATGATTTCCCTATGAGTTATGGAAGGGCACTAAAGCAGGGTTTTACTGTACTGTGGTGATAAGCAAGGTGACAAAGTTATGGAGGGGCATTATAATGAGGTTTTACTATATTGGTATATGTTTTACATGAGAAAGGATTTACAATCTCTGAGAATCAGAAAGCCAAATATTGTTTACAAATTAATTCTTGATTACAGTTGTTAAACAGTCATATATTTCATTATATGCAATGTTTTATATCACTATGACAACCATAAATGTCACCAAGAACATAACTCCTGTCAACCTCTCATCATTTATGGACATTGTAAAAGGCTCTTCACAAAGTCTTCATATATTTATCTCATATATCTGTATCATGTATGTTCATTTTGTTGTGGTATACATGCATTTTTGTCTCAAAATGATTCAACTACAGTCCAACTTGCTTTAAAGGCCAACCAATTGAACCAATAAAAGTGGCCTTTACGAGCAGGTGGCCTCTATATACAGGTTCAAATATATGAATAAAGAACAATTGGGATGTAATTCTTCTGGTCTTTATAAGCAGGTGGACCTTATATAGAGAAGGCCTTTAAGGCAGGTTGGACGTCTTTAGAAATTTGGAAGTTTTGATGTTTTTTGCAAGTAAAATAATGTCCTTGTTTTAAAAATTAAAATTTTATTTAAAAAAGTAACTTCTGTCAACTTATCATTTATTTACATTGTAAAAGACTTCACACACAGAGTCTTTATACATCTGTATTGTGCTGTTTTATGCATGCCTATTTATGCATTTTTGTTTCAAAATAATCAAACTATTTAAAAGTCTTCAGAAACGAGGAAGTAAAATTCTATATATTTTTTACAAGTAAAAAAATGTTGCCCTTGTTTTAAAGAGTTAAATTTTATTTTCTTATAAAAGAAGCTTTATGTCACATTTAAAATGTCCTGACAATGGAATAAATGTTTAACTATAAAAACTGAACAGATACGACGTTAATGGATATGTTTACTTCTCAACATGTCATATAAATAATTATAACAGCATGCATGTAATTTATTTCATATTTTTGTTTACTGCTAACTTTTTTTTTTGTGGTTTATTTTTAGTGAGTCATTCATTATACATGTTCATAAGACGAGTCTGTCCGTCCTCAAAAGGAAACCATGAACTTTAAACTGTTGATAACTTTTGAATATATGTAAAATATTTATTCACTTCAACCATTTGTTTAGTGAAATTGTGGCATTATAAAGGGGGTTGGCAATAATTTTAGGGTGGCTAATAATGTAGAAACTGTTTCATTTGACCAATGCAATCATGTCAGTGTTTGCTTTGGTGGACAGTATAGTAAATATAGTAAAATTTTGTCATGATTCCTCTGATTATTTTGCGACCTCCCTTATCACTGCATTATTTTTCAGTTTCAAAGTCTATTATTATTTGTTTATAGGCCTCTTTCAATTTAGCATCAAACCCCTTGAAAAGGCCAAAATCCGACTGAACAAATCATATCAAGGTTTTATTGTACATCATTACACATTTAGTGGTATCAGATTATTTAGATTTAAAAAAAAAATATCGATTAAATTGTCAATTTCCTCACATTCCAGAACTGACCACCTCTATATCAGTGTAGGATCTTGACTTGGTTGTAAAACTTTATAATTCACTCCATTTCCAATTTCCCTGGAATATGCTGATAAGGTGTGTTAAATGTATTGTTTTGAAAGTTTTTAATAGGAAACAGCCCTAAAGTTCCATAAGTACATGACCAGTGACCTTAACATTTCTAGTACAATGTTTTATGTACCAGGAATTAAAATCTTTTAAAAGGGAAAGAATAATTATTTTCTTATGTGTTGATGTTATCGTGCAGGTCAAAGGTCAAATTCAGTATTTTAGAAATCATTTTTTGTTGTTGTTAAAGAAAGTGACTGTTTTCTTTAAATTTGACATAGTTGAAGAATTTTGTTTATTCACCTGCCATATTTAATTGAATAAGTTTATTAGAATGTATAGTTTTAAGTATTTTTTCACTTTGTTTTTCTTTTTTCATTGTTCTATTGGTTTTTTTAAAATATTTAAGATAAGATATCTTTGGAGATATTAAAGATTTGTAGTTAAACAATATGAACATGTGAAAGTCTTTACAATTAGCTGATTTTAGACTTGCTTTTCTGTAGACAAATAAAACTTTCAGATTTTAAGAAATTCCCGCAAAACAGTCCGTTTTGCTTGATTGTTACAAAAAGAAGCTGTATCTATTTAGTATATTTTATTTCACTATAATGTGCTATTCTGAAAATCAATCCTCACTAATGATGAGAGAAAATCAGTTAAATGAATCATGACAGATTCAAGTCCAAGTTCAGAAAAAATCACCCATTGAATTAAATAGATTAAGTAAAAGTTTATTTTTGATTGTAAGAATATGACTTTTAAAATTACCTATATAGTCAGAGCTTTACATAACATAAGACCTCTCCCAATGCCATCTGTTTTTACCCAAGGACATTCCTAGGTCCTTAAGTTACTATGTCCCCCAAATGAAGTAAGGGGACATATACCGGTAGTGTTTTCCCTATTTCTTCTGCCAACAATTTGTCCACCACTTTGTTTTTAAAAACTATTTAACAGGTCTTTATAAAACTTCACAGGAACAACTGTTTGGTGGAGTAAATGTGACATTTAGCTTTTTGTCTGTGGTTTTCATAAAATAGCTACTTTGGTGCTATGGAATCCTTTTTTTAAGTCTTGATATTTACAGATTAAATAAATATCAGTAGAATGATATTTAATGTGGTCAGTCTTAATACGGCAACAGCTATCTAGACATGTAGACTTAATTAAAGTCATACCACAACTGTTTATTCTAGTGTTCTTAATAATTGTATGTAAATGTTCTTTTTCAGTGGATCAAAGTGTATACCAATGGTACCTTGGGATTAAAGGAGACAACAGATGTAGATATCCAAGTACCTGTTAAGGTAATTATCTTAAAAAGATAGGAAGAGTGTTAGTGTGAATGTCAGAGTGTTAGTGTGAATGTCAGAGTGTTAGTGTGAATGTCAGCATCTAATGTTAAAGTAACCAGAAATTACAAAAACTAGAGTGCTTGTTGAGAGCCTGTTCCTAATTCCTTTAGGTTTAAGGATCCAATAGTCTAGTATTGTCCCATTTTTAGGGTGCATAGTAATCCGGGTCACTGAGTAATGCTTGATTTACAATCAGCTTTGACTGGACTGGCCCAATGTGAAATTAAATGCCTTGTGTTAAAGTGCTTGCTGAGAGCCTGTTCTTAATTCCTTTAGGTTTAAGGATCCAATAGTCTAGTATTGTCCCATTTTTAGGGTGCATAGTAATCTGGGTCACTGAGTAATGCTTGATTTACAATCAGCTTTGACTGGACTGGCCCAATGTGAAAATAAATGCCTTGTGTTAAAGTGCTTGTTGAGAGCCTGTTCTTGATTTCCAAAAACTAGAGTGCTTGTTGAGAGCCTGTTCTTGATTCCCAAAAACTAGAGTGCTTGTTGAGAGCCTGTTCTTGATTCCCAAAAACTAAAGTGCTTGTTGAGAGCCTGTTCTTGATTTTCAAAAACTAGAGTGCTTGTTGAGAGCCTGTTCTTGATTCCCAAAAACTAGAGTGCTTGTTTAGAGCCTGTTCTTGATTCCCAAAAACTAGAGTGCTTGTTGAGAGCCTGTTCTTGATTCCCAAAAACTAGAGTGCTTGTTGAGAGCTTGTTCTTGACTCTCAAAAATTAGAGTGCTTGTTGAGAGCTTTTTCTTGATTCCCAAAAAATCAGAGTGCTTGTTGAGAGCCTGTTCTTGACTCCCAAAAATTGAAGTGCTTGTTGAGAGCTTGTTCTTGATTCCCAAAAACTAGAGTGCTTGTTGAGAGCTTTTTCTTGATTCTCAAAAACTAGAGTGCTTGCTGAGAGCCTGTTCTTAATTCCTTTAGGTTTAAGGATCCAATAGTCTAGTATTGTCCCATTTTTAGGGTGCATAGTAATCTGGGTCACTGAGTAATGCTTGATTTACAATCAGCTTTGACTGGACTGGCCCAATGTGAAATTAAATGCCTTGTTCAAGGACATATCACACCACTTGACTGGACCTGGAACCCACACAATCTTTGGATCATCAATCCACCTGACCATATGTCCTCACAATATGTATACAGTATAACACAGTATATTGGCTAAATATGATTGTTTGTTGTTGTAGGATTTTAATTGGAACATTATAGGAAGAGGGATAATTATGAAGGTGAAATAGAAGAATTTACAGGCTTGAGAAAGGTAATATACATTTGGTATACATCTTCACATCTCATACACAGTTGAAAATAACTTTAATATAGGGACCACCCATCCAAAACACAATGTATCTATAACAAAATATGATTGTAGCTATTAGAACCCTTATTGAAGGGTGGTGGCCACAGTATAATTGAAGACAGATAACACAGCATCAGACTGGTTTTGCTGTTTCTTAATATTTTTCCTCTGCAGTCCTTGTTTTGTGTTTCACTGAGATAGGTTTTTGAAGAAAAAAAAAACTTCATAGGAATAATTAAGGGATATGTGTGGTTTTTGCTATCATTTTTGGACCATGGTCTTTTTGTGCTTAATTTATTTTGCAAGTCAAAAATTCTGTTGCTTGGTTTGCGGGGATATAGGTACATGTAGTAATGCCGCCCCTTAAATTTAACACATGTTGTTACATGATATAGATGGACAGAAGGAGGGTTCTTTTTAAATGTGTATGTAGGGGTTTTACATACCAATCAAGAATATTTTATTTATTGAAACATCACTAGCCATTGGTAAAGTATCAGAATTTGTAACCTTTGCAGTCAACTAAGTGCAATGTGCAGGCAGGGTTCTTAGCGTGCCACACCTACCATGACATGGGACATCGATTTTTAAGGTCTTTTCCAAAGGAACCCATGACTTTCATTTCTAATTGCTGAGTGCTTGGGGAAAGAACAGTAACTATATTTTTTTCAGGACTCAGACTTTGTTTGAATCCCAATCTACAACATACAGAGTGAGCACTCTACCAACTGTGTTACTATATTGGCTTAAATATTTATTTGTACACAATATTTGATACATCAATTATTTACTATTTTAGGCTGTACGGACACCACAGAGAAATAATTCAGGAATAGAACTGTTAACAGAGTATTTAAATCAATTATATTACTTTGAGAAAAGATTCTTCCCTGCAGATAGAGTTTTGGGTGTCCATTTCCATTGGTAAGTTATACACTGCCACCCACAAATAAATAAACAAATTATGGAAGAAAGTCTTTTTTTCTTGAAAAACAATTTTCTTGGAATTTGTTGAAATTTTTAGGAAAAGTGTAAAAAAAAATATGGGAAAGATATATTTTTCAAGATAGAAACACTATTTTAGCTGAAAAACACTCAGCTTTAGCAAAATGATGATTCAAAAATATAATTTTATGAAGCTTTCAGCCTGTGTAATAATTTAATGACTGCAGTGTGTGTGTTTGCCGTCCTAGAAAAAAAACTAATAATAAGACACATCCCCTAATTTCCTAGAAAAATCACATTGTACAGTATAATAGGGGTCAAATAGTACATATGGTTTTTGATCATCTGACTCATTTTGAAATGTTTCTTGTTTTTCCAGGTATGATTCGTTAACAGGTGTACCACACATACAGAAGACTATGGGTTTTGAGAAGGGTAGTGTCTTATTTAATATTGGTGCCTTATATACACAGATAGCTTGTAAACAAGTAAGTAAAAGCCACATCATATAAAAGTGTGTATGGATTATTAATTTGATGTTCTTATGATTTAGCACTCTGCTTCACTTCCCATGTGGAAATTTGGAAATCTCACTTAATTTGCCAGTTTCCAAAGTTACTTTGTTTTTAAGAATGTTATTTGGACATAGACTGGTATGTTTTTTGTTGATTAAATAAATGGGAATACATGGAACAAGGTTTAGACTACAGGTTTATGACTCAGTGGTCGTGGGTTCAAATCCTAGCTTGGCTACATGATGTATCCTTTAGCAGTATATGTAAATTGATAATGACAAATGTTGGGTTCTATCTGCAAGAGGGAGTAGTATCTTGTACACTTGCACTTGTTCCACCAAACCACTGAAATAGAAATAAGCATAAACCTAAGCATGATTAGTTACATTTCTGTGATAATTTTGGCTAATTCCAGTGATTACATCAAAAAGAGAGATAGAAAACAGTAAACTGTCACTTAGTATAGAAGTATAAGAAAATTGTACATTTTGGTCAAAGGGGAGATAACTCAAATAATTTTAAACCCCTTTTGCTGCATGTACAGGTATACAAAATTCCAGAATTTTAGTACTACAGTTAGATGTAATAATATTAATATTCATTAAAATGTTTCAGGATAGAACTACTGAAAATGGTGTCAAAACAGCCGTCCATAATTTTCAAAAAGCAGCAGGAACATTTAGATATTTACACAATCATTTTAGTAATCCACCCAGTATGGACATGCAACCACAGACATTAACAATGCTGATACAGTTAATGATGGTGAGTAGAACATAGGGAGATTGAAAGAAAACTATATAGCTCTACAAATGTGATAATGAGTTGCTTGATATTGCAAGTTATGCTTAAGATTGAAAGAAACTGAAATACAGGACATATCAGTCAAAGTTTTAACACTGAGCTAATGAAAAGGAGTTATTGTTCTTGGCTGCCTCATGGCTGTGATATGGATAGCTTTTAGCCAAAATGTTGCTGAAAGTAAGATAGCAGCTGTATAAAAGCTGTTGAAATATAGCTAACAAGGGCCAAGATTAGTTGTAGATTTAGCTTAGTTTTAAACTTTTGACTGGCTTGTACTGTAGTTGTACAAATGTAAAAAATGAGATATTTTATTGTGACCAGAGTTTGGATTATTTGTACATGCTGTTTATCATGTAAATGAAACAATTATAAAAAGAACAAAGCATTAAATAATCAGCCAAGAGAACTACAATAGTGTTATTATATTTTTCTCCATTTAAAAAAGGTATTTGTTGTTATCTTGTCATTTAGTGATATTACATATTTCACACATATTGAAAAAATTAAGTATCATCTTTTAAGCATTATATATGAAAAAGTGTGTATTTAATTTGTAATTTCTTTATGGAATCTTAGAAACATGCCTGACAAAAATTCATGTGAGAACATAAATCATCTCATCTTCATGTCAAAGATTCAGGTCTAATAAAATATTATTTCAATTCTAATTCTTTGCGCAGCTTATCCCAGATTAATAATTATATCCATTTGTATTTGTACTTTACAGAGTCAGGCTCAGGAGTCGGTATTTGACGGCGTTGTAACTGCTGGTAAGACAGAAGGCATTTTGGGATATATGAACATCGCTCAGGAAGCTATTGTGGTAAGTTAATCATAACTTCTTATACTCAGTAAAATTGTTTTAATATTTTTAAGCTATCCATTTGAATAGCTAGGAGCTTGGAGATATATATTATGATATATACATGTTTTTTGGCAGGTTACACAGCTCCTTTTACCCTGTAAAAGATTTATGTACTGCATAACATTTTTGCACCCTTTAAAGTGGCACCAGTTTGGCCTTTTTAACTTCAATTTTGTATTCTGTGTGATTTGCTTACCTTGTCACCATGTTTGTTTCAGTAACTAGAAGTTCCAAGATGTACAAGTTATTTCCCTGTTACCGCTAAATATTTTGTGTACCCTGGCAGATTTACAAACATAGTTTCATGTACCCTGGCAAGTTAACCAACCGCTATTCAAAAAATTTCCTTTAAAGGGTGACAAAATTGTTTTAAGTTTAATATTGTCTAAATTCTAGTTTTGAGTTTTCGCAGTTGGTTGAACCATTGATTTTTTCAAATGCAAATATTTCTTGTAGCAAAACAGCATAAAATTGATAAATTATTTCTGTAAACTGGTTTTCATTTGTTGATTTGTTCCTAATTACAATGTACTGGTATTTCAGGTGTCGCAGATGTATGATGACACACACCTGTTAATGTCTACAGAGCCAGTTAAGGACTATATACCATACTCCTGGATCTCCATGGCGTTGGTCAAGTCACAGTATTATAGAGCTCTAGCTCATGATTATATGGCCTTTGGTATCTTAGATCAGAAAGGTAATGAGACTTTATGTTAAAATTATGTTGTATGCATACTTCGTCTCAAAAAGTTTTGGATAAGCAACAAATATTCTTTATCTGGCACCATTGCATTGTTGGTGTCAAGTTTTCACTTTCTCTCTCTCGAAAATTTATTGATCCATTTATGAACTAGGCCTAAGGCACATGATTGAGAAAAATTCAATGCAATTTCCACAGTATAACAAGATCTCTCTCTCTCTCATGAAAAAGAATTATTGCTTCATCTGTGAACAATACCTGTATGCCTGTGGGCACATAATTGAGTAAAAAAAATTGGATGCTTTTATCACAGTATTTGTCTTATATTTTCAGATAGCATGGATGAAGATAAAATGAAGATTTTTATGGAATCTCAAGGAACAAATTCTGATACAGAAAATTCTAACACAGTGCTTAAAACTCCCACTACAATGGAAGAAAGAATTTTACTTGGTAGGCTCAGTAATTTGATATTATTTGTGAACTTATTTGTGGCTTTTAATTCAGGAATTTAATATTGATATACATACATGTATGTATTATAACACCCCTACCCCCAACCCACCCCCTCCACCACCACGCTTCGAAGAAGCAATGTTGTCAATCATTTGCTGAACATTTAGTATTTTGATATGAAAATCAGAGGTTCAATGCCTAAAACTTTAACTACTGATGCTCCATGTTATGGTAGATGTGGAGATAGCAAAATAAGAGTTATTGGATTTTGACATAAATGGATATATGTGATACTTGTAGTACATCTCTAAGTTGTACTGTCTAGGAATAAATGAAATAATAATCTGTTATGGGATGTTAAAGCTCATTTGCAAAGGAAAACAATTGTGAGGTCAAAGTTTGATTTAATATACATTTTACTATTTTTGCAGGTAAAGCTCATTTGAAGGAGTCATTAATATGTCATGAAGAAGCTTTAAGATTTCACGATTTGTGTAAACAGCTACGGAAGATTGATACATTTCAAGATATCCTCAAAAAAGCACATGATAGGTAAGTTGTACAGTCGACTCTCGTTATCTCGAATTTGTTCGGTCCGTGGAAAGTAGTTCGACATATCTGAAGTTCGACTTAAAAATCGGCAAGTCCCTGACATGGGATGCAACTCTGTTGTACTTCTCATAACTGTTGACTTCCAGTCCATAATCGGCAATTTTTTATCATTATTTATTTCAATATTTATAACTTATGTTTATACTATTAAACAATGTAATGACAAAAATAAATAATTTCAATATTTATAACTTATGTTTTTACTATTAAACAATGTAATGACAAAAATAAATAATGATGAAATAATTCTCGACTGAAAAACCTGAAGACGGCAACTCGGCATGGAAGACTAAACAGAAACTTCACCGTAACTTACTTGTTTGTTAATCTTTCAGTTAAAATTAAATCATTTAGCTTTGGTTATTTTAGGCATGTTTTCACCCACAGTTCAAAGATTCTCGTTCCGTCATAATTTACTAAAAAATATTAAGCTTTGGGTATAAAGTTTTCATTTCGCATACTTCAAAGGTAATCATTCCGTAAATTTGAACGACCCACGCGGGAGGTAACTGTTTGTGTGTACATGTGACCCAAAAATTACTTCGACTCATCCGGGAATTCGACTTACACGATTTCGACTTAAACATATATTTCCAGTATATTTATATAAGAATAAAATTGGGACCGCAAAACTTACTTCGACTTATCCGGAATTTCGACATATCCGAGTTTGACTTAACAAGAGTCGACTGTATATGTATTAAGCTACCTTTTCTATTCCTTCTATCTTATATGATAAACCTAAACCTAGCATAGCACTAGTAGTGTGTTCATAATAAAACAATACATGGTATTTAGAATTTTACATAATTTAGAATTTCACATATTGTTACCAGTTAATGTTCTTGCAATGTAGCAGTGTGGTCTCAAGCATGCATTTATGGATCATATTACCTAATGCCACCTGGGTTCGAATCCCACTTTGGCAGATCACTTGCTGAAGGTTGTTTGGTTTCTGTGGACACTTCTGTTCAGTTTTCTCCACCTTCCCAGAAGTGACTGCCTTGATATAAGTGGAATTACCTTGACTGGGGCACAGCACTCCACTACTCCACTCTTGAACATTTAAAAAAACCACCTTTCTACAAATACCATGATACAGATCAGTAAATCTATTCACAAGCAATACAGACAACATTGTTTCTTTACTTTTACAGAGCACTTGAAAAGTTTTCCTCCTTAGAGGAAGAAGATGATTTTACAGAGGTTGTTTTGTCTCCAATAATTCATGCCAAGACTGATGAACCTGTCTTACCACTTGCTCCAGAATTCTCCAAACTCACGGTCACAGACATCTTCAAGAAGTTGGTAAGTGCAACAGTATACTGATGTTTTATGTATTTAAAAATTGATCACCAATTTTAAGACTCTTCTTTCAATGTGTATGTATGCACAGGCTAGTTTGAATTTGAAGAATATGTAGAAAGTAGAACAGTTTATGTTTAGCATTTCATAGCAAATCCGTTAGAGAGAAATGGGCATCAAGATTTGAAAAAATAAATAAATCTACAAATGATGAATCTTTGCTACATTTCCTTTCTTGGTAATCAAAATTGCCGTTGGCTACTAATTTCTGAGAAATTCCTTCAAAAAGTAATCTACATGTATTTTAGCAAGTTTGTGAAAAAATACTTAAAAAGGACTGTATTTTCACCCATTTTGGAAATTTGTCTGCTTTTAATTTTAAATTTATGGAAACCAAGACCTGAGTCAGCTGAGAAAGTCCTATGTATTGTAAAAAATAATAATATTTAAGGACAAAGCATTCAGCTATTTCTAAACAAAGGTTTAACAGAATTATTTTAGTGATACAAAATATTTTATTTCTTTTGCAGGGACCAATTTCAATTTTTAATGCTAAGAATGAATGGTCAGTCCCAAGAACAGTTGTACTAGAGAAGACTCCTACACAAGGATTTGGTTTTAGTGTACGAGGGGATTCCCCTGTTATTGTAGCCGATATTGAAGCTGGTAGTGTTGCTGAGGTAAATCAATAAGTCACTGTATCAGAGATCATAAGCCATTGGAATTTTAATATAAAAAAATTAAGAAAATACAAGGTCAATTAAGGATCTATCTTTATACAGGTGCAACAATATGCCAAAATTGCATTCATTATATAGCCAAATTACAAAAACTACAAACTAATCAATCTGAAGCCAATTTATTAGATTTTATTGGTATATTAATACAACTCTTTTTCTTTACATAATAATATATATTTGTTAATGATGTTTTATTGTATGATAGAAGATTTCATAATAACATATATATAATCTTGTTATATTTCAGAAAAGTAAATTAAAAGTTGGTGATTTTGTTGTGGCAGTCGGTGGCAAAGACACAAAGTGGTCAAAACATGAGGAAGTAGTGAAAATGGTTAGACAGTATGGCAATCATATTGAACTAAAAGTTATTACACCATTAAATGTGTTGGAAACAACTAGACGATCATCTGCTTCTAGTTCTCCCGGAACTCCTGCCAAAATGCAGAGCCCCAGAGACAGTATATCTAGTCATAGTGTTAAAAGCAATCGAAGCCGGTTAAGTGCTCCCTGGATTTTTATGAGGAAAGGCTCAAGAGAAAAACCAGACAAAATAGAGAGAAGTAAGGAGGTTGAAGATGGTGATATTTTCTTAAGATGAAACCTAAACTGTTGACGAGAATAAAAAGGTTGTATGTGACATTATGAGCATTGTGTGTGATACATTTACAAACATTGTGTATGGTACATTACGTGCATTGTGTGATAAGTTACAAGGATTGTGTGTGGAACATACAGGTGTTCAATTTAATCTGTGATCTCTGATTGGGAATAAGTTAATTAATTAACTTTACTTGAGATTGTTCACATTATAATATATCTGTAAACAAAGTATACCAGAGATGTCTCCAACAATGAACAAAATAAAAAATTACTGTTAGTCAGGAAACAACTCGGATACACATATTTCATCTGTGAAAGAGATAACATAGACCACCACTTTAATGAAAACAAATGTATGCAAGAAGTTTTTTTCAACATTTTGTCACAAAAAACTTATGGATGTTTAAAGTTCCCTTCTATATACATACAGATGGCCACCAAAAGTTATTTACAATGATAGACCGAGGTTAACCTGGCAGATGTACCTGGTTGTGCAGTACTATATAATGTGTAACAAATTCTGAACACTTTGTATGCAAGTTGTTTAAATATGGGTGATACGTTACCATAGAAATCCAGGGATATTTTATTTATATACATGTATTATATAACATAGTTGTGAGATAATGATGTTTATGATAAGAGTTGTGCTGTTTTAATTGTATTTTTGTTTGTGTTATCTTTGTTTATTATTATTGTTTTTATTAATTGAATACAATCAAATATGACTATGAAGGAAATTTCATTTTCACAAGGTTATAATTAATTAACAGGTGCCCATTTTATACAGGTTTATTTACTCATTAACTTCAAGCATACATTGTTATGGTTACAAACAGTGTGTCATTGAAGCAATGGTGTGAATTCCTTATTTTTTGTTGATTATTGATGTCCATAGTTTTCCAAGGCATTCTTGGTATTTTATTAATGGTTCTGATATCAGGCAAGAATCTAAATAATTCAGTCGCAAACTGGTTTTTTATCAGCATTGATTATACCGGTTCATGCTAGTGATTTTCAACATGGGCCATTAGTAGCAGATTGACACAGTCAAACAATTACCTTTGTCTTGTCAGCCAGTGTGCAGACCGTTTGAACCATTGGAGTACCTGTCATTTAAACATTACAAATTGTCAGAAGAAATCATTTATTGTTTATTTTTTTGTTTATTCATTCATTAAGGCATATTTTGATGCACCATTGATTTAAAATTGCAGTTCACAAATTATCACTATACATATACATAATAACTATTATTACAAACAAATAAAGGTTGACACAAATTTTGTTTCAGTATTTAACAATTATTTACAAGATTTTATCATATACTAGTATTCATATATTGAAGGATATTTTTAATCAGCATCAGATGTTATTGAAGAGATTTAAAACATGGAGAAAATAGGGTAGACTAAATTGATGGAACAATTATCTTTACCATATCTGCTTACAAAATCAAAGCTATGGATCAAAAATAACAAATTACGAAATTCTGTTAAAGTACATGTACTTTTATATACCATGTATACCAATGATTACATAAAATAAAAAGTATCTACAAAACATTGAATCTACAAATGTATGCACTTAAAGTTTTCATATTACTTAAATCGACAACAGACTACAAATACAGAACTTTTGCTCTCCTTTTTATCTTCAGAATATAGGTAAGTTGATAGGATACTTGTTTTGACAGCTTGTGGTTATTATTTTGCAAGATTAGATACATCACATGTGTTCAACAGATCAAATATTATTAAGTCATTATGTGGTGTTATAACATTAAGTCTATATACATGTGTATATATATACAAAGTTTATGTTTTGAATTATATATTTTTACATTTATACAATTAATGAATTGATACAAAGTGCTAAAATGTGGAAATTTTGTCAAGTAAGGGTTTCATGTACATGTATGTGTACATCTGTATTTTGGTAAAATTACAGTGTGGCTACATAATGTATTTGTTTAGGTTTCACATGTTAGGTTTCATTATGTGTTTTGAAACCTGTTGTCTATATTGGTTAAAAGGGAATAGTTTTAATGATTTTTCATGAAAAAATATTTCCATAGTTCTACATTTGTATTTCTTTTTAGTTATAATTTTATTAAGTAATATGTAGTCATATTTCTGTGAAATCCTTATAAAGATGTAATAGAAAATTAGACAGGTAGCTGTATAAGGTTGATGTATAAACATGGAACTTTTGTGTTGGTTACAAGTATATTAGTTCTTTTATAAGTTGATACAATACAAAATGCATGTGAAGCAAATAAGTAATAGTAGTGTAAGAAAATATACAAAGTATACATCTTTATATGTTGGTGTTACTGTATGTGCAATATTGATACAAAAAAACAAAGTATTAACCCTGTCACATCTACCTATGTATAATTGTTATGTGATGATTTAGACACATGTTTATGAATGAAAAGATAAAAATGAAAGTATTTTGGTAGTTTAAATATATAATAATTACAAATCAAAATTTAATTCCATACAAATGTACTAAAGTCTTAAACACTCTCTGTAATCAAATATTTAGAGTAATATATTTTAGTGTCAACTATAAATTTCATAAAAACTCAGAGATATTAAATACAATTTGTAATTGTCATGCGGGACTGTTACAGCTGTCTTCTTGTCAGAACATAAAGTTGTAAATTCATGAATGAAGATTTTGGAAATGTGTTGATTTGCCATGGTTATCAACTGTTCTGAGAATAGTGTCGATTTTCCATGGTTATCAACTGTTCTGAGAATATAACGTTACTACGGTATCATATTACTTCACCTGTTAATTACAGATCAAAAGCAAAAATGAACAAAATTTCAAGTGACTGAATCTAACACGGTAATTAGTTTAAAAAATAATAGATGTTTCTTGTATAAATTAATTTGTGAAGGTTTGTGATGTGTCTGAAAGTATTCACTACTTTAAATCAAAATCATATATATTTACACTAATTTGTATATAATTATTATAAATATTTTTGTTATAATTCAAATATATATCACAAATATGTAAATTTATTTCACTTAGTTTTAATTAACTTTTATTTTATAAATCAAATTTATGTGGCTGTATGAAGTGAAATAATTTATTGTCTTCATGTGAGGTTCCTTGTCTTAATCAATGTGTTTAAATTGTTATTTTGTTCAATGAGTTTTATTTGTCTGGTATTTACATTTGTGACACATCAAGCAAAAATCATACTTATTTAGCATTTTTTTGACAATTTTAGAAAACCACATTGGAAAATTTCATTAATAATGAAAAAACCTGTTGTGATATCACATAGATCATTTATCTTTGAGTTCATTATTGCCGCACATACTTTTCAGAAACTCGCATCTAAATTTCACAATCAAATAAATGTAAGATAAAAAGTATGTGCCAATAAGATATGGTCATTATTTGTTTTAGAAGATGGCTTTGCAAAGCATAAATTGTGCATGCCGTCAAAATGCTTTTTTAATTGTTGGTACATTTGAGTTTTAAGCATGATTCTGCAAATGATTTAGTGAATATAATATATATCATTTTAATGGAAAAAAACCTGATAAGTACTTATGTAGGAACAAAAATCTTAAAATCGATTAAATGCTGTATACGTATGGTTGTCTGACGTGTCACATTTATGTTTACTCAATATGTTAAGTTGTCAAAATCCCTATCTTTACCTCACCCATAGGTGGGGACGGCTGTGAAACATGATTTGATGTACATGAAATAGAATTCATGAGATTACCACAACCCAGAAAGAGTAAAATTTTCCCTAATTAAAAGTATTCATGTTTTAAAAATTATAATTTTAAAAATAAATGACCCTTAAAAACATAACTGCCATACTTGCCATTTTTGTTGATATTTAAAATCCATAATTAATGCGATTTTCCCTTTAGGTGTAGTATTTTGTTAATTTAGATTACTAGATTTAGATACCACCCCCTTTTAACAAGCAATTTTAAAATTTGAAAGGAATTTTAATTAGAAGAGACATCTTATATGTTGTATAAAATATCTTTTATCAAATATCTGTTTTCTACCTGGGTGCTTGTTTCAGTTTTTTTTTGACAAAGTTTTTTAGGTGAAAGGCCTCTTGTGTCTTCCTCAAGCTCTTAGGATGGTATGTGCACATGGTAAAAATCTATTCCATGCCTGTGCTTAAAATACTGATGATTAGGAAGTTTACCTCTTAAATATTCTCCAATAGTTAGTGTCTTTGATTAAGATGTGCTGTAAGGTACTAGCTTCTAACAGCTCTTGACACTTCAGTTAAATAAGGCCACTAATAATATACATGTTGTAGAGGGTATTAAATTATCATTATGATCAGGAAAAGTTATTCATGGTTGCATCATCAAAATATTACTTACCTCCTAGAAAGAAAGCATGGCACAGTTGGCCTCCCCATTCACACCCCCATTTATTCCATAATATTTAAATTATATTTCTTAGCACTCTAAGTCTGTTAAGTCCAAGACATATCTTTTTTTAAAAAAAAAAAAACAAAATTACCCTATTCATGATTTTGACATCATATTTACGTCTTTGCAGAACAAGTTTGTATATTTCATTAATAGCGTGTTCAGAAGTTTGTAGCATTATGGTAGATTTAAATATTTTGTTATGCCATTTAGAGTTTATATTCATATGTGTGTATATATAACATTTATTTACATTTAAACATATATATATAGATTGTCCCCTGTATTTTGTCCAGAGTGGATATTGTGTCCGATTTTTTTAAAAATGTATCACTGTACATGTACTTACACACAATCACCAGGTAGGATGCTTACTACAGTACAAACCTTTCAAAGTTATCACTAAGCTGTCAGATTAGTGCCAAATTGGCAGCTCATCTCTGCCCCTTGTTAGCTATATTTTGGCAGCTTTTTGGAAGTTGCTATCTCTCTCTCGCCAGGTTTTTGGTCACTAGCTGTCCATATTTCAACATCCAAACTTCATCTTGTTTTCGTTAGCTCAGTGTTAAACTTTTGATAGGTCTGTACTGTATATGTTTTTCCTATGGATGATTTCTAGCTTATATTTACCTTATGTTGACTTAGTGTGTTTATTATATAATCACTCTGGTCAAAATACAGTGGGCAGACATAGTTTTATCATTGAATTGTTGCAATATTAGTATTTTGAATATCAGTATTGAATTATATCACTTAGAATACTCACACATTTATAATCAGTAAATCCACACTTAATATAAGTTGAGTACATTTAAATACAAGGGCTACAACTTCCATCATTTGATAAAAACAGTTCATGGAATAGTAAGGGCACCTGCTATTTTCTACATTATTATACATGATGTTAGATGTATAACTAAATGATTTCACAGTAACTCGTTGTTTTGTTCCCGTAGGTACACATGCTAGAGTTTGTTTCCATGTAGGTGTTCATATTTCCACTATTGCCTTTTTGAGAAAAGTACCATTTTTGATACTTAATTTTGTATTTTTTTCTTAGATTATTAAGCAGTTAAAGAAGGGTAGCATATAGATAGTGTTTAAATATCCATATTTCATTTTTCACAGATTTCATATAAATGTAAAGAATTCCCCTACAACTTGAACATTTCATAGAACAGTGGTCACATTTTAAGATTTAAAGTTTGAATTTTATCATTACGGTAATTGTGCTTGATAAGGATAAATTCCATAACCTAATTATTGTTACAATGCATTTCATTTCCATTTCTCATTTGTATATTTGAAATTTTGTTTTCTGAAACTTGGAATGTATTTTTCAAATAAAAATAACATGTGATAATGATTTTTTGTCCATTTAACATGAAATTAGTTTTTGCTTAAGAAAACTGCATGTAAATTCCCTTTGACATAGATCATTTTTTTGTACAGCGTGAAAACGCGTACATTGTTGTCACTTTCTTCCAAGATATCGAGCTTCTTTGCTATGAAATTATAAGATATGAGTACACCTGGAAATAGTGCGCCTGGTAAATGAGCGTGAAAGAAGTATATCTGTTTTATCGTGAGATATGTATTCTGAGACGGGTAATGCATTTGGTTACATATGCACATTTGGAATAAATTTTCGGAATACATTTCGGAATCTAGTAAAATATTGCGACGGGATGCACCTAATAATTTCTGCAATTTGGCGAACTGATCTCATGTTTACAATAAAAAGTAGTTCGAGAAGTTTGCGTCCTACGATGTAAAATCATAACTTTTTATGAAATGAACAGCAACGGCAGGTTGTTTAATTAATTCTTCGCGAAATCTACGGAAATTTAAATTTATTTTGAAGGTTATGATAACGTATTTTGATGTTGAGGCAATTGTGTCATATTTTAAAATGTTTATCGATTAGATTTTACTTCGTGAAAGGGAGATAATTCGTACAGTGTTGTGTACAGTCGTTTTACCAGTTCCGAACAGGGTTTCATATAAGCGCTGCTGCAGACGTCGTCCACAAGCAGAGGAAATAAAATTTATGTTGTGTAATAATACAAATGTTAACTGATTCCAAAATATCGACACCTGTCCTCAAAAACACGTGGTAGATCTAGTATGTTTTCTTGAAAAAAGCATTTCCGTGATCACGATTTGTTTACATCGTTAAACTAGGTCACCAACAATCTGTCGACCTTTTAGGAAGCGGTTGAAGTTTAATATTATTTAAACAATTAATGCCCATACATTCAAGTAGAAGCAAATTTAGAAAGTTATTTTGCGATTCCTTTAATTGAACGGGATTGAAATTTTAGATTATTCGGTAGTAAAAATTCGGAACTGGTAAAACAACTGTACTTCACCATTAACATGAAACGGGAATATTGTGAGTGATAATCAGCAGTTAATTAAAACCCAGATTAACAGCAAATGATCCAGTTACATACAACCGATAGAATGTACCCCCTCATAGCGACGGTAGGATCTGCAAAACTCTTTCTCTCTATCCGAAATGACAAAACATCGGTACAACTTTTTTAAATTTTAATTACCGATTGTCTTTTTCATATATTTATGAAATTATTATTTTCTACCATTTAATTAAGCAATACATGGTTTGGTACATTGTTTCTTTTTCAAAAAAAAACAAAAAAAAAAAAAAAAACAAAAAAACATCCGTCGGACTATGCATTGATCGACACCCCCCCCCCCCCCCCCCGAATTTTCGGTTATATTCTGTCTTGCCACAACACAATTTTCCCAACTACTGTACGCTGTACAACAGCACGACAGTGCTATGTTTTATACAGAACTTACATTTCTAACATTTTTACATGAAAATTCAAACTCCAAGAAAAATTTTTAATGTTAAAATAATTTTTGTATTTGTAAAATCTAAAGCAATAATTCACAGTACTTAGGGCAATGGAGGATAACTATCACAGTTACCTGCCCATAATCAAATCACTATGATAAATGTAATTCCGGAAATATCCACATTGGTTCATTTTAAAATAAAACAGCATTTTGATATACAGTCAAATCTGTCTATAAAAGCCACCAGTAAAAATGTCCCATATGAACAGGTAGCGTTGTATACAGGCTAAAATTACATGAACAAAGAACAATTGGGATATAATTTTACTGGCCCTTACAACCAGTTGGTCCTTGTACAGAGGTGACCTTTAAGACAGGATTGAGTACTTGTATTTGCATACTTATTTTATCTTTATATTTTTGGGTGATATCCTGTGTAAATACAACTAAATTATATTCATTTTAAATACATGTATCTACAATATTTTTGCATCATGTTACTTACCCCTTGTTCCCTTATTACGGGAAAACTTTCCTATATACAGAGGTTACTGATTAACAGGTGGTTGTACTACTAACAGCATTACTATAGGCAAACAACATTGACCTGTCTGCTTGACCTTTAATTAAATATATGGACAAGTACATTTATGTATAGAGAAAACAAGTATTTATTTTTTATATAATGGGAAAATATTCTCACTGTGAATTAACTGTGTATCCCAATACTAAATACTACTGATGTACTGGATGGATCAAACCAAACCTGTCTATTAAGGCCATCAAATGGAACAAATAAACATGGTGTTTATGGGCAGGTGGCCCTGATATACAGGTGGACTTTAAGGCAGGTTTTACTTTATATGAATATTTATATTGAAAGGTCAAGCTGACAGGTCAATGTTGTTTGCCTATAAATAAAAAGATCAAAATATTTACAAAAACTGCTGATAACTATTTGTGCTAGACACACTCATATATTATTGTTATGTCATATTGGCTTGATAAAAATCCTATTTTATTGAAAATAAAACAAATATTATGAATTTGTTGTTTATTGTGTGTTTATTATAAGAATTCCGATTTAACAAATTGGAGTTGTTTGGAGTCGATTTTAGAGGGGCATGCATATATACTCCCAAGTCAAGAATATTTCACTGTATCAAGATGCCATCAATAGATGAAGTGTTATAAATGTAACAGGAAAGAGAAAAATGCAGGGTTGGACCGGGGATCGAACCCGGGACCTCCCACACTATAGGCGATTTCTCTACCACTGAGCTACCCAGACCGCTACATAAATTTACAACTGCAGTAAAACCAACTCATTGCCACTATTTGTTCAGTCCAATTTTGAAATTACAAAGCAGCACCTCAACAAACTGAGGGATGCTTATAAAAAATAGAGAAGAAATGGATCGTTGGACTTAAAAATAGTGTTTTGATAAGCAAGAAGGCAAAGTTTTCGAGGGACTTTAGAAGGTTTTACTGTATTTGCTAGCAGTAAGTGTTTACTATAGTGATATCATAGTTCTACTGTCGTGACAAAATATCCAGAAGTTGTATGACTTACATTTGTAAATACCTGTCTTTGACAAATCACTATCTGGTCTGATTAGATACATATGCACACAACCACTGCAGTAGCTCAGTTGGTAGGTAGAGTGTTCGCTTCGTAAGTGGTAGGTCATGGGTTCGAAACCAGACTAGGTCTGTTCCAAGACTAGAAAGTAGGTAGTGACTGTTCTTTTACCAAGCACTCAGCATTATGAAATTAAAGTCATGGTTCCTTTGAATGGGAACTTAAAATAAATGAGGTCCTGTGTCATGGTAGGCTTGGCACACTAAAGAACCCTGCTGTATAATTCCATCATTGCAATGCACAGGCAAAATTTCTGCACCTTTTTATATAGCTGGTGACATCTCAATATAAATTAAAATATTCCTATGGATCACAATGCCTGCTGTGACATTGGGCATTGGTTTTTAAAGGTCTCTTCCAAATGACCCCATGACTTTTATAAATCTAATGCAGAATGCTTGCCCAAAGAACTGTCACTACCTATATTTTATGTATTGGTCAGACATGGCAGGGGTTTGAGCACTCTAACAATTGAGCCAACATAGGGGTCAATATAAGTGAAAGAATCTTGATTGGGGCATAAAACACCAATAATTTACTGCTCCACTCTTACTTGACCAACATTTTACTGATATACAAAGCTAGTAAACAGCCAAGACATTATTGATTTCATGATTCGATTCTGAGTATACACAGAGGTACGGTAAATAAAATTTATCTTTTAAAACTGAATGTCTAGTGTACTTGTCCATTAAAATTTATAAATTAAAGGTCAAGCAGACAGGTCAATGTTTTTTTACCTAGGTATATATGATTTAAATTCACCAGTGTTTAAAAAAGCTGTCATCCGATCATGACCCACCTATTCATGGATACTGTTTTGTATGGCATAAAACCAGAAATTGGATGCCATTTCCAGAATTTACATCCTCACTATACATAAAATAATCCTGACTTAAATATATTCCTTCGAAATAGTCAAACCTTTCTATAGTGGTCAGTTGCTGGTACCACTATGTACAGGTTTACGATGTTAGTTGTTATCTCCCACTCGTTTTATGATCTGATTTACAAAAAAATAACGTCCATAGCATTTTAATATATCTTTATTTCAACAAAACAAATTGCAGAAAAGATCTCACAATCCTTATTTTTTATAATTTTCATAATACTTCAGAATTTATAATACATCAGAGTCAGAATTATTATAATAAATCAAATATTGCTTCACCTCTATCAAAATACCAAATAAATGCAGCGATTACCCTATCATAACTGATCATACATGTATAACAGACTGTTTGATCTCTGTCAGAACCCCATTACACTAAACACCATACAACCAAAGTCAACTTGTTGTACATTACCTAATAAAGTACCTACAACTATAAGGCTGATGCTTATCCTAGTTTCATTGAAGTGTAGCGATTTGGAGTACTGTACACATCATATCATTACCCCATTATATATGTATATATTCAGAACTTCCTTTAGATCAAGTTTAGATTTTAAGTTGCATAATCTACAAACCGAAATCAAATTTTACAGGAAAATATTGTATGTTTAGAAATTACTCACATTCAAAGTTTCAAATAAATTGTAATGTTAAGTTTGCAAAAATTAGCCAATCAGTTACAGGATGACCACGGGGATATCCTGAACATAAAGATACTGTACACATACTTATAACATTGAAGTTTTAGTTTGATAGTCCATACAAGACGTTACTAAATTGTACAGTCTTCTCTCTTGACTTCAACATACACAATCATCCATATATAACTTTACACATCAAAACTTGTATTATACCCTATTAAGTAAACTGCACTCAAGAATAAATCAAAGTTCAGGACCACAAAATTAAAAGCACCTGCACAAAAACATAAATCCAAAACACTGGCTAAACAACCATTTAATTACTTTGTATTTATGAATGTCTGTGTACAAATATAAATTTACTTTAAACACTAGAAACAGGAAACAAACTTAAGAAACTGTACAAACTGTATTCAACAAAATAAATAGTTACCGGTAACCATCTTGCTGCCAAACTGTTAATGTCCATTAATAGCCTGCCACATGGACATGTGTGTCTTGTAGCGACAGTATGTTACAGGGACACATATACTTTCAATAGAACTGACAACTCTTGGTTACAAGAATAAAAATACTTATAATGTTTGTGTAAATTAAACAAAAATGTAAATGCTGACTATTGAGATTTAAAACTACAAAACACATGTGACATCATAACCCATTATTCATTTCATATTAATTTACATTGTGAACTTCAATTTGGCACTGCCAGCGTTGCCTTGAAATTCAATTCCGCACTTTCAATGCTGTTTTTGAAAGTAAATTTAGCAGCAAGAGGGTTAATTGTTCAGTGTACACACAATTCCCTCAGAACAAAGTTGTTGTACACTGGGGTTATAGATATTTAATTTTGATTTGATTTTTTTTCCAAAGCCTGGCTACATTAGTGTCAGTATTATTTTGAAAATAAGCTCTTCAAAAATATTTTGATTTTGCTACAAAATTTGTCAAAATACATATTAATAGCAATCTATTACCATTTTAAAACAAAAAAATGCAAAATTAAAATTCAGATGGCCACAGATAATTAAATACATGTATCATAAATAAAATAATCACAAACTACTTACAAGGAATTCTTTTGTAGTGGAATGGGAACTTAACACACAAATTAACCTATTGAAAAACCAAACTTGACACACAAATTCAATTAACTTATTGTCGGAAAACGGGACTTTACACATAAATTAACCAAACATAAGAAAACAATAACAAGGGAACTAACTCACTGGTAAATGGAATGGAAAGGATAATGAATAACAAATCACACAAAATTAAAAATAGATAATAAAACACCAAGATTGGATATATATATATATATATACTGATGTTGTATCACAATATAATCACAGAATGATAATGGGTTTGTAAATGGACCACAGGATACATACCCATTCACACGGGAGTCTATCAGCCTGTCATGGGAATGTAATCCCTTAATGTTTGTGTGCAACGAAATCGAAAAGCATAAAAACATTTTTCCATAAAAATGATTTTTTTCCCCCAGAAATATGAGACTTAAATACATATATACCATATGTATATCCACGGGAAATAATTGTTTCACACAAACTTTATGGTGTTTCATGTGGTACACAGATGCAGCACATGACACAGGTTTACTAAAATATAAAATTCTGGATAATTAACAAACTCCTACATAAAGCAATATTTTAACATTCAGATCTCTGATTAAAATTGTTTATTTAAAAATAAAACTATAACATTTAGCAGTACATGTATTTCTTTTCTTCGCTAACAACAACTACATGTATAATTAAAGCCGACAACAACTATAATTAAAGCTATGTTTTATATGGCTGACAATTGTTATTTGTTTTTATTTAATAAAGTGTAAAATATGTTTCAAATTTCTTTTTAAAATTCTTCAACAGCAACAAATACAAAACATGATAAAGTGTTATACTAAACATAATTATGCTATAAAATGATCCTAAATGCAAATTTGATCAAAACAGACCTAATAAGGTTAAAATCCATTAAAACATGTTACAACTGATATGGGATGCCAGATACCATTTCAAGTGTTCTCCAAAGGTACCTTACCTTGGAAATCCATATTTGCCCAACTATGTGCATGATCGAAATACAAAAAGTAAATGGCACATAGACTGTTCCTGTGACATTTCGTAAAGATCTGTTGAACAGTTTTTGAGAAAAGGTACAAAATGTTGGCATAAATACTTTATCCCCTCGTTTTGTTTGGGGGACATAAATACTATATCCCCTCACTTTGTTTGGGGGACATAAATACTGCATGTACATAATTGTTTTATATCATACTACAATGTGGCAAGCTTTTAAATATGTGTATAACATGGGTCTGGCTGACCTTATGTCACATCATCATCATGACCTGTTAATACCATGATTGTGTTGCTAGTAGTATATACTTTTACATTAAGATCTTATTGCTATCAAAGAATTGACAGAAAACTCTGGGTAAAATTTGAATGATTATATCTGAAAATTATAATCTTGTCACATACATGGAACAACAGATATTTTTTATCCTAATTGTCATAAATAACATTGAACATGTAAACATGGTTATTTTTGTGTGCTGTAAATTTCCGCTACTTTTCAAAATTGAAAAAAAATTGTGATAATTACCCCCTTCTAAAAATTACAGAAAGTCAATTTTTATATGCTTTGTACCACAAGAATGGGCAGAATTGCGAAAAATAACCCCATCGCGAAATACAAACAACACAATTTTGCAAAAGTTTCTAGACGCGTAAATAAACATGTTTACAGTTTTCAGTATTTCCTAGATAAATTAATTCTGTATTGTTGCATTTTTTTACAATTAAATCTTTATATAAATTACCCCTGATAATGTACATCTGTGATGCTTATTGTTAAAAATTAAAGGTGAAATAGCTATCTGTTGAGCTGTAACAAATACTGGCAGGAAAATAAAAACAATATATACACACTAAAAATTAAATAAATTCAAAAATAAAAATTAACCATCTTATTTCATTTCTTTTCCTATTATAATCCTAATGGTTAATGTTCTTTAGTAAAGGGAGTGAATATCTCGTTTAACTGCTGGGTTACTCGGATAAATGTAGTTCTTCTACTTAGTTCCTTCAGTTTTCCAGCTCCTACGTAGGTACATGTAGACCGGATTCCACCCAGTATATCCTGTATTGTAGCTTCTACATCTCCTCTGTATTCTATCTCCACAGTTTTACCTTCTGAAGCCCTGAAATTCAAGAAGACAATTCTAAAACAGAGTTTCTAATTTAACATTTATTTTAACTGGGACATTGGTGACAGAGTGGTTGAAAGTGTGCACTCAAGAATCACACTGCCTCTCTTCCCTTAGGTTAAAATCCCACTTGCTGAAAGTAAGTGGTTTTCTCTGGGTACTCCAGTTTCCTCCACCATCTTTGTACTGACTACTTCATTATAAGTGAAATAATCTTAAATAAGGAATAAAACATTATTCCACTCTCCATTTTTTAAAAGTCATTTTAAATAACCAAGACCAAAATTACCATAAAAAAAACCTTTTTATGAAATATTGGATTTGCCAATTATCAATTTTGTTAGTCTTTTGACAATTTTATTACAAGCAGCAAACTGAATAAACATTAATACAGGAGCAGCTGATTGTCAAGAAATGCTTGACCAATGGAACTGATTTTTTCTCTTGTTGTAGGAATTACATTTGTTGAAGTTGTAAATTTAAAATACATGTACCAGGGATTTATCAAGGGCCTATTTAGGGCCGAAATTCGGCCCCATTCCCAATGGAAAAGACATAGATTTTTTCCCAAAATGGGCTGAGAAAATTCCCAATTAGAAAATCCTACCAGATACATAGCTGAAGTCTGGCCATAAATGTGGCTGCTTTTCTCAATCTTTAATCAACTCAATACACTAAACACTAAAAGCATTAGATTTAATCATTAATGGCATCAAATATGATGTCAAAGTTTTCCCAAAATGAGCAAAAAGTTGATAGTTTTTCCCAATTTTTAGTCTAGGGCCTTTTCCCAAAAGACCCTGATAAATCCCTGTGTACAAAATGGACATTGGAATTGGCAAATATTTTATTGAAATATGTGCATCCAAAAGGATACTTAACAAGTCATTATTTATCATACAGCCTATTATTTACATGTATATACATCTAGTAGAATCATCAGGTGTTTGCTGTATGTATTTACTCTACATTCATACCTGTTAATGATTTGACACTCACCTGTACTCAGCTACACGACCAGAACCACACTCACTTTTAATCAACCACATCCACACTACACACTCACCTGTACTCAGCAACACCACCAGCATGTCGTCTCATAGCTGTGGCTGAACTCATTCCATAAAACAACTTGAATTTCTTTCCATTACGTTCAATTATTTCTCCACCGGATTCTGTATGTCCTGCCAACATACCACCCAACATTACATAATCAGCGCCAGCACCAAAGGCCTTGGCTACATCACCAGGACAGGTACATCCACCATCCTGTTATAATGAAATAGAGAGATAAAGGATTAATTTTAAAATGAAAAGGAAGATAAACTAAAAGATAGATCGATGAAATAGAGGAAGAATAAGACCTATCAGAAGAACAGTTGAAATCAAAGAACAGCTAGTCTGTTCATCAAAATTTTTTAAACAAAAATGTTTAACATTTTCTCTATCAAAATCTTTAACAAATATCATCTACATTGGACAATGATGGTTACATCTGGGATGTTGTTGAATGGAGTGGAGTAATATTTTACATCCATATCAAAAATCTTTCACTTATATTGAGGTAGTCAACTTTGAGATTATGGAGGAAACTAAGAGAAAATCACTGACCTTTGACCAGTGGACTGACAAGCATTCTCACACCAGGATCTGCCCAAATACTGTCAACCAACTTTTATTCGCGTGCTATTAACTTTCGCGAGGACAACATAATCGCAAAAATTAATCGTTGCGAATTTGTTTATGAAAATGGTTTTATTTATACGAAATATTTAGCTAAAGACCATATCGCGAACGTTGACAGTCGCGAAATGGTTTTGGTAAGAGAATCATGAAAGTTAATATCCACAAATAAAAGTTGGTTTACAGTAGTTATCAATCCTAGACTGAGAAGTACTGTGACCAATTAGCACAAACTTAAGACCACTCAGATACAAAGGCCCCACTGGGATGTTTCTGGGTAATTGGAAAGAAATGTTTAAGCAGATATGTCCTCCCAACCCACGAGCAGCATCAGCGTCAGCACACTCTATAACAGCACTCAGTTGTAGATATCCGACTCCTGAGGCCAAACCTGGGTATGACCATGGGGTAAGAATAACAAGATTAACAAATTACAACTTACAGAAATGATATGTCCTCCCAACCCACGAGCAGCGTCAGCACATTCTATAACAGCACTCAGTTGTGGATATCCAACTCCTGAGGCCAAACCTGGGTATGACCATGGGGTAAGAATAACAAGATTAACAAATTACAACTTACAGAAATGATATGTCCTCCAAGCCCATGAGCAGCGACAGCACACTCTATAACAGCACTCAGTTGTGGATATCCAAATCCTGAGGCCAAACCTGGGTATGACCATGGGGTAAGAATAACAAGATTAACAAGTTACAACTTACAGAAATGATATGTCCTCCAAGCCCATGAGCAGCGTCGGCACACTCTATAACAGCACTCAGTTGTGGATATCCGACTCCAGTCTTCTTTCTAGTTGTACAAACACTTCCCGGTCCAATACCAACTTTAATGATGTCAGCTCCAGATAAAATCAATTCCTCCACCATCTCTCCAGTCACAACATTACCTGCCTACATAGAAGAAACAAAAATGAAAGTAAAATGATATAAGACAAATTATGTTAGACCAGAGTAAAAATATATGCATTTCTGCTAACATTCTTAAAAAAAATTATATGTGTATGCAAATTTTATCTTATTTTTTTCATTAACCATTTGGGGCAAGGATGCTAACTTTAACAGTGCTTGTCAAAATATTGTCATAAAATCTTTAGGGTTGGTCGGATAAGCAGAACATTTATTATTTAGGCCTAAGAAAAAAAGTTTGACACCAGTAATATACTTTAATCCTGATATGGGAAATCAAATTTGATAGTTTGATGTTCATGTGATTTATGTTTAACTAATCAAAAAGGGGGCCTTGCTGGCTGAGTGTGAGAAAGTTTATCAAATCACTTGCTGAAGAGTGGTGGTTTCAATATGTGCTATGGTTTCCGCCATCATTCTGAAACTTACCACCTTGATACAAGTTAAACAATGTTAACTAGGCTATAAAATACCATTACTTCCATCCAATCCACTACGGTAATCAAGAATTCACATGATATGGACAAACTAACTGGTACATGTGCAAAAGGATTATAATCATTTTTATAGTCTCAAAGAATTTCATTTGAAGTCTAATGATTATCATTGTTTATGCTGAACAAGCATTTATAATAGTCATTACCTTGAAATTTAAACTCACCAAGAAATGAAAAATGACTTTAAAGATCAAGACATTTTATTACAGTATAACTGATTGTCTTGTTGCAAGTAAATTCTTAAAATGCACATCTTAAAACCATTATGCACAACTCTCCCACATTTATGACCAACCAATACTCTGAATTCCTAACAGCAGAAGGAAGTGTTAATGTTCAAAATAAGAAAGTTATTTACCATTATTGTATGTTTTGGGAAGCGTTTTCTGACATCTCTTACAAACTGTACAAAATGTTCTGAGTAACCATTGGCAACGTCTACACAGATATACTGGACACCAGGTGCTGCTTCTAGTATACTAACAAGCTTAGTTAAATCACCCTCACTGGTACCACTGCTAGCAGCCACATACTGTAACAATAAACAAGCTTAGTTAAATCACCCTCACTGGTACCACTGCTAGCAGCCACATACTGTAACAATAAACAAGCTTAGTTAAATCACCCTCACTGGTACCACTGCTAGCAGCCACATACTGTAACAATAAACAAGCTTAGTTAAATCACCCTCACTGGTACCACTGCTAGCAGCCACATACTGTAACAATAAACAAGCTTAGTTAAATCACCCTCACTGGTACCACTGCTAGCAGCCACATACTGTAACAATAAACAAGCTTAGTTAAATCACCCTCACTGGTACCACTGCTAGCAGCTACATACTGTAACAATAAACAAGCTTAGTTAAATCACCCTCACTGGTACCACTGCTAGCAGCTACATACTGTAACAATAAACAAGCTTAGTTAAATCACCCTCACTGGTACCACTGCTAGCAGCCACATACTGTAACAATAAACAAGCTTAGTTAAATCACCCTCACTGGTACCACTGCTAGCAGCCACATACTGTAACAATAAACAAGCTTAGTTAAATCACCCTCACTGGTACCACTGCTAGCAGCCACATACTGTAACAATAAACAAGCTTAGTTAAATCACCCTCACTGGTACCACTGCTAGCAGCTACATACTGTAACAATAAACAAGCTTAGTTAAATCACCCTCACTGGTACCACTGCTAGCAGCTACATACTGTAACAATAAACAAGCTTAGTTAAATCACCCTCACTGGTACCACTGCTAGCAGCCACATACTGTAACAATAAACAAGCTTAGTTAAATCACCCTCACTGGTACCACTGCTAGCAGCCACATACTGTAACAATAAACAAGCTTAGTTAAATCACCCTCACTGGTACCACTGCTAGCAGCCACATACTGTAACAATAAACAAGCTTAGTTAAATCACCCTCACTGGTACCACTGCTAGCAGCTACATACTGTAACAATAAACAAGCTTAGTTAAATCACCCTCACTGGTACCACTGCTAGCAGCTACATACTGTAACAATAAACAAGCTTAGTTAAATCACCCTCACTGGTACCACTGCTAGCAGCTACATACTGTAACAATAATGTAAAGTATTTAACAGATTATTACAAACAGAGGTTCCATATAACCCTGAAAGGCTAGAAAGACCACTGGTAGAGTCCCTTTATAATAGGTGACTTTGACATTTTGTATTCTTATTTTATTTTTTTAACTAAAAACTTTTTTATTTAGTCCTGTAGATGTGAATCAAGCTAAAGTTAGGTTATAATCTACACTGTCTATATAGTGTCTAACAACACACTAACAAAACAAATAATTAGGTAGCATATATAAGATAATTGGTAATAATGTGAAGTAAAACCTTGTTATAATGCCCCTTGATAACTCTGTTATCTCCATTATCGCCACAGTATTTTGAAGACCCCAAGTCAATATTTTTTATGTTTTTCATTATAAATATCACTTGATTTATTGATAAACACCTTTACAAGAACAAAATCTGACAGTGTAAATGATGGCAACAAATTGAGGTTTTACTGTACAGTCAAACCTATCTACAGAGACCTAATTAAGCAGATAACCCTGATAAAAAGGTCCACATACAAAGTTACT
Organism: Anadara kagoshimensis; assembly: GCA_021292105.1. Taxonomy (NCBI): domain Eukaryota; kingdom Metazoa; phylum Mollusca; class Bivalvia; order Arcoida; family Arcidae; genus Anadara; species Anadara kagoshimensis. Next base: position 53,478,998 of record CM037875.1, on the reverse strand, counting down.
TGTTAAAGTGGACTTCAAACTAGAACTGTCTCTTGAGAGCCAATTACCTCCGCCCCCAACATTTAATGTTTCCCAACGACCTTGGCCTTTACAAAATGACCTTGTTCAAGATCATGACACACCTTTGGACCATGAAGAATATTCATGTGAAGTTTTATGACAGTGGTCCAAAGCAGCTATGAGATATGGCCCTGACGCGATTTCACATGGACAGACCGACAGACAGACATGGTGATTACTATATACCACCCTCAAACTAGTAAAAATTCAATGATGTATATGTTTTATGTTTCCAAGATAATTGGTGAACTGCAGTCCAACAAGTGTATATAGACCCCCAAGGAAACCAGTAAAAGTGTGATTATGTGTGGCAGCCCTTTTATACTGGTTGAAATAATATGATAATAGGGATAAAATTTTACTGGCCTTTAAAACCATGTGGTCCTTATATAGAGGAGGCTTTCAAGGCATATTTGACTGTATTCATATACATATATACTGTACCTTTAAAATATCTGGATTTTCTTGTGCGAATTCTTTCCAGGCATCCGAAGAATAATGCTTGTGTATACAGGTAAACATACAGTACTGAAATAAAGATAAATACAGGTAAACAAATATATTATACCTTGTGATACTGTAAATTGGGGTTTTTAAGATATGATAGTAAGAATATAAAACAAAAATAATATAATTTGCATGCATTTGCACTGACTTTCATCCAAAAACATAAATATAGTCCGACATGTTTGCTTCTCTAAAAATTTCCCATGAAATCAATAATCTGGTATATTTAAAACAAAAACATAATCTGCTAAAACAGAGTCTATACTAAATTTTGATCAAATGATGACTGATTTTTTTAAATTTCAATCAGGTGAATAAGTTCATAAACCAGGGTAAATATAGCACAGATTTGTAACTGGATAGAATATCAATGTTTTCTGCAAGAACATATAAAATATTACAAACTTGACTTATAAGTTAACAGTTCTGACTGAAAAACTATTTTGTATTTGACTGGAATACTGGTTTAAACTTCAAACTATCAAAGTTCCTTGATAGGCAAACAAAATACATTTGCTAAACACAGCAATAAATGTTTTAACAAAGTTTACCTTTCCAAATGTTTTAGCCATTTCAAACGTTCCCACTGTGTCCATATTGGCAGCCATGACAGGGATTCCATTGTAATCTTGTCCAGAGTTCCGAAATTGAAATGACCTCATCAAATCCACCTAAAACAGAAGACCAATCAAATGAATGTAAAATCAAAACATAAACAAGAACTACACCCTTAACATATACAACCAACACATCAATAGTGCATAAATAAAGAATAGTGTTCGTAGTAAACAGATATTTTTACCTCTTGAAAACATGGCCTCTGTCACACAGTCTGTGTGTGGCCTTGTGGTCTAGTGTAACTTGCAGATATTAGTGGCTCTAACCACCAAGGTTCAAATCCCACTCAGCAGATCCTAGTGTGAAAAAGTTTGTCAGTTTTGTTGCGGAAGATCAGTGGTGTACTCTGGTTCCTTGGACCACCTTGATGTTGTAGGCAAAATTTCACAATATTATCATTACATCAATTGAAATTTCCATAACAAAATGTTGCAGACCAGGCTTGATAAGTGAATGGATAGGTAGTTGGTAAAGCACCCTGCTGGTATGAGGAAGGTTTCAGGTTGGAGTCCTTGTTTGCCTTTCCTATTACATTTGGGGACTCATCCAACCATGGACGACTGGTGGGTTGGCCTTTGGATGGAACCTGGTGGTTTCCATTCAAGGTACCGATTGTTGAATTGAAAACAAGGAGAGGAATGTAGGGGAATGGACTTCATAGATAGCCCAGGGTTCTCAGGTTTAAGTCAAATAATTGACTGCTGCACTTTTCCTTTTTTTCTACTACAATTGGAAATACATAATTTTACACCCATTCACGATTCTTTAACTTATATCAAGAAGGTGAGTTCAGGGATGGTGGGGAAACCGGAGTGCCCAGAGAAAACCACAGACTTTTGGTAAGCAAACTCACATTAGGATCTGTCCAGAGTGAGACATGTACCACAAGGTTTATGTACTGAGTCTCATTTACAAAAATTATTTTATCAACGAAAAAGTAAAAAGTATTTGTGTAGAATTATTAACCAAGAACCAAACAAAACAAAAGGAATCGAAAATCTGAAATTTCCACAAAATTATCTCTGTTGATGCCAAAGATATTGTTGATTTTAGAACCACAATTATATGACCATAACTCAAGTTCAACCATTCTCCATGTTTTGAGTTTAAAATCTTTTTATTTTGGTCACTAGCTTAAGACAATTTTTTATTCCAAATTTCACTTTATTATTACTTATATCCTTTAAAAAAATAATTTTAAAAGAACTTACACCAATACCAGGAAGTTAGTTTTAAATGAAAACGCTAAAGAATGGATGACTGTTATACATTTGTCTTTTTCTTTAAAGACAATCTACCAGTATATTGAAAAATTACTGCAATTTAAAACACAGCTAGTTCCTTCAATCAATTTTAACTATGGAACATTAAAATTTTAAAAGAACTTAAACCAAAATCAAGGAAGTTACGAAAATACTGTTGACTGGATAACTGCTATGTCTTTGCTTTTTCAGACAAACTGCATCAAAATTTAAAAGCTACTTCCAGTTTAAAACACAGCTGGTTCCTAAATTAAAATTTAACTATGAAACGTGGCAATTTATTTTGAGCCCTCGGATGATATTGCATTTAATTAATTTAAAATTACACTACAAGCTGTTACACATTAAAGAATATAATAAAACAATAACCATTCTTGTGGTTAATTAATTCTTGTTGGACATTTTGTTATCTTTTGAATTTAATATTTTATATTTCAAATTAACCAGCTTAATTTTCTGTAATCTAAATTAATGCTTCAGAAAAATTAAAGGGGGGCTTGGTGGCTGAGTGGTGTAAAGCCTGCATTTATAGATTACAGCATCTCTCGCTGCCTAGAATTGAGTCCCACTCAGGACGAATCCTATTGTGAGAAAGTTCATCAGTCCGCTTGCCTAAGACTGATGGTTTTCTCTGGGCACTCCACCATTCCTGAATTGTCTGCCTTGATATAAGTGAAAAGTTCTTGGCTGGGGCATAAAACTATTAATAAATCATAAATTAAAACATCACAAACAAAATATTAAAGGTAGACATGTTTTTTATTCAAAGGACTGGTTAAATGTAGGTAGAATTGTCAGGAGAGTTCTGGGGGTTAAAAGTTAAAACATGGGTCAGTATTTGTACATTTAATGCTGGATTAAAAAGAATTCTCTCAATATTATTTGAACTGTTACAGAAATTAAGCATGTGACCTTGGTTCTCAAAACACAACTTTGGTAGTCCACAAAAACAAAACAAATCATGCTTAAGTGAAGTACACGTAGTACTTAAAAACTTGATGTATTAGGGAACAAATTATCCTCCTTACATGTATTTAATCAATATCTTTATTTCCATTCCTGGTAGCCATTATAGTCATCGGCTACTAATTTCCAAGAAATTCTTTCCAAAAGTAACCTATTTTAGCAATTTTATGAAAAATTATTTAAAAAGGACTGTTTTTTAAAAAGTTTTGAAATTTGGCTACCAATAATTTTTTGTATTGTATTGAAAGTAGATGATTGGTTTGTTGAATAATTGAATTGTATGCCAAAGTTAAGGTAATTTCTCAGAAAATGAGTCTCATTCCTTAACAACTCAACATTGAGGCTGCATTCCATCAAACCCATTCTGTACATACCGTCCCAGTTGATGATATGGGTGTGGAGGCGTAGCTCACTAAGCTCTGTTTTCCAAAATACAACAAGAAATAATTCTTTAGATGTCATGCCTTAACAGTTTTGATAATTTGTATTGTGCTACATTATTTGGACAGATTAATTTTATTATATAAAATAACATGATACAGTCTTATCATATTTAGACATTAATAAATCTAGGACAAAACATCTCTTTTCAAGAAACGATGAAGTCAAAGAATTTAGGTTTTGAAAGTTACAATCCATTCAAACCAGTATCAGAGCTTGTTTTACAGGCCAAAATCAGATTTCACAGGCAAACTAAAATTTTTTATTTAAATTATAGTCTGTGTTGGGGTTATGTTACAAACCAGTTCAGCTTAATGACAATCAAATTTCACTGGACGGAATCAAAATCAACCATGGGGCCAGTCCTAATTTCAAAGACCAAGAAACAAATACATGTAATATAAATCATTCAACAACTTGTGTTGGATATCATTAACAATGAGGGGAAAGACACAACAAAATGTTTGGGCTAGAACGGGCACTATAATTTATGTTCAAAACTAAATAGTAATAATGTAAAGAGAGAGAGAGAGTAAAGACCTAATAAGACAGAGTTGTTAAGGAATGAACTAAGATTCAAATGTGTTACACTTACACCAAAAACATATTATATATACAGTACTGTTGAAAGTTTAACACTAAGCTAATTTCTAAAGAATTGATGCCAGATTGGCAGATCATCTCTGCTCCTTGTTATGTATATCTCGACAGCTTTTCTAGCAATAGATAACAATAACTAGGATACTTTCAACAGGCCTGTTCTGTATATGTGTGTTTCCGTTAACACTCTTAGAAAAATTAAGGTTAGTAGACAGGCATTTTTTAATTTTTTTTTTACATTGACTATTTTTTGACAAGTTTAACAGTGCTCGTCATAATATTGTCATAAAAACTTTAGGGTAGGCATATATATTTAATGGGTCAACCAGTTTAGCAGTCTACACTTTCTCCTCATGTTATAATAAGTCAATAAATTATCAAAAGATTTACACAAATATGACAAACTTCTCAATCAATATAAAGTAAACATGATGATATTTAATGTTAAATCAACTCTTGGATCAATTAGGATTCACATCCTGATCTTATCAAACAAAATTCCCCTTTCTTTTTAAAGAAATTATTAATGAACAAAATGAATTAAATGTGTAACAGGTGGAAGGAAATACCTAAAAATCCACTTTCTAACCAAGTGCCTTGGCTGAGGTTTGAACCCGACCCTCCCCAGTGAAACACGAGGCTTCTACTACAAGGCTAAAAGATCCGGACCAGAAAGTCTGGCAGTAAACCACTCGATCTACTATATGCAACACTACAACACCACGACTATCTCAGCCCCAGCTACATTCCTCCTCTATCATCTTGAGATTTCCCACCTTTGAAATCTCACACAACCCCTCTGTGGGTATTTTGTTGGGTGCCAATGCAACAGTAGGGAGAAAACACCTGAACAATCTACTTCCTCACTAAGTGCCCTGGCTGAGGTTCGAACTTGGTCCTCCTCTGTGGAAAGCAAGCATTCTACCAAATGGCTAAAACATTGGGACCAGAAAGTCTGGCAGTAAATCATCTATTATATGAATTATAGAATTTGTAGTCATTCCGTACCATTTTTTACCATGCACTCAAGCTATTTTTTACCATATTGCAAAGCTACCATTTCGTACAGTAGCGAAATGTTACCAATTCGTACCATAAATTTCATATCATAGTGAAAGTCTCTCTCTCTCAACATACTTCTTACACTTAATAGTAAAGGTCTTTATTGCTAACCTCATTAAGATGACGATCGTCAAATAAAAAACACCTGGACTTTGGGAATATATGTTTAAATTACAAATTTGCTGAGTTCTACGGGCACTCATTAGATCTGAGTCACAAAATTTCCAAATGATTTGTGGACTTTCGCTCCTCTAGATCCTGTGAAACACAACTCATCTCCTTCCTTCAGGAACTACATACACAAAACAGTCATCATAAACAAACCGATCTCATCATCATGGACTTTGCTAAAGCTTTTGACAAAGTACCCCACCAGCGACTACTATATAAACTACAATACTATGGAATAAATAACAAAGCTCTCCACTGGATATCAGCATTCCTATCTGACAGAACACAGACAGTTGTATTAGATGGTCAAGCATCAGACACAGTACCAGTTACATCAGGAGTCCCTCAAGGAACAGTCCTCGGACCAGTACTCTTCCTGGTATATATAAACGATCTGCCGGACTACGTCAAACACAGTAAAATCAGATTGTTTGCAGATGACAGCATATTATACCTACCAGTAAAGACCACCAGTGACTGCCATAAACTACAAGAAGACCTTAATGCAGCAGCAAAATGGGAAAAAGACTGGCTAATGGCTTTCCACCCAGATAAATGCACTGTCCTGTCTATAACCCAGAAGAAACAACCAATCCACTACAACTATATCCTCCACAGCCACAGCCTCGAACATGTCACATCCGCAAAATATCTTGGTCTAACATTACAGTCAAATCTCAAATGGGACAGCCATATAAACAACATCACTTCAACAGCAAATAAAACCTTAGGATTCATCAAAAGAAACATCAAAACAACAAAAGAAAACATCAAAAGTCGAGCATACCAGGCACTAGTGAGACCGAAACTGGAATACTGCTGCTCAGCCTGGGATCCACACCATTCGGACCAAATAAGTAAAATAGAAAAAATTCAAAGAAGAGCAGCCAGATACACCTGCAACAGATACCACAACACCAGCAGTGTATCTGATATGTTAACAACACTAAAGTGGCCAACATTACAAGAACGCAGACTCAAAACAAGACTGGTCATGATGTACAAAATCACTCACACACTCGTTAAAATTGACACATACAACATACTCATCCCAGTAGACAACAGAATACGTAAATCACATCCCTACTCCTACAGACACATCTACACATCAAAGGACAACTACAAATATTCATTTGGGTCACGGTATTTACCGACCTCCTCCGACCCCTTGTACACGCCACTACGAGCCCGTTATTTCTCACGATTTACAGGGGTTACAAGGTCAATATTTGGTCAGAATGTGTAAAATATGATATATTTTCATTCCACAAACTTATTTTTTATGAAAATTGCTGTTATAGATGGATTAATGAGGAATTACGTACTTGCGCACATACCGCACCAATACACATCACTTACACTCCTGTGGTATTTACTACGAGCCCATTATATCTCTCAATCTACAAGACTTATGAACTTAATATTTGGTCAGAATGTGTAAAATATGTTATATTTTCAATATGTAAACGTGTTTTATAGGTATTTAATGAAAATATGGATTTATAGCGAATTTCATTTTTGTCATTCACGATCTCTTGACTACGAGCCAGTCAGTTGTCTGTGGTATTTACTACGAGCCCGTTATATCTCTCGATCTACATGACTTATGAAATTAATATTTGGTCAGAATGTGTAAAATATGTTATATTTTCAATATGTTAACGTGTTTTATATGTATTTAATAAAAATATGGATTTATAGCGAATTTTATTTTTGTCATTCACGTTCTCTTGACTACGAGCCCGTAATGGCTTCTCAGCTGTTTATGGTATTTACTACGAGCCCGTTATATCTCTCGATCTACAGGACTTATGAAATTTATATTTGGTCAGAATGTGTAAAATATGCTATATTTTCAATATGTTAACCTGTTTTATATGAATTCAATAAAAATGTGGATTTATAGCAAATTTCATTTTTGCCATTCACGATCTCTTGACTACGAGCCGTAATGGCCTCTCAGTTGTTTATGGTATTTACTACGAGCCCTTTATATCTCTCGATCTACATGGGTTACAATGT